>LNAC01000481.1:224338-373200 GCA_002007465.1 Ailurus styani
TATTCATTTGACACAGAGAGAGAGATTACAAGTAGGCAGAGAGGCAGGCAGAGAGAGAGGAGAGAGGAGGAAGCAGGCTCCCCGCTGAGCAGAGAGCCCGATGTGGGCCTCGATCCCAGGACCCTGGGATCATGACCTGAGCCGAAGGCAGCGGCTTTAACCCACTGAGCCACCCAGGCGCCCGTGAATCATCACTCTTACACAATTCGCAGCACTCACCATAGCACATACACCCCACAATGTCCATCACCCTTATGGTTTGTCTCCCTCCCCGGTCCCATCTTGTTTCATTTTTCCCTCCCTTCCCCCCATGACTCCCCGCCCTGCATCTCAAATTCCTCATATCAGAGAGATCATATGATAAATTATCTTTCTCTGATTGACTTATTTCGCTTAGCATAATACCCTCTAGTTCCATCCACGTTGTTGCAAATGTGATCCGAGACATTTAACCAACAGAGCCACCCAGGTGCCCCTCTTTCACGGCATTCTTAATTATTCCATAGTATGATTTATACCATCATGGCTTATTTATACTTTCATCTATTAGTGCGCACTGAAGTTTTAAATTTCAAGCTACAAATAATGCTGCAGTCAACATCCCAGTACTGCCGCTTACTCTAGGGTAGATGCTTGTAAGTGGAATTACTAGATCCTAGTGTACTTGAAGTTTTACTGGATTCACCCAAGTTGCCTTCAAAAGGGCTGTGTAGCTATTTTTCTATGGTTTCCCCACAACGTAAATATTGAAAAATTTGGCATGCTTACAGGGTTTCTGAGGGTCTCAGTATGCATTTCCCTGATTACTCATGCCTAGCTTTTCACGGTTGCTATTGACCATATGTGTTTCCTCTTTGGTAAATTACCTATTCATGTCCTACCTCCATTTTCCCCTTTTGCTTAATCCTTTATATATTGATTTGTAGGAGTTAGCAACCATGTTGTAAAAATTTCTCTTAGAGACTCTTCGTGACAGTACTCCTGGCCCCATTCTTGCCCATTCCTCTTGAGGCGTGAGCCAAGAGTTTTTATCCCACTCACTCCACCATGTAGAGCTGTAGCATCTGACAAAAAGGAACTTTCCTAAAGTTGCATGATGTAAGAGCATCCCACGGCAATAAATACAAATTAGTAGTAAGGATACTGTCTTGGAACACACAGATCCACAACCATTGTGACATAATAAATACATAAAACATGAGAACATATAGTATTGTGTGTAGTAGTTAAGACTTTGGGTTTGGGGCCAGACTAGCTGAGTTTAAATCTGACTTCTGCTCCTTCCTAATAAACATATCCCTCTGGCCATCAGTTTGCTCATCCTTTAAAATGGACATAATAAGAATATCTGTATTATAGGATTGTTGTGAGAATTAAGTGAGTTAATGAACATAATGTGTTTTTAGCAGGGCTTGGTACATGGTGAAGTCTAATGTTAGCTCTTACATAATAAGAACTTGGCTTTCATGTGATTTTTTTTTTAAAATCCAATCTGACTTCTGTCCCAAGGTAACTAACTGGATGTGTGTTTTGGTGTGTTGCCTTCAGCATCTAGCAACTACATCCTAATGAATGCTTAGATAACATGGTTATCTGATGGAAAGGATTAAAAATAAAAATAACAGCATTTTTTTTATAAGGCGTACCAATCGTAAAGCTAAGATACAGGAGTTCCGATGCACAAAATAATGACTTTACAATATACTTACTGAGGATGGTGGGAGTTTCTCCTTGCCTATGATAGTGGTGCAGCTCAGGCAATTGTGTAAACACAATTTATTATTCACTTAGCTTGCCAGCTTTATAATTATGCAATTTTTGATTAATTTTTCATTTGCAGGCATTTGCACTATTTCATAATCCATGCATAAAATGAGAGTTGATTGATTTGTGTGTGTGTGTGTGTTTGTGTGTGCGTGCCATGATTTCCACGTCTCCTAATTCAGGGTTGCCTGCACTGTGACCACTGTAAACGTGCAGGAAGTTGACTGGGTCATGTGTCCTCTGAGCTGTTCATCCCAGTGGTAAGTGCAGGGTGGGGCCCTCTAATCCAGCTGGGGGTAATGATTTTTTTTTAAATGTGGGGCAAAACATCTCAGATTCACTCAAGGCTGACTTCAGAATTTGCTTTGGGTCGAGGGATGCCCACAGTATGTGATTTAGTGGATTATCTCACGACTCCTGAATGGATGGTATAGCTGTTCTGTTCGTCAAAGACAGGCTGCTCCTTGTCCTCCTCCCCTCAGAGCCCTCACCTCTGTATGCAAATGTGCTACCTCAGCCCCTCACAGCCAGGGTGAAGTCCACAGTCCCAGAACATCTTTCTGAGCGTCTAAGATATAACAGCACTCCTCGCATTTTGCTTTTTTGTCATTGAATCCGGTGGGGCTTTGCACTCCTCACCGTTTGGGGATGGGGGGAAGGACAGGTAGCAGAGACAGGCCCTTGACAGGAAGTTCTAGTGCTAGTGACACGGTATGTGAGGTTTTTTGTCGGGTGCACTAAAAGGCTGTGATCATTACCACTTCAAACTCACTAAAATGACTAACATCTAAAGGACCAACAACAGCCAAAGTCGGGGAGGACATGGAACAACTAGAGCTCTCATCCATTGTTGGTGGGATTGTTCCATGGTGCAAATATTTTGGAGAACTGTTTATATCTTGTCAAGTTCAACATAAATCTACCTCACGACCTAGCAATTCCACTTCCAGGAATCCACCTACAGGGAATGAAAACATATGTCCACATGAAGGCCTATACAGGAATGTTCATAGTACGTATTTACAATAGCAGAGGATGGAATAGCCTGTGAGAGTATGGAGAATCGGTCTGTGCAGTCGTCGTATGTTGGAATACTACTCAGCAACGATGAAGAACGTACTACAGACTCACATAACAACAAAGGCAAACCTTAGGAAACATAATGTTGAACAAAAGAAGGTGGATAGAAGAGTAAATATGGATCCCTTTATATGAAGTCCAAGGAGAGGTTAAACTTATCATTGGGAAGAGAAATCAGAGCAGTGGTTATCTCTGGAGTGGGGATGGGAGGGCTGGGATCGTCTGGGAAGGGGGACAAGGGAGGGAGTGTTCTACTTGTTTGGTTACTTGGGTGAGAACGTGATTGTCACAAGTCACCCAACATAACATTTATGGTCCGTTTGTTTCTCGTATATAAATTATGTCTGAATAACATTTATTGCATACGTGCATTAAAGGTCATGGTTAGCTTTTCGGTATTTGTTTTATTTCTTTCTTTCTTTTGCTGTTTTATAGTCCTAGTTATTTGTGTTCTTCAAGGTCCTCCTCATTTGCGATGCTAGGTGATTTAACATCTTAACTGTATACGAGGAATTCTTAATCTGCAGTCTGTTGATAGCTTTCAGTGGATCCTTGGACCCCCACGAAACCGAAGACACAATTTTGCATGTCTGTGTCTTTTCCTTTTTCCTTGAGGAGTGACTTCATAGCTGTCACCATGTTCTCAAAAGGGTCTGCAACCCAAAACATATCTAAAACAGAACGTCTGTGTTAGATGGTTCATGCAGACTGTGCAGGAAACAATATCAAGAGTCAAAGGTCAACGAATGACTAAATGACACACTGTTTCCAGTGGGTGTTCAAGGAACCACGTCTCTAATAGTTTATAGATTAGAACTGGCAGACGTCAGTGGCTCCATGAGACTAGCAAAAATGAGAGTGACCTTCCGGCCTGGGAAATTGAATGCAGTCCTGATGAGAATAGCAGGCAGAATCAGTGCACCATAAAAGAGCTTTCGATCACATTTATAGAGAAAGACGCCCGCTATTCACAAGTATCATATACTGGGCCTATTTTAAATATTGAAAATAGACAGATGAACATAATAGAAGCAACAGCTACGATTCAACTGTAAGAAGTTATTTAATGCTTTTCTCTTGACAGGAAAAAACAATTACCATAGTGAACGCTAACAGAATTATATCAGGCTCAGCTTTGCCAGTGTTTAACAAAAGAAGACAATTTTGATGTGGCTCAGTTACGGCAATTTTCATCCACTGAGTTTTGACGATTGGTTATTCATTCTCAGTCCCTGATTGCAGGGAGACCGTGCAGCATTAAACGGATGGCATTGGGTGGTAAATGCTCTTTGAGACGTGAAGTTGCTCTGAGCACATCTGAGAACTGTGGCTTTCTTTTATGTGGTTATTGACAGGTTTCTGCGGTCTGTTTTGTCCGATGTGCCTTGAGTGTGACATCGCCAGGCATCATGGAGAGTGCCTTTGTTGGCCATTGTTACCTGGGTCCACCTTTGCACTGAGAATTGGCACCAGAGAGAGACATAAAATACGGGTAAGTGTATTTGAACCTGTATGTGAACTTGGATCTATGTAAGAACCTAAATGTCTTTCAAAGGAGTGGTTTAAAAAAAAAAAAAGTCTGGGTGTGAATGCTTAAAGACACCATACTTAGTGGAAGAGTTTGGGAAAGGAAAGGAAAGAGAAGAAATTTCTGGCTTCATTCATATGGACCAAAATGCCACATGATGAAGGGTGTTTCCAACGGGTACCTATTATAATGGTGATGATGGGTCAATGGGCCGCTTCTGTTTCTCTCTCTCTCTCACTGCATCAAGAGAAGGTGACAGAATTGCACTAAATTTGGAGGATACACTTGGGATGGTCTAAGTGAAAATGAAGACTATGGGGGCATATGCAGAGTTCACTTTGGGGGTTCCCTGGGGAGGTTTCAAAGAGCCAGTCACTTTCCAGTGCAGCTGAGCCTAGGTACAACGAGACTGAGCACAGACAAGTCATACATATCCGGATGTGGACAGTTAAAAATAAAAAAGACATCTCCTTATATATTCATGTGGAATGATCCCTAAAATATATTTCAAGTGACTAAAAAGTACAAGACACAGAAGTACGCAACTATTTACATAGAAGGACTATAAATGTACTTGTGCAGACATAGACTTTATCTGGAAGTGTATATAAAAACCTGCCAACAACGGTTGCCCCCAGAGAAGTTAAGTGGGTGGCTGGGGGCAGCTCTGGAAGAGGGATGTACTTTTTACTTCCTGTGCCTTCTTACTGTGAGAATGTTGGACCATACGTATTTATTACCCACTCCAAAGAAAGAAAGTAATTCTAAGTATTAAGTCCTAATAGGAAAAAAAATTCTGACAGAGAAACTGGTGGTTTCATGTGTGAAGTCTGTATCAGAAGCCCTAAGTAAGGTCAGGTCTCTGATCTGCAAGGATCGATAAGCAGTTGAGCTGGTTGGCACTTGGGGGTCCTGGTAGAGCGGTGTCCCTGGGTGTCCCTTGAGGGCGTTGACTTGGTGGAACTTCGAAGCCGTGGGTGGGACAGGCCCCTGGAGGATGGCACCGAGCCTGTGTGATTGCGCCAGGACGGAGGCGTGGGTCTCACCCTAGGGCACGCTCTGTGAGGACTGGCTCGCTGTGCACTGCTGTTGGCCCTTCTCCATCTGTCAGGTGGCCCGGGAGCTCAAGATGAGGGCTTCCCGACTCTACGAAATCTATGCGGCTCCTTCAACCAAGGACAACCTTATCTGACAGAATGAGAAAACTCCTCCTCCTTACCACCCGCCCCCCAAACCCCTCTTAGAAGAGAGATTGTTCTTAAGTTTTCATGGAAATAGTATGAAAATAAATGATTTCTCCCCTACTGTCTTTACTCTCGTTCTTTCTCCACATATACCTCCGATGAAGTCTCTCTGGCATTTGTCTGGATCTGCTCTTCCAGCCTTGGCACACAAGGCAGATTCTAGAGATGAGCTTGTGCCTTCCACTCCTGTCTGGAGTTGGAGAAGGTTGCATTTCCCCCCATCTTTCTACAACCATCCTTCCCTGGGAAGCTTTCTTCTGCAAACCCCCTTTGCCCACAGGGCCAGTGGTGGGGTAGGAGACTGTTAATCTTTGTTAGTACCTGGACTGGACACTAAGCATCACTAAATCAGAGAGGCATCGTTCTTCCCTTGTTCTGACTCCTCAGTCCCCACTGCATGAAGGAGATGGTCTCAGGTGGCTTCGGATCTTGAACACCTCTCCAACACTGGCGGATCTTTGGCCCCAAGCTTGAAGCCTTTAGGTGGGCAGCTAAATTGCGTCCGACCCGCTCCTGCACCAAAGAGATATGCTGAAGTCCTAACTCCTGGTATCTGTGAATGTGGCCTTATGTGGAAATAGAGTCTTGCAGACGTAACTAAGTTAAGATGAAGTCATTAGTGTGGGCCCTAACCCAGTATGACTGCTGTCCTCACAAGAAGGAGAGAAAAGACACAGAGGGAAGACAGCTGTGTGAAGACAGGCACAGAGATCGGAGAGACACAGCCACAAACCAAGGGATGCCGGGGATGACCGGAAGCTGGAAGAGGCAAGGGAGCAGTCCGCTGGAGGTCTCGGAGGGAGCACCTGACAAAGTGATTCCTCTCCTCCTGGCCCTCCCTTTTGGATGTCCAGGGCAGCTGCCAGGAGCCAACGCCCTCTGGGAAAATCAAATGCTCAGTGTTGATATTTAATCTATGATAACATGTTCCCCCTCCAAGCCAGCTACTGAAAAAACCAGGCCTGAGGGACAACTAAACCAGTTTTATTGTTCCATGCTAAAACACACACTGGGCTTCACACGCTTACAGCTGGGAACAGTACTCAGTTCTGACAAAGGGGACTTGGGTAATGTCCCTACTTTGGCATGATGGCCCCTCCCTGTGTGGAGAGCAGACGGTACTGTGGGCCCTGGTCTCTGGTGTGGGTCTCCTGTGCCGGTGGGAGCTGCAGGCGGACCTGCCCAGCAAGGGAACCCATTTCCCTTGGCTTCTTTTCTTTAGTCTGGCTGGTAAAGAGCAAACTCAACACTTCATTACAGCCACAAATCCAAACAAAACTCTGAGCTCCAAAAAGCAGTGGTCTGACCACTGAATCATGGAACAGAAAACAGAAATAGTATGTGGACAGTCCTTTGAAAGCTGGTGGTGGAGAGTGGTCCCAAAGCAAGGCAGCTTAGGGCCCTGACTTCTGGTTTCCTCCACATCATGTCAAGTGGAGGAAAAAAGGAGCAAAAATACATGCTTTCTTCCCAGGAGAAAAGTGAACCAACACCCAATATTGAAGGGAGAGATAACAACTCTGGTATTAAACTTCCCTTTCCTCAGACCTGCAAAGAGCTGTCAGTGGTACAAATCTGATGGTTTCCCATCCCTGAAGTCATGTTCTATGTATTTTTCTTTTCACTTAGAAAATTTCTTTTGGTTTTCCAAGATACAAAGTATGGAACGGATCTCTGATGACTCCATGTGGGCAAACAACATGAACACACAAGAAACAGATGTTTCAAAGTAATCCATACAGATTGTTATAAATCACAAAACTAGAAAACACGTAAAACCCCACCAAACTTCTTGCCTTTACAGTGGAATATACTAAGGAAATAAGCTGCCAGCCTTGGAACTTTCTATTTTTTGGAACAAAGATATGAAAACTTTCAAAGTCCTTAAGTGTCCCCTGCTCTATAAAATAATTTTTTATAAGCTTCTATATTTTATATACCTAAGCTTTATTTATACAATAGTCTGTAATGGTTAAGATTTTACACCCTATTTTATAAACATCACTCACATACATATTACCTCATCAAGATTCTCTTTTGGTCTATTAAAAACACGGTACTTAAAAAAAAAAACAGGACCCAAGAATCTATAGGTTCTCTGCATTTCCGTGGGGGAGTGAATTTTTCTCCCCTTCCATTTTGTCATTGCGCTTTTCCCCCCTAAATGACACCTTCTCCCCAAGCCCCATGACATAATAAGAAGCAAGAGTTCCAGAGGATGAAACCGAGACTAGAATAGTTAGCAACTATTCTAGGGTATTCTAGGGTAAATTTCTGGGCTGACCTCATTCTGACCATTCTAATTCATCCTCCCCCACTTCCCCATTCTTCCACCACTTTTTGGCCCATGACTTCTTGGAATCTCTATGGTGGAGTCTGTATGGTGGAATTGACCGTCCAGAGATGAAAACTTTAGGAAACAGGGAGAGTGGGGTGCTTTTCTTAAGCCTCTGTTTGGCTGGCAACAAATCAGATTCTTCATTTAATATTAAAAAAATATTTTGGCCTATTGCCTATGCAGATTCAAAGGAAAAGCTAAATATCCATGAAACCCTCCACTTGATAAGGCATGGAAAATTCCCAGAGACTTAAAAAACAGCAAGTGTACAAACTAGGAGTGGTGATTTCCTGTTGCTGTGAATGGGAGAGGAAGAAGAAAAAATGTGAGAAAAAGCAGACAGGAACGAGAGGCCCTTGAACACAAGGCTGTAATTAGCTCATGTGGTCTAACGGTTTCTGGGGACTCAAGGTTGTTGTGTGTCCACCCCCACCCCCAATTTATACAACTGGCTTTTGTGTGGGCAGCTTGCCGGTACCTCACCTTTCCAAGCACCATCTATAAAAGTAAAATTCCTTCCACCTCTGACATTCCAGTGACTTTTCTCTGGAAAAGGAAGTCACCGAAACCTATTTATAGGTAGGCTGTAAGGCCTCATGGTAGTAACAAGGAGATTCTGGAATCTGAAGGCAGCATCTCTAGATCCTTTGCTGGTGGGGCTAAAAGGAGCCAAGCAAACCTGAAATCATCCCAGAGGAAAGGGAACCAGCACTGAATCAGAGTAGTTAAGAGAGAAGGGACGACAGGTAATTGGCAACAGCATCACTGATCATGTGTGAGAGGCAGTGTCATCCCCGGATTATCCTTTCTGTGGTCTCTCCGTACCTCTTAGCTTCTCACTCACCACCTGGCAGATAAAGCCAATACTCTTGGGTTGTTGTTGCTTATTATCACTTTCCCTTGGGGTTAACTGGGAGGAGGGTGTGGCTAAAAAGTCCAGTTATTCATTTAATTAAGAGATGGGTGCCAGTTTGAGTCCTACATGTGGCAGCTTCACGTAGGAGAAAGCATTCCTGTAACCACAAAATATATTCCTCACTCTGTGCATGGTTTGGCTGATGCTTGCTGCTCTCAAAAGCAGGACTGCATGAAAGGCTGAGGTGGTTTCAGTGCAGAATTATAATCCTGAACTTTAAAACAACTAACGTATCCAAATACTGCTGTGTTCTTGTCATTGTCTTGAATAGTCAGGGCAGCGTGTGCTTTTAAAAATGATATTCTCACTGATGTCTAAAGATGGGGAGAAGATGAAAATATATTGGCTCGAAGAGTCTCAGGGTACTTCTGAATTGCTTTTATCAGTACCATGGCTCTCTTTGGTTAACACAGATAATTTAAAATTTGTATTTTAGGGTAGGGGCGCCCGGCTGGCTCAGTTGGGAGAACATGTGACTCTTGATCTCAGGGTTGTGAGTTTGAGCCCCACGCTGGGTGTAAAATTTGTATTTTAGAGTTTTTTTAAAACCAGGCGTAGAAGATCTTGTAATGACTTGCCCTTTAAAATGACTTGTTTCTGAACTAAAAAGAATACATGGGTATTCTTCAAATAGCCTCTCTGTAGCCTGTGGTAGCTCTCTTATTACATCATGGATTTTTCTTCTGAAATTCTTTATGTACCAAGTCCTCATTTCTTTAATCAATACGTCCTAACAGAAACCCTCTCGATCAGACAGTGTCGGGGGAAAGATAGAATGGAATCGAATTGGAAAAGAACACAGATGTGGTGGAAGGCCTCAGGATGCTCAGTGGGAGTTAGGAGAGGGGGTTAAAGCTACGGGCTTTGTGAAGAGGCACTGGCTTCTCTGGCTTGACTATCCAAGAGGAGAATGTCACGCCGGCACTGATCCAAAGGTGAGCTGCACAGACTGGCCAGTCAGAGAACTAGAAGGAATTTGATGTCTAGTCTTTCATTTGTCAGTTAGGTGCCAAGGTGTGAGAAACTGGCAAGATAAAGTTTGGCTCTGACAAAAGAACAGAATAACAGGAGGGGTGGGAGTCTGCTGTAACCTGGAACAGCCTGTGAGTCATGCGCTGCTCCCTACCCTGGCTCACCACCTACGGATGCTCTAGATGAGGACAGATGTGTTCCTTCTCCTATTGCCCTTCTGTCCCAGAGGCCGGCCTGTTGATATTCCAGTACCATCCCTGATGTCTGAGGACTATCATGCGGTCCACAAACTCTCCATTGAGCAGTTTCCATCCAAGCAGATCATTTGTTCTCTTCAGTATCCCAGTTGTTGCTAGCTCCTCCTGGGAAGATGACCAAGGCAGGGTCTGCGAAGGTGAAAAAGATTTCAGAATCTATTCTGCATGAGTCCACCCTGGAAAGAACTATAGTTCTTTAAAATTATTAAGCCATTTGGACAGAAGCCTTTCTTTCTTTTCATTTCACAGAAGAAGGGTTTATCCTATCGGGAGGTACACAGCGTCTAGTTCCCTACTCCTGGTGATGCTATCTGTGGTCTTTCGGTAGAGGTGGCTCTCTACTGGGCTTCTCTGCTCTCAAGTTGCTGTTTTCCCCTTTGTGATTAAAAAGTGTCGTGAGAGAAAATACTCTGAGCTCTTCAAGCTTTCATCCACTAATTTTAATATCTACTGATGATTCTTGCATGGACCAAGTATTAGCCTAATGGCTGCCAAATGGTAATTAAAAAAAAATTCCATCATTTCTTCTACATTTAGTAGTTGGCACTCTACTATATGGAAAAGCTTTTCCTTATATTTTTAGAGCATGGACTCAGGGACTTGTATCTGATGCTAAAGATCATTATCTGTTACTGCCAAAAATGAGTGAGTTGAGTCTAATGATGGAGAAATACCAGACAAACCCCAATGGAGAGAGATTCTGCAAAATAAAAGACCTCTATTCTTCAAAATGTGAAGGTCATGGAAGATAGTGAATCTTGAGGAACTGCTCCAGATTGAGAGAAAGTAAAGAGAGATGGTAATTAAATGCATTATGTGGTCCTGGATGGGATCCAAGAGAAGACATTACATTTTTTTTTCTGTGAAGGAAAAAGAGTAGACAACAGAAAACATAGCAGGGTAATTAAATAAGATCTGTAGACTAGTTAACAGTTCTATATCAGTGTTACCTTCCTGGTTTTGGTTGTTGTGTTGTGGTTATGTAAGAGGACACCCTTGTTTAGGGGACATGCTGAAATGTTTAGGGATAGCTGGGCATTTGATTTTCGACTTATTCTCAAATGGTTCACAACAATTATACATATATAATTTACATTAAATATTTATGCAATATTTAGTTAATATATATTATATAAGACCATCTATGAAAGAGAAAATCAAAACAAAATGGTAAGATGTTAGTATCTAGGGCATCTTGCTTTGAATGGTATTTAGGAATTCTTTGTACTATTTCAGCAGTATTTTTATAAGTCTGAAATCCTTTCAAAAACAAAAAGTTAAAATCCATGACCCCCCAGAATTTCTCCAAGGCCTCAAATACCCTACTCGGATGACCAAACTCAGCCTGCATCCCCACTGTCCCCACGTATATAACCAGTGTTGTCCTTGTCCTGTCCAGCCTGCAGCCCCTTTTCTCTCCCTGAGGCTGAGAACGTTCAGAAGGAAGGGCAGCAACAGCTCAGGCTGCCCCTGTCCAGGGGAGGGCAGACGGCCTGAGCCGCCGAGATGATGGCTGCTCCCATGACTTTGCTGCTTGGCTCCTGGCCCTCCTGAGTGCAAGCGAAGTCCCAGCTGATCATGCTGAAGGGGGACAAGAGAACACCTAAAGACTGGTGAGAAACTGGTCCAAGAGTGTTTAGCAAGACTTGCCTTCTGAAAGACTCAGCCCCAGAGTCTATCTGTGAGCGAGTTCCCCTGAAAACCCAGTAAAACCGGAAGTGAGCAGGAGAGGGAGCTGGCCATCTGTTGCCCAGTGGCTTTCACCTGAGCCTGATTTTTTTTCTCCCCAAGGACTCTGGCTGATTTTACAGACCGGTTTCCTCCTTGGGGAAACTTCAGTGATGTTCACAGTTTCACGCTTTACAGGATGGCGTTGGACCCATCTTGCCAGCAATTTATGGGAAACACCAAGGTTTCCCCAAACTCCCACTCTCCAAAGGCAGAGCTCTGATCCATTGCTACAGAGTCAGTCCCGAAGAAGCCTCGAGTTTTCCAGCAGGCAGCTGCGTTTGGACTTAAACCTGAGCCCGCAGGGCCTGCAAACGCAATGCAGCTTTTACTCATTTGCGGACGTGCTCCATTCAGCGCAACAGCAAGTAAGAGGGGTCCGAGTCTCCAGGTGGCTGTTTACATTCAGCGGGCGAAGCAGGCGTGAATACAAAGTCTGTGATTACCACGATGCATTCTGCGTCCCACCGTGTCAGTAAGTTACAAAGGATTTAAAATTATGCTCTCTTCACTGTATACCAGCCAACATGGGCAGTTTTATGCTGCTGTTCGTGATTTTTAGCCCTTAAGAGGGAAGCCACCGGTGTTGGATATACCCTGCTTCTCTTCCATGTACCTAACCTGGTGTTTGCACTGGTCCTTGGGCACATGCCTTTGGAGACGGGTTAACACCTCTTGGGCCCAGAAAACGGCTGCTTTCATCTGCAGATCGGCCCGGTGTCAGCAGCTGGGAGGATGTGCCTTTGAGACAGAAGGCAAGGTGATTTGAGATAACGGCATCTGGATCTCAAGGAAGTGGTGGTGGTTTGTTTGCTCTTTTAACTACATTTATTGTGATGTAGCATTTCTGAGAGGGAGTGCAGGGGCAGGAAAGTAATAAGGAAGTAAGTGCCAAGGGAAGGCTGGCTGCCACATTAATCTGACCTTCCGGGTTGTGCTAAATGATGTAGAAAGAACTTCAACTCCAAGATCGACTGACATTTTAACAGGCACCCGAAAATCCCATCCATGGTGGGAGCTGTGAATTTACCTATGGCTGACGGAGCATAGTTGGGGAAAGCAGCCCTTGTTAGTGCTGGGGCTACAGGCCAGGGGTCTTAGGATTAGGCAGGTAATAACTCCTTGTTTACTGAATGCTCAGGAGACAAGTCTATTTGAAGTAGGAAAACCTGATGTCTGCAGATGAGGTGGCAAGCAGTTAGCAGCATAGATTGGAGTCAGGTTGCCTGGGTTTATTCCTCCACCAATTCCTAGCTGTGTGGCCCTGTGGAAGTTATTTACTCGCTCTAGGTCTGAGTTTCTTTATCCATAAAGTGGGGATACTAATAGTATTTACTTTGTAGGGTTGTGGTGAGATGTTTAAATAAGTAAATATAAGTTAACCACATAGGACAGTGTCTGGCACATAGAGGGGATCTGTAATTGCTGGCATGAAAGTATCATGATAAATTGAGAGACCTCTTTAAGGCTGTTTCTTGTGATCCTGCTTCTTGATGATCTCCAAGAATGGAAAACGCTACAGGTGGAGACAGATCATTAAATGAGCTCATTGTCACACTCACTGCTCCAGTTTCCTTTGCCTTAAAGATCTAAATCTCTGTTCTCTCTGCTGAGTTCTGACAATTTCACACACTGATCTAAAAATAAGGATAATAATAACACTAGGGGTGCCTGGGTGGCTCAGATGGTTAAGTGTCTGCCTTCAGCTCAGGTCATGATCCTGGGGTTCAACGGGGAGCCTTCTTCTCCTTCTCCCTCTGCTGCTCCCCCTGCTTGTGCTCTCTTGCCCTGTCAAATAAATTTTTAAAAAAATCTTAAAAAAAAAAGAAAAAACCAACTTTAGATGGTTGCTGTGAGATGGTCTCTTTTATTCTCCCCAGTATATGGATGAGAAAATTGAGACTTGGAGAAGTGAAGTGACTTGCTCAAAGTCACACAGTGAGTCACACCTGGGCTACAAGTCAAGTATTTCAGTTCTGTGGCCTGGGCTCTTCCCGGCTCTGCCAGAGAAAGCTTGGGGCTGGAGATGGGGAGGAGAGAAAGAGGAGGGGGGAGGCTCCCAACTAACAGTGTTTTCAGAGTGAGTGAGCGCACATGGAAATTCAGTGTGTATATCCTAATGATAATGAAGCAGATGACATGCCTTGACTACATAATTCCAAACAGCCGTCCTGACTGCTTTTAAAAAACGACAGATTGCTTTTTGCTTGCTGTGCAGTCCTTGCTTAAAGAGCCGTGAGGGCCAGTCTCCTTGTTTTCCAGACGGGGAGCGGGGCTGGAGAGAGGGCAGCCACTTGCCTCTATGCGTGTGGCCTCTCCCCAGAGCTCCTCCTGCCTGTGTGAGGGTCCTTCCTGGCAGGAACAAAGAGGATGAACCTATTCTTTAATTGTTGGTTCAACACATATTTATTGTATGATCAAAACTGTTGGATAAGTGAATGAATCCCCTTGACATTTGAGCTTGTTTCTGTTCGCCCTGCCACACTGCACGTCTGGTTCCTTCTTGGTCTTCCATCTCAGTTCACGTGCCACCTCGTTGGAGAAACCATTCCTGGTCACTCTCCCTAATGTGGCTCGTCCCCCTCAGCCATTCATCGTCAGGTTGCTTTGTGTCCTTCCTAACACCCGTCATACAGAAGCTGTTCTGTGTGTGTGTTGACCATTTACTCCCCTTCACAAAGGCAGGACCTGTCCTTGCACGGTTCACTGCTGTGTCCCAGCTCCGTGGTAGAAAACCTGCACATGTTTCGTGCTCAAGCGGTTTGTTGGATGGAGATGAATGGATAAATGAGTGAGGTGACACTGATGTCGACTCGGGAGGAAAATATTCTGTGACTTTAAATGAGGGCAGGGTGAGAGCCAGGACGCTGGCCTGAAGCCCTTTGGTCATCAGGGTGTGTCCGGCAGGAGTGGGACTCAGGGGCCCGTGTATTTTCTGAGTTCCAAAGTGTGCCAGGAACATGTAATTCTGTTACCTGGCATCAAGGAGGAGGGATTTTCATTGAAATCTCAGCCACCTGGGGCGCCTGGGTGGCTCAGTGGGTTAAGCCTCTGCCTTCGGCTCAGGTCATGATCCCAGGGTCCTGGGATCGAGGCCCGCATCAGTCTCTCTGCTCAGCAGGGAGCCTGCTTCCTCCTCTCTCTCTGCCTGCTGCTCTGCCTACTTGTGATCTCTCTCTCCCTGTCAAATAAATAAAATCTTAAAAAAAAGAAAGAAAGAAAGAAAGAAGAAATCCCGGCCAGCTGGAAGCCTGTCCGTGTCAGACCTATCTGCAAGGCAGACATGTCGTCAACGCTGTTGTCAGAGGTCTCCATGATGAAAAAGCCCTAGGCTCTCAGAATTGCCAACATCTAAAAACAGCTTATGCTTAAAAAAAGAATTGAGCTCATAAATAGAACGTGCAGAACGGGGTATTTGGAAATGTGGTTCTGATATCTAAAATTCCCTTCCAACCAGTGTCACCCCTTCTGACCGACCGTTCTGCTCCTCGTCATGGAAGCTGGTGCTGTCTCACTTGAGCTGTGACTAACATGTCCTCTTCATGCACTGGAGTTTTTCCAGCTCTCTCCTCGACAGAGATATAAAACATCTCCCCAAAGAACTGGGAGTTGGAAAGGGCTAGGAGTCAGGGGTGGGTACCACCCTTTGAAAGGTGCTATTGATTTGAATTCCTCTTTGGTCCTCTAGGTGGTTTTGTGGCCTCCTTACTTTTAGATGTAAACTTCCTTTTGCTTTCTTTGTGAAGATCTGCTGAATGCCACTAGCTCTCACGGTCCTCTTGGGTAGTCCAGGGAGTTGCTGTGTTCACTGGGGAGGGCATCAGGATGGCTCTGGCCTCCATGACACATGTGACCTACAGCAGACTCTGACATCACAAATGCCCTTCACCAAGTCTGTCGGTCATACCAGCACTGATTCTAATAGCATTAACTGAAGATGCACAAAATGGCTTTTGCAGATGCCTTTTGCCTTTCTTCCTGGTCTTGGCTAGCATCCTTTACAGTCTTTACCAGGCAGTAGCTCTTGTCCATCCAGCAGTGACCCTATTTGCATAATTGGCTTGCATCTGTGGGTGTGTGTTTACCCCCAAAAGCAATCACCTTTGAACTTTGGATAAATACCAGCGTGGAACACTGGAAGATGTTCTTGCTCTCAAGTGTTCTCATTCCCACAGAGAAGTCGAAAGTGGAGGGTCATTTTGGAAATCCTATCTCCCATCTTCTGGGTCTCTGTTCTGTATCATTTAGAGCGAGGACAAGCAAAACCAGAAATAAACTCAGGAAGAGGGAGAGATCTAGGGAATGCACAATAATTACCATGTTTTGACGTCAATGATCCAGAACCACACTGCAAGCTTCGGTTCTTTTTCAAGTTGCTTGGTTGTGCCTGGCTGCCCTTGGAGCAGGGTTACATTTGCTTTTTGGATATCTCCATAAAGAACACTCTCAGTTACCTTCCTTCCCACTACTATTTCTTGATGACAAGATCCTTACAGGTTTAATCTGGGTGGGCTGGATCCTCTGAATTAAACGATACTCTGACCCTGTCCCCCCCCACACCCCTGTGATTTCAGAAGCACATACCCGCCTGTGTATCTTCTCCAGCCTCAACCATGTTGTGTATTGTTGCCATTGAACAGAGGGACCCGGTGATTTAAGATTAAGGTCTGGATTCTAGTCCTTGTTGCCTTGGGCTGGTCATTTGACCTCTGAGCCATAATTGTAATCTCTAAAATAGGACAATGCAATACCTCCCCTCATAGGGTTGGATAGAATTAGATGGCATAATGCAAGTAAAGTTCTTGGTACATAGTAGGTGCTCAATATATGGTGACAATTATTCCTGGATGATGAGTCAGAGACATTTTTTTTTTTTTTAGTATTCTCCCTACCATCTAAACTAATCATGAAACCTTAAATAAGGCACTGAAGCATTCTGAGTCTCAGTTTCCTGATCTGCAGTCAGGGGACAAGAATAGCTTTTCCCTTCAGACTTCACAAGATTCTAGGGAGACTTTGTAGCAGTGGCAGCCAGATCTGTTGTGGTTTCAGATTCTAAGGGGCTGCTTCTGGTTTCTGTAGTTGGCTCCCCAGGGGGAGCCAGGCAAGGCCCAGAGGAGAGCCAACTGGAAAGCCCTGTACTCAAAAGTTTCGGGCGCAGCCACAACCTGTATCTTACATATTTGGGAGCAGCAAGATCTCTCTAAGCAGCTGTACTGGGAAGAATGCATATAAAAATCTCTCTAAACTAGAACTTCTTAAAACCAGACATGCTGTACATCAAAATCTCAATTTCCAGCGATGACTCAAAGCCTTAGAATCCCAGTGACAGGGGCCAGATGGGAGTTCAGATATTCAGCGGGGTTTCTACGGCCTCGGGTTGTGATAGCTGCTTTGACTAGCGTTTACTGAGCAGATCTATGAGCCACATATGGTACATGTGAGGAAAATGTACAAGGGAATGGTAAGCATGGAGTTCACCATAGTGCTTGTGAGGGAAGTAGGGGAGAGGGGAAGAAGGAATGAGACTGGATGAAGCACACAGAGGCTTCAGTGGAATGGATGATTATTTTTTAAAAAAAGCTAGATGGTAGGTATATGGTTATTTGTTGCATGATCATATATATATATATATATATATGAGATATAATTTAATTTAACAAAGGAAAAAAGGCAGAAAGGAGTCCCCAGGTCCAGTAAAATTACTAAGAGACACCACTCTGTGAGGCCCATATGTATTTTCTCTCTCTTGTGAACTACTGAACTCCCACAATCTCTCACGGAGCCTGATCCAGAGTGGGTGATAGATAACTAGTTTGAATGAATGAATGGATGGAGGAGTGAATCTAGAAGGCTCCTCCATGCCCCCCACCCCCATCACCTTTGAACTGACCTCTGCTGCATTCTATTTGTCGAAGTGACGGTCAGTAGGCAGAAGGGCTTCCAGGGAACATTTTGTTTCTGCTCTGGTCTAGGACACAACACTATGGCCTGGCAAACAGATGGCTTGATCATTTAACATTGTTCTATTTCAAGCAAAATGTCCTTGCAAGCGTTATTCTCAGGGACACTGAGCTGCTGCTGCAAGGATCTTTGGAGTTAACTTCTCTAGTTTGGTCTTGTCAGCCCAACACATTCCCCGAGTGACTGCCATTCATGGTCACCTGAGAGGCTGCTGGAAGTGCTCCCACTCCCTATGCTTGGCCCAAGGCGGAACTGGGGTCTCTACTGTCCAGACGCACACAAGAGAAGTGCCTGTGGGAGCAGCTGCTGGCCCCAGTTTAGCCCAGTTCACTCAGCACCTGCTCCCAGCAGAGAGCCTTGATAGGACTTCGCTCTGCCGCTGGCCCCAGAGGTGTGTGTCCCACGAAGGGAGTCCAGGGGCTGGGAGGCTGGTCTGTGTGGGCAGAGGTGGGTGAGAGAGCAAGGATTGCACTTGCTCACCTTACTGAAAGAAGCAACTTTCATACCTGCTTACTTGCTGCTAGAGGAGCTGGGAAGCTGAAGGGCGATGCTTGTACCTGTGAAAATGTTTGCTTAAAAAAGGTAGAGACCAGTGAACAAGGAACAGGCCACCCTCCAAGTCAGCTCCTTTCTAAACCAAGGCCCTGATGGACAGTGGCTGGAATGTGGGCTGGGAAGAGTGCTGGGGTTGATAGCAGAGCTCTTCATCTCTGAGGGCCCTCTCTGGGCCTTAGTCTCTATAACAGCGTAATAGTCAAGATGCTTAACAACTGCCATGGCACAGGCACTAGCCAGTGAGAATGAAGAAGAGCTTTATTGCTGAGGGTCTCAGCTGCACTGGGTCTGAGTTCTTAGGCTGTTGGAAGGCAGGAAGGTAGAGTGATGGGAAGAATGTGGAGAAAGGGCCAGGGGGCAGGAGTGGGAAGAGGCCTCAGGGAGCTCTGAGCATCCACTGTTCACCTATCACTGCAGGCATTGTTCAAATATCAGCACCCAGTGTGGCTATATTCCTGTCCTACTGTACGATACGAGAAAGGTAGATTTGTTCTTAGACATCAGAATCATTTGGGGAGTAGGCTGACAACACAGGTGCCTAGACCTCATCTCAAGACTGTTGACTGACACCCTGTTAGGCCCAGACTAAGCTTACTACACTTGTGAGACCCGAGTGCCTGGATAAGCTGATCTCTAAGGGTCCAGCTTTAACTTTCAAGGCGTCCCTGAAGACAGAAATGATGTCTGGCACACAGACTCCGGAACATGCCTAATTCACATGGTGGCTATGTGAGTGAGTGAAGCAGGCTGGGGGCGGGTGTGGCACACTGAAGAGTGCGTGTCCATCTAACTACAGCTTGGCCCTGACCCATCCCTGCTGGATCGCTGCTGTTCTGGAACGGGTGCATGGACCTTCCGCATTTTCATGGAAGTTGGAAGTCAGGGAGCCCTGTTTTTATTGGGCCAGTCCTCCATCTCACCACTGGGGCACTGCTTTAAATGCTTGCTGCTCCAAAAGCCCTGTCTGTGGGATGGTGGAGGGCAGGGGAGGTGGTGCTGGTCCCACTCGAGAAAGGAAGGACACAAGCCCTGGGTGATGACTTAAGGAGACCATCTCCTCAAGTATGGCCCTAGCCCGGGCACCTGGGTGGCTCAGGCGGTTAGGCGTCTGCCCTTGGCTCAGGTCATGATCCCAGGGTCCTGGGATCGAGCCCCACGTCGGGCTCCCTGCTCCGCAGGAAGTCTGCTTCTTCCTCTCCCTCTGCCCCTCCCCCTGCTTGTGTTCTCTTCTCGCACTCTCAAATAAATAAAATCTTTAAAAAAAAACAACGAAAAACGTATGGCCCTAGGAGTCTGTTCTTAGCTGGCTGTGCCCCTCCACTACCTCTCAGATGTCCCCCTGACCCCACCCTCAATCAGAGCCTGCCCTCAGCACCTTTCCTAGTGCTCAAATGCCAGGGTCTGATCATGAGGTGAATGGGCACCTTCCTAGTAACTCTGAGTCTTGGCTGAGGGATGGAGTTCTCGAAGGATGGCTTGTCTTCAGACATGAGGTACTCGGTTCTACCTGGGATCTCTAGAATGCTCCACAAAGGAGTGGATTCCTCTCTAAATATAGGAGAACTTGGCTTGATAACTCCAAGTGCTAAGTGCTTCTTTCTCTGCTTGGAATGCCCTCCCTCAGCCCCTTTTTCTCTCTGACTCCTATTCACCCTTCAGGACTCAGCCCACCCTGTGCTCTGACCTCTATGACAGGGCCATACTCATTTCATTTTAGCACCACCACCCCGGACATGCCCTTGCTTTAGACTTCCTCACCTGGATTTCAGTGCCCTGCTCCCTTAAAAACATTCAGGTGTGACATGAGTGAGGTGTGTACTATGTCACTTGATAATACTATGTCAGTTAATCCTCACACAAGCCTAATGAGACTGGCACTAGTATCATTCCACTCTTATCAGTGAGACTGGCTCAGAGAGGTTAAGTAACTTGCCCAACATCACATGGCTAGCACACGGTAAATGGGGATTTGAACTCAGTCTGCATGAGGCTGAGGCTGCATCTGCATCCATTATACTATGTCACGTCCCTGTGGTCGGGTATCAGTGGTCTAGGGTCAAGGTTGCTCCCTTCGTTCATAAAGCCTAGTCCCATATTGGGCTTTGAAGTCAGAGAGCTTGAACTTGGGGCATGGGCAGTTGTCAAACCCACTCTGCTACTATCTGCGGCTACCCTTAGTGCCTTGGTTTCCTTGGCTCTGTCCTGGGGACAATTACAGTTGCCTTATGAGGTAATAGCAGACATTATAGGAGAGGATGTATCTGTTGTCTTCATTGTGGTGTCCAGCACACAGGGACTCTCTGAAACATGGTGGTGGAATGAATGTTTGGAGGGGCCAGTGAGTTCAGAAATGATACTCTTGCTCCTTTCAAAGCCTCATATGGCTTCACAGAGACGGGCTTTGGTTTGGGAGGGAGTAAGTGTGATTGCAGGCATTAGTGGAGAGTCTGGAATGGGGGTGGCAAGCCTTTCGAATTTTTGACATTTCTCAGAAAGGTCACCAAATAAAGACAGTGGACAATTGGAAGACTATTCTGTTTCATGTGGAAGGCAAGGACAGTGTGTTTCCATTACTCTCCTTGTCAGCACAACAGCTAAAAATTAACTGGATCCACCACTACTGAGGCAGAGTCTAAATATTTGCTTGAGGGGGTTGTGTCCTATATCTGCCACTCTGGGGTAGAGCAGGGTTACTAAACTCATTGCTAAACTCATCGAGGGTGTTCTTTTGACAAATCTAGGATGCCTCCCTGTCCTTGTGACTTTTTCCCAGTTCTCTGTCTGGATGATTATATTCAGCTCAGTGAAGTATGGAGTTGGTCCTCTCACAGAAACTCTAGAACATGTGACCACGTTGGCTCTACCAACTCCAAAGTTCTGACAGCTGTGCAGTATTCCTTGGCCAGATATGGTTTTGTTTTCATTCCATTACTATCTGGACAAGTATGTGGACAATTCAGTTTGCCAAGCATGTGTGAAGGTATGTAAAAGATCAATGTTCTTAATTCCGGGATTTCAAGAACTGTCCCGGGAAAAGGTCTAATTAGACCTGCCTTGTTTTTTTAATGACACCCAGCCTTTGCGGCAAATGGCATTTAGGCACTGAAGTGCCCACCTTGATGAGCATGCAATAAATGTTAAATCACTGCAGTCAAGTCTAATGAGAATTAGTGGGTTGTCTTCCAACACTGCCTCAGCTCTCGGGGTGCCCCTGCCACCCTGTTCACAAGGCGCTCATTTCAGCACCATCTTGGTTTTGCAGGCTCCATCCTTCTGTCCCCACTTGTGAGGAGTGTCAAAGCCACCCTGTCTCCCTTTTTCCTTCTTCCCCGACATTCTCCCCACCTTGCCCATCTATGTCTTTTTCTCTCATACCCACCCCCACCTTCTCTCTACCTCCCTCTCCTCCTCCTCCTTCTTTCCCTCTCCAACCTCCTTTGCCCATCTCTGTTCTAGCAACTGTCCTCCACGAAGTGTCCCCACCCCAGCCTTGCACTGGCATCTTCTCCCTGACCTTGCTGCCTTATACCGTGACCCAGTGAAACAGCTAGAGTGCCCCAAATGAGAAGAAATCAGAGAAGGTAAAGAATATTGTAATGCAAATGGAATGTGTATCTAAACTCAAGCCCCTTACGCAGTTGTCTTGAAGCATGCTGTGTTTTCTTAGGGAAGTCAGGCTACAGCCAGGATGAATGAACTATCCATAATTCCATATAGGACCCCATCCATAGCCCTATGCTTTCTACTTAGCTATCGTGTAGGATTATACGTGGGAAAACAGATTCAGAAGTTTAAAATGTGATCATAGCTTTCTCTCTGACCTTCTTGTCTGGACCGAATCCAGTAAGCCGACTCCGTTTGGTTTTAGAGGATTCTCAGAATAATCAGAGTATCCATCTCACATCCTTCCCCAAATTCCCTCTTCGCAGCCAGGATTACAACTCAGTGGAGAGAACAACATGGCAGCCACTAGTGGCCAGCGTACAGGCCCCAGAAGATGGCAGAGGCTGTTCTGATGCTTGTTGAGAACACGGTGATGAGGTCAAAGAAACAATGCCAACATTCCCACCATTGTGACCCCCCCCCCCGGCTGAAGTCCCTTTCAGGGCGCCATAGAAATCTACACAGAACACAAGGGATGAGGCTGCACGCTCCATTTGGGGAAGAGAGTGGACAAGACTGTCTCCCACTCCTTGGTCTGAGTAGTGGCCTTGCTGCCTCAAATCGTTACGTTCGCAAGGCCACATGCTTTATCTTCTCACCCAGGGCAGGACTCCTTGCCCCCACCTGTCCTTTCCCAGAGGTAATGTGGGCAGAACAAGGACCCAGGCTCGAGTAACCAAAGAATGGCAGGACGCCATCAGTGGAGGCAGACTGTATTTAAATGCAATTCACCTCTTTGGGGTCTGGGAAAAGCCACCGTAGATTCATTTGCTGGGAAACACGGATTGTGTGGCTGATGCGGCGGACACCGGGGTCATGGTCTTGCCCAAACTTGACTTCCTTCGGAGGTCTGTCTGCTGTCCGGAATGGCAGCCGCTTCGGTGGGCGAATAGGATGTTCATCTCTGGGCCTGAAGGGGCTGCTTCAGGCTGGGGCCCCTTAGGGGTGGTGAGCTGTTCAGGCTTTCCTGAGGTGGGCTGGGAGGTATACTGTTTGGCGGGAGGAGGGCTGTAATTCTGAAATCTCACGGTTTTGACTTGCTGCAAGAGAAAGGAGAGCAAAGGGGGGACCCAGGTGAGGTGGGAGCTGTGCTGGTTTCCCTGGGACTCAACTCCTGCTGTTTCTCAACACTTGTCCCTCCTTAAAATGCCTCATTTCTGTGTTCATTGAGCAAATACTTGAGTGCACTACGAAGGTCTACACTGCATCGTGCTGTGGTGGTGGAGGCGTCCGATGCTAGGGGAGCTGTGGAGCACTCTCGACCCGCAGCTGGGACGGGGTGGCCACCGAGGGCTTCCTAGAGGCAGAGCTGTTTACACTGAGAGCTGGAGAATGATGAGAAATTACCTCAGAGAAATGGGAGCCCTTGAGAAAAGGGTTGAGGCAAGAAGCTGTGGTCCCAGAAAGCACAAGAGGTTTGCCTTCCCTATCTCCTCTCCAGCGCCATTAAGGCCTACCTCAGGGCCCACCTCTTCTTTGGGGCACCCCCGCCCCCACCGCCGAATCCAACTTCTAAGTTTCATAATGGCCTTATCTCCTCAGAGCAGAGTTCACAACCTGGACACCTGCTGGCTAAATTTCGGCTGCAGAACGTCTGAGAGTTTGATTTAGGGGCCAACACATAAAAATCGGGTGATGGCGTTTAAAATTTCAAATTTCATATGTCTCTTAAAAAGTCAAAGATCTGGTGTACTGAGGTCTGTGCCCTATTCTGACAATAGCTGCCTGGAGATGATTAGCAGGCCCCCCTATTCATGGGAGCACAGTCTCCTGTTGCCCAAGCCCCTTCCCTCCCTCTTTCACCTCTCCATGCCTGTTCTGTCTCTACCTTGTACCAACAGGTATTTGCTTCAGCACATCCCTGATTTAAGGCTTATCAGTGTTCTATGCTACAGCTTAGGAATGATCTCTCTTTTCCATGAAATACAGTCGAGTGCCCCCACTGAGAATGTAAGTTTCTTCATACTTTTGACCCTCACCATATCTTCAGAGGCCTGGGCACTTATGAAATGCTGATAGTTCGAGGGCCATATCTAACAGCCGGGGGTAAAGGGCAACTGGGGCCTGGAAAATGGAATTATTTGAATACTAAAACTCAGAAAAGGAACTCCCAACATTTATATCAGTCAACACTAACTTTTTGCAAATGCCTTTCCTTACAAGCTGATAGCTTAGCATGAAGAGCGTGAGTTTTTCTAGCAGATGTGGATTCTACTCCAGACACCCCCATGTGTCAGCTGTGTGCCTTTGTATAATGTCCTCTAACTCCTTAAGCCTCCCTCCATGTCTTCATTTTAGAATGAGGATGACAATAATAATCCCGACTACAGAGGGTCGTTGAGAATAATCTCTACGACAGAGGGTTACTGTCGGGATTAAATGAGATGAGACATGTCAGTTCCTCAGCGCAGTGCCTACAGGTTGTTAGCATTCAGGAAATGGCTAACGAAGAGTAGGAAACCAAATCATCTTTCCTTTTGGAGTGGAATGGGTAATGGTGCTGGTGTTGCTGGTGGTGATGGCGATGATGGTGGTGATGGTGGGGATGGTGACGATCAATAAATGAAAAGATAACAGTCACCTAATTCTCTTAATGTCACTCCTCTATCTCACTGTTCCTCCCGACTCAAGGATATTGTTGAGAACCTAAGACTTACACAAACTCATGTCTCTAATGGGAAAATCCCTGGACTAGAAGTTAAAAGATCTGTCCCTCTGTCACTGAGGTCACAGTAAAAGTTAGTTGTTGGAGTCATTATAATTAGCTGTGACCTTGATAAGTCACTTAAATTCTCCCATGTTTCAGTTGCTTCTTCTATATCATGAACGCTTGTGTAAGCACTTTACAGGTCTTCTCTCGTTTCATCTCCACTTCAGTCCCATGAGGTGGTTCCTATTCTTACCGCTATTTCACAGATTAGGCAAAAAGAGTCTCAGAAAGGTGACGTGTTTTGGCTAAGTCACCAGATAGCAAGCAGCTGATCTGGAATTCAAATCAAGATGTGTCTGATGCCAAAGCCATGTTTTTTACAAATGACCTGTGGGCCTCAAAAGAACTATGGAAGAAATATTCAGGAAGCATAAAGGAGATCCAGTAGGACATCAGCAGAGGGTGCGAGCGGGCTGAGGGGGTGTGTGTGGGGGCGAAGGTACTGTGTAAGGACTGTTTTGAGGCTGCGATTTTGATTCCTTGTCCACTAAAACAAATCTCAGGAGCTGGGACACTGTGCAAAGTTAGGGATATAAAGAGTCTGCCCCCCCCCCTTATGTCACCTCACTCCTACCTTTTCGGTGCCATTCCTTGAGTTTTCTGGTTTCACCAGGATCGATGGTGGGGCAGATGCAGGCGGTTTAGGTAGAGGCTCGCTCTTGATGGGGATTTCCTTGCCTTCCATGATGAGGGAACTGGCTGCGGAGCGGATCCTGGTGTCGCTGCCCTTGCTGACGCATGTGAGGGCAGGCTTCCCAGTGGGAGTGGGCTTAGGTCCCAGTTCTGCCACCACTGTTGAGGGCGAGGAGGGGACCCCCTGCGGCTGGTAGAACTGGAACTGCTGAGGCCGCACGACCATGGTGGGATTGCGTCTGAGGGAACCCACCACGAGGGCGGGGATCCCCGACTGGACGGGTCTCTGCAGGGATCCATCTGAGGAATTATATGACACAGATATCAGCCCCGGGGGCTGCTGACAGCAGGCTGGCTTGGGGTGGTGGAAGCCATGTGTCCTGATATCCCAGAATAGTTAAGTGTTTTCCCTGTTTGAGTGTGCTCACATTCTCTCAGGGTCTTTCCAAGGTGACCTCATTCTATTTTTAGTGCTGTTTGCTGATGCTGGCAGGAAATAACCGGCTAGCCGAATGGGGGGGCACTGTCAGAAGGTACAGTACTTCCATTTGCCCCCTCTTTCCCTCACACATACGCACACACATGCACTCCTACTCTCTCACTTCAGGCCTAGTGGTTGGAAAGTGAAGAAGGCAAACCTGAAGAGACAGCTTCACAGTGAGAAGCAACAGAGGCATGCAAACCGAAGAGGAAAGGAAGGCAGAGACAGAAAGAAAGAGACAGAAGAAATTGAGAAACACAAGAGTCAGTCAGCTGGGAGGGATGTGAGGGAGGGAGACAGGGAAGCAGAGAAGATGGGAGGGGCCTCTGACCAGCTACTTGAAGAAGCTGTAGGCATGTGGTGGTGGGATCGCTTCTGTTGGGGGCTGCAGGGAGGAAGGGTAAGTGGAACTAAGGGAGGGTATGTGCAGGCAAACGTTGACACCACATGGAAGCAAATTTGGAAATGTTCGGGCTGTGTGTGGATGAGTTTTTGCAAAGTCCCACAACAGAGGTTCTGGAATCAGACTTACTCCCAGGGAGCCTGGGACAAGTCAGCCCATGCCCTCCCAGTATCTCAGCCCCTCAGGTGTAAATCAGAGGTGACAGCAGGGTCTCTTGGGGCTGCTGGGAGGCTCACATCTTAGGATGTGTGCAGACTGTTAGCACAGTGCCTGGCACATAAATGATCCATGCTTGTTAGCGCTCGTTATTTTTGGGTAAATGATAGCAAACCCTAAAAATGCAAGGTCCAGGAGTGTGATTTTATCCTTTCCTTGAGCTTTATTTTGTTTTGTTTCATTAACTGAGATGGTCCTCCCTCAGTAACAGGAAGTCATTCCTTTCCCTCTAATTCTCTGGGAAGACAGGAGGCCTCCATCCCTTGGGCACGTGTCCTGTATGTGACCAGGGGAACTATCAGGAGAACAATTCAGTGGACTCTGTGGTGGGGGGACAAGAGACACACCCCTGAGAAGCACTGTTGTCCGCTTCTCCAGAAGGGTCTCCCGCATTTTGGGAGCCACAGGGAACATCCGTTCAGAGGTGTGAGTCCCTTGTGAGAGTCTGGGGACACGTGTATGAATCATAGTCATCTGTGTCTGGCACAGAGGGCCTGAGCCAAGACCATGCTCTGTGCTGCGACTCTTTGTCAGGCTGGATGTGAACATGAAAAGCAGAAAGCTCACTAAACACAGCCAGTGCCCTCAGCTGCGGTGAGCAAGCTGGGCGCCATTTCCACAAGTCTGCCCTTTCAATGTAGACATTTATTTTTCCACTGACAGCCCTGTGAGACGCACAGTCAATTCTCCCGTCGTTTCTCTTCACTGTGGGGAGATTGATAGCTTGACCAGCCTCACCTTGGGAAAAGGGAGACAGAAAGCCTCTGGGACCTGAGAAAGTCAAAGCAGCCCTGGGCAGACATGTCCTTAGGCTCCTGGAAATGTGTGAAAAATGGGGTTTATGCCTCATCTATTTATCTTGTTGGCTCCTAATTTCCAAGAGATTTAATACTTTCTTATCACATGGGCATACAATGCAAGCAGTCAAACTCCAAGCCGATCAAGATCTCTGCCAAGGTAGAGGAGTTTGTGAAAGGAAATGTGAGCAATTGCCAACAGGACACAATTCTCAGCACTCCTAGGTGGTCTAGACTGAGTG
Organism: Ailurus styani; assembly: GCA_002007465.1. NCBI lineage: Eukaryota > Metazoa > Chordata > Mammalia > Carnivora > Ailuridae > Ailurus > Ailurus styani. Next base: position 251,830 of record LNAC01000481.1, read on the forward strand.
TGAACATGTCAACACTGAGTCAGTTCGTGCACTGGATGGACCCAAGATGGCCTGCATAGCTGTAGTAGCAATGATGGTTCTGGGAAGATGTACAAAGAGTTAGGGTTTCTTGAGACTTATTACATGACAGGGACTGTGCCATCAGTCTTAACATGATTTATTTTATTAAATCCGCACAATAACCCTGATGAAGTAGGTACTATTTTTATTTCCATTTTATAAATGAGAAAACTGAAGACTGAGGAGGTTCAGTCACTTGCCCAAGTCTTCTGTGGTGGGATTATTGAGTGTGGGTTTGTGTGGGGGAGGGGAGAGGCTGGAGGAAGGGCAGAAGGGGGGTCAGAAGGAGGTGTGTGGTAGAGGCAGCAGAGTGGGAATGGTGGTCAAACGGGTGGTCAGGTGAAAGCACTGGGAGAGGGAGGGGCGGAGACATTTGTTTTAATTTTCCTGGTACATTTTCCCAGGTGGCATACTGTCCCTCTTGCTAGTCATCCTGCACTTTCATATTTAATCATCTTTTAAGATAGCCAAAGAGACTGCAGAGCCCAGTTTAAATCAGAGGATATAGAATAAATCAAATTTACTTTGTGCGGCTCAGGGTCTTCCAGAGAGATATGCAAATTACAGAACCTTCATGTGTTGTAGAACAATGGGTTTCAAATACTTTTTAAAATCCCTACAGATGAAGTCTTCTGTAGAAGTTCAATATATCAGGAGATAAAAGTATTGCCATGTGAGCAATGTGGATGTTATACAGGTAAAAATAAAAGCAAGGTACAGAACAGAGCAGTAGGTATGAGTATAAGCTACTATTTATGTATAGGAAAGAGCACTGGGGACAGGTTAAGGATATGAAGACTTATTTTTATACTATATAATTTTTTTAAACCTTGTGTATATATTACTTAAATAACAAAGCAAGATTCAGAGACTCTGAGAATTGACTCCTTAACCCTCTTTGCCTTCTCTCCCCATCCCTCTCATGTTTCCCTTTTGGCACCCCTGAGGGGTTCCCTGGAGCATTGTTTGAGAAGCATGATCCAGCAAGTACTTTGCTTGTTCTGTCTTAACTAGAGCCGGCCTCCACCTTGGCTGTGTTCTAATTATATGTTGGCGCTCGGGATTGTTACCATCCCAGCCATTCAGTGTACAGGTGTGGAGAGACCAAGGGCAGTAACCTTAAGTCGGTCTGGCTTCACCCAGTAACACCAGTCACTATTTGGGAACAAAAAAGCACCCTTTACAGAGGCTTGTTTTGTAGCCAAGATCTTGTTTCTGCAAAAGGTGCTCTTCCTACCCCAGAGTCCAATCCCCTCCTCACTTAGCTCTAGACACGTACCTCTCTGCCACCACTTACTCTTTCTCATGCTATTCCGCCCGGATTTCCGAAGAGAGCCCTGTCCTATGGTCCCCGGGCTGGCTGAGCTCCTCACAGGGCTGACTACGGCGGTGGGCACAAAGACGGACTTGAAGGGCCGGTGCTGCCGGGGATCACCTTCTGAAACGCTGCCTTGGGAGGACACAGAGGAGTTGGATAATGTCCATGTGGCGTAGACACCAGGACTCCGAGAATCTGGAAAACTAGATGTCTTTCTGGTTGTTGCATTTCAAAGAGAAGAAATAAAGAAAATGCTCAGTCAAGAGTCCTATTTCAATAACCTCTCAGCTCTCAATCAAATTCTAAACGTAGCCTCTCTCCACACTCTTCCTAACCATATGTATTCCTGTTATCAACCACACAGGCTTAACTACGGAGGCCTCCCCTCCTCCAACTTGGTCCCTGTGTGCTGAGGGCAGGGACAGGGTCTCAGACTGAGGCCCCGATGGAACAGGAAGACTTGAATTTTGTCATCCTGCACTCCAGCTCAGATCACTCCTGACCACCCCATGAGCTCAGAGCACAAGATCTAGTAAGTGTTCAGCTTGCTTGGCAGTTCTGATTTCTCTGTTTGTTTGTTTGTTTGTTTATTGAGAGTCGGGGGGGTGTTATTTATTTATTTGTTTGTTTGTTTGTTTGTTTATTGAGAGTCGGGGGGTGTTATTTGTTTGTTTGTTTGTTTGTTGAGAGCAGAGGGAGAGGGATAAGCAGACTCTGAGCTGAGTGCAGATCCCAACATGGGGCTTGATCCCTCGACCCTGAGATCATGACCCGAGCCGAAATCAAGGGTCAGATGCTTAACTGACTGAGCTGTCCAGGCACCCTACAGTTCTGATTTCTTATTCGTTCAGTGACTTTCCCACTGGGTGCTAAACTCTTTGAAGGCAGAGATTTTATATGATTTATTTTATATCCTCTGTGTTCTGCATACGTTGCTTATTAACAGATGTTTGTTGAATGGCTTCCGTGATCTTTCGGCATTGATGCCTATCATCTGGGCTAACACATATTGAGCACTTACTGTATACTGGGGATTGGGCAATGCTTTGCCCACATTAGCCCATGGGTTCTTCACAACAGCCTTCTGAGGTAGGTACTGTTAGTGCCACTATTTTCTAGATGAGAAAACAGAGACTTCTAGCTACTTGACCAAGCAGCTACTCGACCTGAGATCTGAACCCAAGTCCAGGCTGGCCCTCTGCTCTAGCACTGAACTGTATCATTGTTTACCACTAGCATGCCCTGTCCTGGCTGGTTAGAGCCTTCGTTGTGTAGGTAGCAAGGAAAACCCTACATCCTGCTTGAAAGAAACAATCTAGAGCTGGGGGAAGGCCCTACACTTGTCTTCCAAAGACCCTAATTTCTCAGCCTTGGGCTCTGAGTTTGGAGAATAGTATTAAAGTTTTATAGAACAGCAATCCCTCGTCAACTGTTTGCCGCTTGCTACTCCCGGAACCCCATGGGGAATGGCTGTCATTTTACACACCCTTCCTGCTCTTTTATGAATCCTACTCCAAGATCACAGCCCCTACCAAGCAGTCCATGGATCAGCTTGTCACTCTGTTGATGAAATAACCTCTGTTAACTCCCTGGGAATGACTGACTCGCCCAAAGCCCTGACTCAGAGGTGCCCTCCCTGGTGGCCTTTCCGTTAACGTCTGCAGCTTTCTCTGGGGAATTTCCCCTTATTTCTCCTCCTCCTTTTCTCTCTTCCTTTTGCCTAAAATGCGATATGGAGCTTAACAATGAGCCAGCCAGTTGTATGAAGATAGGTGAGGCATCCTTTAATAGAGTCCACTCTGCCCACGAGCCAGATGCCCAGGAATGATGCTTGCAGTGAGGGACCTCCTACCCACGGCTGACACCTTGCCTCGGGTCCCTGGGGATGTGGTCAGTGAAGGGAACGGGCTGCCCACCAGTAAGAGTTCAGACTGTATTCTGGAGCCGAGGGCTGAGCAGTGGAGAGAAATCCCCAGCACTGGCCTCCATGGCAAAGGGCTGCATCTGCCTATCTTTTGAATGGAGGCCTCAAGGTCCTGGATCCTGTAAAATGGGCTGGCAACAGGAAAGACAGTTTTCAGAACTGTCCCCAGCACCAGCAGGTGCAGCAACGAGGACAGAATACAGTTAATTAGGCCCAACCCAGGCTTAGTCCACAAGTCCCTCCTTTGAATGACTGTTTACAGACCAAGCTATGACCTCAGTTTTCTGAGCCCAGCACTAGCCAGTTTCCAGAAACTCCTACATCCCGAGTCCCCCATCCCACACTGAATGCCTCTGTCTTTTGGCAAAAAGCTCAGCACCTGGCCAGTGCTTTTTTCTAATATCAAAGTCCTTTGCTAACAAATAGTAATAGTCCCCATGATACGGCAGACCTGCAAACATTCTGATCTTTGTTTTCCAGAAAGATACTCTGGGTTTAGCGGGGAGGAGTGTATGTTGCCTCTGACTTGCTGCATTGTGCTGCTGCTTTGAGTGTGCGGGTCCGTGTCCCCTCTCCTGTCTGTGACAGGAGCCTGTGCAAGCTCGCCCCATATTCGGAGAGGCATTCCAAACGGTAGCTCTGCTGTGCCGACCACTGGCAGAAGCCTCCCGGGAAGGCAGAAGCTCGCACCTTGGCCATCTCTATAGAATTCTGTGTGGAAAGTTAAGAGAAATGAGTGTTGGCCCATGTGTTGCTTTTCTCCATCCATAAAGCACCAGGAGGGCATATGTGTCTGGTGAAGGCTGCAAGAAAGAAACATCCTGGCTACTGGGTAGAAAGGAATGTGTTGGGAGGACAGGAGGGGCTGAGGGGCCACTGAAACGGGATCCAAGGGCGGCAGCGGGCGTCTGAGGCAGGCGTTCTGATCAGACAGGGCTGCTCAGGGTCTTGCCATGGATGGTCTTCGCCCGCACCCACATTCTTTCCTCTCTGGTTCAAGCTTCTAAGCCCCAAGAGGGAGCATCAGATCAGCTGAGCCTGTTCCTCAGCTGGGATGATAGGAGGAGGGGGCTGGGGAGGAGGAAGAAGAGGAGAAGGAGGAACAGTTGGTTTCTTGAGCCTCTGAAAAGGGAGGAAACTTCTGCCTCCCGCCAAGACTATGCATGGAGGAGGAAACCCCAAAGACTGTTGGTGCTATTTAAGAAGGGGTTTCAATGGAAACTTGGCAAATGTTCTGCATGGTCTGAGCCAGTGGCTGCCTCCAGGATCTGGGGAAGTATGTCATGGTGGCAGACACTTAGTTGTGACCAACTCAGCTGGACACGTGGGCGTGGAGAAAGCTCTGGAGAGCACAGCACCCTCTCCCCCTCTCAGTAATTAAAAGCCTCACTTGCTGAATTTTAAATGAAAAACCTACCATTTTGGTCAGCTCTAGTCTCTCTATAGTTAGTCCCCAAACTATATTCCCTAATGAATATAGGGAATAATGCTAATAAGAGCAAATAAGTACGAGTACGTCGTACTTTCAAGCCCTGGCTCTTTTACAAAAGGGTGTACTCACACCAAGGGGGCTGGCGGCAGTGAGAGGCATCACTGCAAACGGAAAAACAAAGATGAGGGGAAAGCCTCACACGTACACAGAACCCAAGAGCAGAAAGGGGCCTTGTACATGTAGTCCAGCCCCTTAGTCCTAACACAACCTGCTAATAGTAGTGGAAACTAAGTTGACAAAGGACAACATCATTTAGCCCTGAGAGGCAGAAGGAGCTAAACCTCCCACGGTGGAAAGGGTGGTCATGAACAAGGGTGAGCTGCTCCTAGGTAGACAAATTTGGCATATGTCACCCATGTCTAAGATCAGTGATGATGGGACCTTTTTTGCATGAGGGGGCCATCAAGGAGAACTTCACACACAGAAAGCGCTGATCCTCTGTCACCTAAGAGCCCTCCAGAGAATATACTCGGACAGGGACCTGCTNCGGGACCTTTTTTGCATGAGGGGGCCATCAAGGAGAACTTCACACACAGAAAAGCGCTGATCCTCTGTCACCTAAGAGCCCTCCAGAGAATATACTCGGACAGGGACCTGCTTTTCTTAGAAATGCTGGTTCCCTAGAAGCAAACACAACCATCCATGTAAGTAGCACCTCCGTATATACACGTTCAGGATTCTATGAACTCGAGATGGGGGACAGACTCAATGGCAACCTATGGCTGACCCTTCATCCACTGTCTGACATGCCACCATCTTGGAGCGGGTGAGTCTAGATGTTCATGACTTGCCTAAGGACACGATATATGTACCTAGGAAAAAAGCCAAGAAGCTAGAGTCTTGAAATCCACTGGAATGGAATCTCACATGCATTTTAGTTAGGGTAACCATTTATCCAGCTTTTCCTAGGAGAGTCTCAGTTTATACCTGCTCTCCTAGTGTATTAAAAGTGTGTGCATCTCTCTCTTTTTTTTTCTTAAATGTGCCCTAGTTTGGGTGACAAATTATATGGTCACTCTTATTCTAAAGTTGTTTTTCTGTTTTTTTTTTTTTTTCNTTCTTAAATGTGCCCTAGTTTGGGTGACAAATTATATGGTCACTTTTTTTTTTCTTTTTTTTTATTTTATTTTATTTTTATTATTTGCCCAAGGGGTACAGGTCTGTGAATCATCAGGCTTACNAATGCCCTAGTAATAGACATGGTCCCTACAGAATTCATGTCATGGAGGAAACAGGCATAAGTTAGGGTGGGCATNTATGGTCACTCTTATTCTAAAGTTGTTTTTCTGTTTTTTGTTTTTTGTTTTTTTTTTTTTCCAGTAGAATAACCAGGACTTTGGGCTAAGGCCTGATGCATAAGCAAATGCCCTAGTAGTAGACATGGTCCCTACAGAATTCATGTCATGGAGGAAACAGGCATAAGTTAGGGTGGGCATCCTCCTTGCTCTTCATTGGCACCTCTAGACCATTCTCCCAGCCTCCCCAGCTTTGACTGCTAGTACCAGACTCTACCACGTGCTGCTCTCCCCTTGTCACCCTTTCCTCTCTGCCCCTCTCCCCTCATTACATGAAGATTTTAGTCTCTGGATCACTGTCATTCTCTCCAATGCAACTGATCCTACCATGATGATTTCATCTAGTCCCAGTGCTTTAAATACCATCTCAGGCCTGGACCTCCTTCCTTAAAATGCTGGGCTTGTGTACTCAACCATTTGCCAACATCTCTACCGGGATTACTAACAAGAATCTAAGACTTAATCTGCTGCCAGCTGAACTTTTGCTCCCCCCCCCCCCCCCCCCCCCCCCCCNAGTTTTCCCAAATCTCTCAATAAAAGGCAACTCCATTTTCCAGTTACTCAGGGCAAAAAAAAAATGAGGACTCACCTTGACTTCTCTATTCTTTCACACCCAATATTTCATTTATCAGAAAATCCCGCTGTGACTACCTTCAACGTAAACCCAGAATTTAACCACTTCTCCCTGCCTCCATGGCTGACACCTTGGCTCAACTCACCCTCACCTTTCCCCCAGATCATTATAATATCCTTTTAATTAGTCTCTGCGATTCCATGTTTCCTTTTACAGTTTACTCTCAAGCCAGCACTATAGGGATTCTGGTTAAAATGTAAGTTAGATCACGTCACTTTTTTTGCTCAAAACCCCGTGATAGCGTTAAAGCCAAATTCCTCGTTGGGACTTGGGAAATTCTAGATGACCTGTTACCATTCTGATCTCATCTATTACTAATGTCCACCTCACTTGTTCTGATCTAGCCCTGTGGGCCTTCCAATCAGGCATACTCCTACTTCAGGGCAATTGTCCCTGCTGTTCCCGTGCTGTGGAATACACCTGCGTCATTTTCTTCCTTCTTCCTTCTCGGTAAGACCATTCTTGACCAACATATTAAAATTTTAATACCACCCCCACCCCTGCCACAAATTCCATCCTGCCTTCCTGATTTTTCTTCTTAGCCCTTACCATTAACACACGGTTACATCAGTAACCATGTATGTTACTTACGTATCTTGTTTCTTGTCTGTCTGTCCCACTAGAATGTAAGCTCCGGTGGGCAGAGATTTTGTGCATTTTGTTCCCTGGTGTTTCTCTAGTCTCTAGAAAGCTGCCTGGTTTCTAGCTGGAACCAAAAACATGGTTTTTGTTCATTAGATATTTGTTGAATGAATGAACTAAAGCATCAGTTAAAGACACACTTAGTTTGCCTATGGAGATTTTGCACTTTCTAACAGATTCCAAGAAACTTCCATTGAAGGAAATGACTTCTACTCCAACCTTCTGCCATGTGAAGAAGTCACTTTATATAAGCCTGGATCAGTGGAAATCCAGAGTTTTCCCATAGTCTTCATAGGAAGGGTCTACCACCTCACCAGCCAACCTTATAGAAAAAAATCTACGCCTTAGAAAGTGTAGCCTTTTACTGAACCCAAACCTTCTAAGTTGGACCCACTGATTCACAGTCCCCTCAGGAAACAGATTTCCTATCTACACAGCCTGTTATGGTCCCTCTGACCCTTGTCTTCTGCACCTTAACCCTAGTTTCTCTCTCAGTTTCTCCTGTGGTGTACTTTTCTGTCTCCTCACCATCCTTGTTGCCCTCCTCCGGACACCGGGCCCCACCTACACGAAGGTCCCCCAAACTGGACATAAGACTCCAGGTCTGACCCCCAGAGAGTACAATGTGTTATCACTTTGCTCGGAGGTATGTCATAAAGCCAGCGTTTGGTGTGTGGTGATGGCCTCACTACCCTGTGACACATTGTGCCTGGGAGGGCATGGGGTGGAGGGAGGAGGAGCCACGTGTGGTGCTGGGACCAGTGCCTCTGGGGTCATGGTCTGAGCAGTTAGACCAAGCGGAAGTGTCAGGTGTGCCAGAGAATGAAGAAGGTTGGGAAGGGTGTGAGAGACTAGGACCTCCAGGGTAACCTGCCTGCGGACTGGGGTGTGGATGGACAGGTGGTCTGAGTCACGGAAACTCGCCTACTGGCCTAATGTCCTAGGAAGTTTCCCGAGATGCCCTGAGGGTCTTCTGATGGTTGCAGGTTCCCATTGTTCGACCAGATGTGAGCGTCAGGGGGCGGGATGTGAATGGGATTTGGGGGGTTTGTACAGTAGGAAACCTGAAACCCTGTTCTTGAGCTCAACTGTGTACATCACTTTCCCATCTGAAGAATACTATCTACCTTATGGGAAGGACTCTTGGGCACAGGCAATGAAGTAAAAGCTGAGAAAGTGCTTGTAAAATGTCAAGAGCTATAAAAAAGATAATCTGTTACTATTAAAAAAAACAAAGTGCTACGGGGTTACCAGGGCTACTGCTTGGCCCATGTTCTGAAGGAGCACTGAGCCCTTCAGCGATGCAATCCACAGAGAGCCCCCGGCCCTGGTGACTGAGAGTGGAGGGGACGCACCTGAAAATGGGGATGACGTAGTTGCTGGGGAAGATGCCGACCCGCCCAGTGACCAGGGAGGCACCCCTGAGCCAGCCGTCCGGGCACTTGCCCGGGACCCTGATGCCTTCTCCCTTCTGCAGGCCCAGTTCGTCCGGGCCATGGGCTGAGTAGGAGTGCAGGGCTACAAACCTGGGGAGACGAGGGGACTGCTGAAGAAGGGGAGTGTGCCTGGCACAGGGCCATGGAACCAGGAAAGGGCAAAGGAAAACGGAACCTCAGGGACCTGGTGCCCTGGGTCAGTGATAACAAACTTCTCCTTTGGGACGGAAGGCAGGCAGCAGCGACAGCATTGCGGTGAAGCAGCCATGGAGGGGCCCATCCCTGCCCTCCCCGACTCCCGTGTCCTCCATAGAGAGCCACACAACTGGGAATCACTAAGTGAGGCCGCCATGGCAGTTTGACCGTGGGGAGGCCGGCCTAGGATAGACAGGAGTTGGTGACCTGGGAATCAGTGGCAGAGCCTGGTCTCAGACCTGGAAGTGACAGCTCTGCTCAGGGTGCTTTTTCGTACCGCTCAGAGTTACCACCCAAGAAAATGGTTGCAGCCAGCAAGTTAAAGGAAAGGAGAGGGCACAAGCCTCTCTGACCAACTCCCTCTCCTGAGAGCGAGGACGTGCTTGACCCCAGTAAGGGCCCAAGAAGTTAGCTTGGGATGTGTAGCCAGAGATGTGGGCGGAACTGGGAATCGGGAGGGAGGAGGTGATTTTAGTTTGTGAGCACACAGTGGAATCTCGGTTTCATAGTGGGCTGGAGGGGAATGGGCTTGGAATATTGCAAGATGTCCCTGGGGAAGAGCAGTGACTTCCACTCTACAGTCTGCATAGGAATCAGGCAGATAAACAACATCCAGGTGTGAGTCGGGGGGTGAAGACACTAGCGAGGCTGTGAGAGTGAGAATATCTGAGTAAAAGCATTAAAAAGAACCCACACCGGCTTGCCAGATTCAGGTTACCAGAGTATGGACATCAAGAATTCTTTCTAGACTCCAAGGGCTATGAGACACTGGAAGGTTTTATCAAAGGAGCTGGGCTGTGTTCTCATCTACAAGGTTCTCCCCCTCTAAAATGCTATATTTATTTTCCACCGATCCTAAAGCAATATCTAATTATGACCCAACATGTTGAATCTAAAGGAAGTCAGTAGAAATTGCTCACTATCCACTTCCAGCAGTGTTTTCGTGTATACGCTTCCAGTCTCTTCTTTTGTAAAATAATGAGCCGGGTGGATGTGGTTTGCCAGTTTGGGTTTTTCAGCATTATACCCACTGAAGGATACAAAGGAAGGGGAGCTCTTGTCTCTCTGGTCGGGATGGTTTGGGAGTGGCGATGCTTGGTGGCACAGGGATGGCCAAGAGGACCCCTCCGGCCAGGACCTGGAGGTGGCGGGCTGAGCTTGTTACTCACATGTTCGCTGAGAGGTGTTGCTGGGAGCCGGGCACACTGACGATGGCCGTGGAATGTCCTGGGGAGGCAGGTGCAGGGTGGTAAGTACTGACCTACATAGACAGAAAAGACAGCCAAGCAGAACCAGTGAATACCACAAGCCAGGCCCACAGAAGAGCTGCTGCCGAAAGGCCTGACACAGCTGAAAAGCAAGAGCCATATGCCCAGTGCCGCCCAACATGCATCTTCGCTGTGGTTTGGGGCTGTGGGCAGAGCGGGGTGGGGCTAAACTGGTTTATGGCCGGCTGGGTGGCACGCCAGGGCTGCATTCCAAAAGACTGCTCAGATACGGCAGAAGATGAAAACTCATCCAATTTCCAGTCAATGGGGCACTGCCAGCCTCCTTGATTTTACCCCCCACTGCCCAGCTTCTTCCCACCTCCCCTCCCAGTACACTCACCAGCTCTATGGAAACGTACTCTCAGAAGATATGATGGCGGCTAATGAGAACATAACACTGGCCAGGCACTTTTAAGTGCTTTACAAGTATCAGCTAATTTAATTCTTACTAAAGGTACTATTATCATCCCTAATTTGGGATAAGAAAGTGAGGGAAAGATCACCCAATTAGTAAAAAATCAAATTTTAAACCTGGGTAATCTAGGTCCTGAGCCCACACTCTTACCAGTGCTGGTATTAACACACACAGAGACACACCAGTTTACCCAGTGATTTATGGAAGGTGAATCTGAATAGAGTTCACTTTGCCAGGATGAAAGAGGGAGCAACAGTGCTAGACACACCCAGAAACCACTCTCCTGGTGCCCCACCTGTGTGACCTATGACCCTGCTTACTTCCTTATTGGCACCTCTCACAGAGGTGACTTCTCCCGCTACTAGACTGTAAGTTCCATGAGGGCAGGGACTCTATCTTGTTCCTCCTGTCTTTTCTATGTGCTTAGTATGTATTTGTAGGTTAAAGTACAAATAATTGAATGAAAAGGTCTTCCTACCCAGTAGACCAAGGACTGATGTAATCTCAATCTTCTCCATGTCACCCAGAGTAAATGAATACATTCAGTCTATCTTTGGTTCTCCCCCCATGAGTGAGGATAACTATGTATGTGTGCCTTTTTAGGACTATGATTTTTAGGTACAACTCTTGTTTGTGTATGTGTGTTTAGGCAAGAGGGAATGCATTATTCGGTGCATGTGTCTCTGGTTCTGTGTGTATGTTTGTTCACAACCCATGACAATTGTACACACTTGTGCGGCAGCATTGGTCTGTCGTGTGTCTGAATGCTTTCATACCTGGGAGTCTGTGGGTGGATATGCATGTATACCGTGTGTGACTGTACAAGAGCCTGTGATTGTAAATGTCTGTGTGGGATTCTGTGTGTATGTGTGTGAGCTCCAGAGGTATGCGTCGGTATGCACGACTAGGTAGATGTGTGTGTGTTCTTGGTTGACAGTTGTCTAAATATATGTATGCTATGTGTGTATGTTTGACAGTTTGAGGATTTAGTTATGGGATCAGAAAACCATTCCAGTCAGATGGATAACAAGGGCTCGGGAGAACATAGGGAAACTGAAACTCTCATATAGTTGTTGGTGGGAAGGAATGTAATATGGTGTCGCTCCTTTGGAAAATAGTCCGGTGGTTCCTCAAATGATTAAACAGAATTAGTATTAGACCCAGTAAGTCCACTCCTAGTACATACCCAGGAGACATGAAACTATGAAATGAAACATGAAACATGAATGTTTACAGAAGCATCGCTCATAATAGCCAAAAGGTGGAAATAACCCAAATGTCCATCAACTGATGAGTGGATAAACAAGATGTGGTGTATCTGTACAATGGAATATTATTCAGCCATAAAAGGAATGAAGTATCGATACATGTTAGAACATGGATAAGCCTCGAAAACATTATGCTAAGGGAAAGAAGCCAGATACAAAAGACCACATTTTGTAATTCCACTTATGTAAAACATCCAGAATAGGCAAATCTGTAGAGCTAGAAAATAGACTGGGGTTGGGGTTAAGAGGGGTTATGGGAATGGTAGGTAACAAGTACAGGGTTTCTTTTGGAGGTGATAAAGTGTTGTAAAGTTGTGGTAATGGTTGTATATATCCATGAATACATTAAAAAACACAAATAGTACACTTTAAAATTGGCGAACTGTATGGCAGGTGAAGTGTATCTAAGTAAGCTCTTAAAAAAAAAATCCATAGTCACCTATCCAGCACTAATATTGCGTAAAGTGCTCTGAGCTTTGCAATCAAATATTGTCACACCAGTTCTCTTAACAAAGAAGACAAGTTTCCAGCTTTGGGCTAGGCTGCTCCTTCCTTGTGACTGGGCAAGATAAATCCCTGCTGGGCTTAGAAGATGCGCCAAGGGAAAGCCTTGTTATGCGAACAATTAATCTTATGTTCTTGGAGATGGCGGGACCACTGATTAAGCAGGACGCACTTCACTTAACACCCATGACTTTCCAGTGTTGTGTTTGAGTAAAAAGCCCTTCTATCTGTAAACACTATTAATCATTTAGGGAGGAGGAAGATGCCAGAATGCAAGGCCATCCCTCCATGACACCAGGCTTTTGACTTCCATAGGTCTTCATCTTTTGGTGGGGAGGTCCTTCCCCCTTTTTGGAACTCTAAACCTAGACAGGACTGAGATCAGCAGGTTTGTGATGGAGTGTTTTCTGATATGGAATGGGAACTCAGGGCAGATTCTTAGGTTTTGAGGTGTCCTGGTGGAAAAGGGAGAACATGTGTGGACAAGGCAGAAAGAGGCAAAGGAGGAGGGAAAAAAGGGGAGATTATGGACAACTCTGGGGGCAGGGGTGTGTTTCTCAAGAACTGGGACAGGGACCCAGTGGGAGAAGAACTAGAGCTGGAGGGCTAGAGGAAGGAAGGAAGAAGAGAAGGCAGATGAAAAAATATCAGAAAAATTCTTACAACCCATAAAGACAGCAAACAACCCAATCAAAAATGGGTAAAGATGCCACAAAAGAAGGTATATCAAGTGGCCAAGAAGCACTTGAAAAGTTGCTCAACATCAGCAATTATGAAGAAAATGTGAGGTAAAACTACCACGAGATACCACTACACACCTATAAGATCGGCTAGAATTAAAAAGACTGACCATACCAATGGTCAGAGAATGTGGAGCAGCTCTAACTCATATACGGCTGGTGGAAATATAAAATGGCGCCACCACATTGGAAAACAAGTTGGCCATTTGTTATAAAGTTAAATATATACTTACCACACTACTCAGCAATCATACTCACAAGTAGTTATCAAAGTAAAATGAAAACATATGTCTATACAAGGACTCATACTTGAATGTTCTCAGTGGCTTTATTCATTTTAATCCCAAACTGGAAGCAACCCAAATGCCAATCAATTGGTAAACGAATGAACAAACTCTGTTACAACCACAAAGGAATACTCCTTGGCAATACATGCAATGGCATGGATAAATCTTAGTATCATCTTAAGTAAAAGAAGCAGGACACATAAGGGGAAATATTCTGTGATGCCATTTATATGACATTTTTAAAATGCCCAAATTATAGTAACAGAAGACGAGGCATTGCCAGTGGTCAGAGGTGAGGGGAGAGGACCGACTGATTGCAAAGGGATACAAGAAAACTTTCTGAGATGATGGAACTGTTCTGTATTTTGATTTTGGTAGTCATCACATGCCTTTATACCTTTGCCAAAAGCCATTGAACTGTATCCTTAAAATGGTTGAACTTTATTTTTAAGGTTTTATTTACTTATTTGACAGAGAGAAATCACAAGTAGGCAGAGAGGCAGGCAGAGAGAGAGGAGGAAGCAGGCTCCCTGCTGAGCAGAGAGCCCGATTCGGGGCTCGATCCCAGGACCCTGAGGTCATGACCTGAGCTGAAGGCAGAGGCTTTAACCCACTGAGCCACCAAGGCGCCCCTGTTGAACTTTATTGTATGTGACTGTCGCTCAATAAAGCTGATAAAAAATAAGACTATATTATCTAGTTGGCAGAAAAATCCAAGTAGCCTGAGCTTGACCCAGCCTAAGCCCTGGGGCTGGTCACAGGAGGGGATAGGGTTGGTTCAGCTTATTGATGGGCAGCTAGCAAGTGACCCTAGTGGCAGAGGGCCACCTGAATGGGAGAGAAATCAAGAATGGAAACCTGGGGATTAGACACAAGCTCAATAAATAAGGCCCAAAGAAAAAAATGAATGAATGAATGAATGAATGAATGAATGAACGAATGAACGAACGAATGAACACATGAAATGATAGGAAAAGATAACAACATAAAGACAGAGAAGAAAGGAACTGGCCAGGAAGGAGGATAGACAGAATAAGACAGAAATGAAGGTCCTACCCGGTAAATCGCGACAACCAGGTAGATGGTCAACTTCTGAGGAGGCAAGTGTTTTCCTGTCACAAGACTGAGTGAACGGGCCTCTAGTGGGTGGTTCCCTGGGGTCAGTTGTGACCTCAGATCCCTATGCCACCAGGTCCCTGGAGGCATAGCGATCTGAGGCTGGATGTGAGGTCTTCCAGCAACTGGGGCTTCCTGGCATAGTGTTTGTGGGCTTGAGCAGGGTCAGACGGAGGGTGCATATTTGAGGGTGGGGTGGATATTTCTGCTACAATCTAAAAACATTTTTTCCTCTTTTTTTTTTTTTTTTAAAGGAAATGAGTCATTTAGAAGAAGCCTTTATCAGTAGCAGAAGAATTCACAGCTGTGTGGCTTCTGGGCTTTTCTGGGTCTTGAGGTGTTAAATGAGGGAGGAAGCAGGCATGGAGTCTGGCACAGAGTTGCTGCAACATTTTGGGCCCTGGCGCCTGCACTAGTGGCCACACGGTATGCAGAATGTGGCTCCACCTCAGGAGTCTGGAGGGGAGGTCAGACTTAGTATTCAGGGATGTGGTTCTAGCATTTGCCAGGGTTTGTGATTAGGACAAGTGACTCAATTCTGTGGGTCATCCATGTCCTCATCTGTAAAATGGGAGCAAAAATGGCAGTCGTCTCAGAGCTGTTATGATGATTAATGAAAGTAATCCATGTAAATTACTGAGCACATTGTAAGAGCTCAATAAATGCTACTTATTTTGATCTGGAAAGAGATTAGCTGCTGCATAGGGTGGGGATGGGATGGGTGGAGGCTCGATCTCCTTTTATGCAACAGCTCTGCCGGGTTTGAACTGAAAGCAGGACCCAGGCAGGTGGTAGGGGATGGGAAGAAGTAGCAACCCTATTCTTCTGCAAGAGAATGTCCCCAACTCTCCAAAATGTCAGTTTGCTGTCCCCCTCCAAGCCATACCGCAGTGCTCAGCTATTTCCTGCAGGGCTCATGCCTTTCGGTAACTTAGTGGGCACAGGGTGACTGTCTTCCTCAAGCAGCAGGAACTACTCTGGAGCGCACTGTGCTCCTGCATCTCCATATTCTTAGGAGCTAACAAGGGCTTCGAACCCACACTGTTCACGCAGGGTTAGGAGAAGTCTGCATTTTAGAGACAGGAAATTAGGGATTCTATGATAGTGTCTGTACCCACCACTATGGATAATCTGGAGTTGACTATCCAACTTTATAAAGTTAAAAACTCATTCCCTCGTATAGATTAAAAGAGTCGTAAGAGCCGCATTCAGCGATTGCAATGTGTGGACCTTATTTGGTCCTAGCCCTGGGGTTAATGCAGCAAACAAGGCAGTGAAATCCACAATTATATGAGCCTGAGATGTGCTGGGGTGGGGAAAGTTCAAGGTGCTCTGGTGCTGCCAGGAGACCCTTGCCTTGAGCTCCAAGAGGTGCCTCACTCTCATACCCTATAATTCCAGTGCTAACTTCTATACCATCCTCATGGTTATTCTCCCCATTTTTACCAATGAGGAAACGGAGATAAGAAGTTTATGTGATTTTGTGGATGTGGCTGGCAAATGGGTGGTCAGGTGGACACTGGAAGCAAGAACCCCAGGGTCAGAGCCCTCTCTGTAGGACACCAAGGTTAACACTATTTCTTTTCTTTTTTTTTTTAAGATTTATTTATGTAGTTTATTTATTATGTAGTTTAGAGAGAGAGAGAGAGAGACAGACCATGAGTGGGAGGGAGACAGAATCTCAAGCAGACTCTGTATTGAGTGTGGAGCCCAAGGTGGGGCTCGATCTCATGACCTTGAGATCATGACCTGAGCTGAAACCAAGAGTTGGACGCTTTACCAACTGCATCACCCAGACCACCCAACACTTACCATTTCTATATTTCAGTATGGCTACAGGTGCCCTATATAGGAGGTAGGAAAAAACCATCCTGCCAAATTCAGTGTTGTTTTTATGCTCACAGATATGTTACATTCATGATGACTACCACCCCTGTCCAGTGCCGCATGGAATGTGGAACAGATCCGAAGGCTGGTAGAATAGTGTTATTTTTTATTTTTCCTCTTCCTTCTTTGGCAGAACCAAGGTCCCAACAGAATCAGGGCTCCTTCTGCCAGACTGCTCTTCCCTTCCATCTCAGTCTCTGTCAGAGCCAGCTCAGCCTGATGAGCAAGGAGTGGGCTCCCAGTGCTGTTTATTTGTCCTGTGAGTAAAAACACTGTCTGAGAAAGAGAACTCATCTATGAGTTGGCAGCAGGTCCCTTTAGGTCTACCTCAAAAAAAAAAAAAAATCTTCTCAAGTACAGATAGGTCAGCCAAGTATCTGTGAAGACTACTAAGTTTATGTCTCCTAGGTAGTCATCAAAGCCTCGAATATTCCCTGTGATCTGGCTCCTGCTTCACCTTCCTACGTTCCCCCTCACTTCTTCACCTCCTTCAGCCGTGGGTCTCTTCTCAGCTCTCTGAGCGGGTCACACTCACTTTCTGCCTCCCCTGATCTTTGCAGACCCCCTAGCCCCAATCTCTGCTATTTTCCTTTGTTATGGGAATTTTAAATGATAAATACATTCTGCATACAAATAAGTGTATATAATTTTATGTATCACTGAAAGAATAATAAAACTAACACCTGTATACATACTATCCAACGTAAGAAACAATAAAAATAGAAACAGAATATTGTCCTGAGAGGCCTCCTGCATATTCCTCCATAATCAGATCCCTGCCCCCCACCCCCCATAACTACAGTGCTGAAATTGGTGTTCCTCATTCCAGGGCTTTTCTATGTAATTTTACCACCGTGGCATACAACCCTAAACAACATGTTGCTTGAACTGGCCTGTTTTTGAAAACGGTGTGAATGGGATTCACGTTGAGCGTATTCTTCTGTGAGTTACACCTTTGGCTCAATACTACGTTTTTGTGGTGGATTTTCACTGCCAGTTTGTATTTCACTCCGTGCATATACCAGCATTTAACCATCCTATCATTTATGTGTCATTTGGGTGATTTTCAGCTTGGGGCTGTTATGAATGATGTTGCTGTGAACATTCTTGTATATGTCCCTTGTGCACCCCCCTTCCCCACGCAAGAGTTCCTGTATGATACATACCGACAAGTAGAATTGATGGGCCATAGGGCATGAGCCTGCTCAGTTTTATTAGGTAATAACAAATTGTTTCCCAGTGTGGCTGTAACAATTTACACTTCCACCAGCAGCAAATGGCAATTCCTGTTACCCCATAATCTCGCCAGCATGTGGTAATGCCCAGCTTTTTAATACCTGTCTGTGGTGGGTGTGAAATGATATCTCATTGTGGTTTCAAATTAATTTCTCTGAGTTCTAATGAGCTTGAGTTTCTTTTCAGACTTGTACGGGCCATTCTTGTGTCTTGTATGAAATGCCTGTTCATGTCCTTTGTCTATTTTTTGTCCTCAGGTTATTTATCATTTTCTTTAAGTTATGGAGTTCTAATAGTTTGGACATGAATTCTTGGTAACTTGTATTTTTACTCCGTGGAGTCTTATGATAAACTGAAGTTCTTACTTTCAATATAGTCAAATTTATAATATATTCCCTTGTGGTTTATACTTCTAAAAAATCTGGAATATGATTTTTTTCATCCCAAGGTCATAAAGATATACTTCTCTATAGTCTTCTAAAAGTTTTATAGTTTTGCCTTTCATATTTAAGTCTTTAATCCACCTGGAATTGATTTTTGACAAGGGAGGAATCCAATTTCATCTTTTTCCACATGGATACCCAATTAGCCCAATGCCATAGTTCATCCTTCCCTTCTCATCTGCAAACCCTGCTCTGCCATAAATCAAGTCTCCATGCTATGTCTATTTCTGGGCTCTCCAGTAGGTCCCATTGGTTTAATAGAATGCCTATGCTAAATCCATGCCAACTTAATTACTATACCTTTGAAATAAAATTTGGTATCTGATAGAGTAGGTCCTCACCCCAACCAAATTCCATCTTCCTCTTTAGAAATATCTTGGCTATTGTCTTTTCTTCCATTAAAATTTTAAAATCACCGTTTGAGTTCCAAATAGACAATCTACTGGGATTTGAATTTATAGATAAATCAGAGGGTAATTTTCTTTAATATTATTGAATCTTCCTATTCAAGAGCATGGCAAAATTCTTCATTTATTTTAGGTGTGATGTCCTTCATTAAAGTATTATAAATTGTTTCCAAAAAGGGCTTCCATGTCTTTTGTTGGATTTATTCCTAGAAATTTAAAAAAATTTAGTTGCTGCTCTAAATGGTAACTTTTTAAAAAAAGATCCTTTTTATTTATTTGAAAGAGAGAAAGAGAGAGAGGGAGGGAAAGGGAGGAGCAGAGGGAGAGGGACAAGTAGACTCCTCACTGAGCGTGGAGCCTGACAGTTATCCCCCTACCCTGAGATCATGACCTGAGCAGATCAAGAGTTGGATGCTTAACTGACTGAGCCACCCAAGCGCCCCTATAAGTGGTATCTTTTTAAGAAAATATTTTCTATTTTTTTTTTTTTGGAGTACAGATGTAATTAACTTTCTTGTATTGATTTGTAACCAGGACCATTGCTAAAGTCCTATTTATTCCTAATACATTTTTTCCCAGATTCTTCTGATTTTCCTGTATAGACAACAATATCATCCATAATGACAGCTACATTTCTTCCTTGCAAATACCTAACGTTTTACTTCTTTCTCTTGCCTTACTATACTGGCCAGGTACTCTGGGAGGGAGAGTGTTGAGCAGAAACATACTAGGCATTCATTCTGTTCTTTCTTCTAAGCTTAAGGGTAATGCCTTTAACACTGAACCTTTAGGTATGATTGCTGTAGATTTTTATAAATCCCATTTATCCTGTTAAGGAAGTCCCCTTTTTTTTCCTAGCTTGCTAAAATTATAAAAATGTATGTATAGTGAATGGATATAGAATTTTTTCAAACATTTTTTTCTGTAGGTATAGAAAAGGTTGCATGGTTTTTCTCCTTTAATCTGTTAATGTGATAAATCACATCAATTAATTTTGGAAGGCTAAACCAACCTTTTAATCTTGAGAAAAACCTACATTAATCGTGATGTATCCTATTTTCATATGTTCCTGGGTTTGATTTGCTAATATGCATCTATGTTTAAGAGTGAGGTACAGTTCAGATTTTCCTTTCTTACATTGTTTTCTGGTTTTGATAGTAAGGATATCTTAGCTCACAAAATGCGTTGGGGGATGTCTTCTTTTCTTCCTTTCTTTGGAAGAGTTTGGAAAGGGTGAAAGAATTCACCTGTAAACCTGTCAGGATCTGGGTTTTCTCTGTGGGAAGATTAAAAAAAAAAAAGATTTATTTATTTATTTATTTATTTATTTATTTATTTATTTATTTATTTATTTATCAGAGAGAGAGAGCATGCACAAGGATGGAGGGACAGAGGTGGGGAGAGAGAAAATCTCAAGCAGACTCTGTGCTGAGTGTCGAGCCCAACGTGGGGTTGGATCCCAGGACCCTGAGATCATGACCTGAGCTGAAACCAAGAGTCAGATGCTTAACCGACTGGGCCACCCTGGTGCCCCTCTTTGTGGGAAGATTTTAAATTTCTTTAGTGGTTGTAATACTATACTAAAGAGTTGCCAGCAGCTGTTTACCAGATGTAAAATGTTTTTCATTAATCCTATTTGCTGAAGATACATTACTGATTAATTTATTTTCCTGATGGCTTCTGTTGGGGAGAAAAGGTGATGCTTGGAATATCTGCATAGAAGCTGGGAAATCCTGGGGTGCCTGGGTGGCTCAGTTGGTTGAGCAACTGCCTTTGGCTCAGGTCATCATCCTAGAGTCCCAGAATCGAGTCCCACATTGGGCTCCCAGCTCTGCAGGGAGTCTGCTTCTCCCTCTGACCTTCTCCCCACTCATATTCTCACTTGCTCCCTCTCTCTCAAATAAATAAATCAAATCTTAAAAAGAAAAAAAAAGAAGGCTGGAAATCCCAGCTAACATGGATCCCCACAATGTCAGTTCAAGTCCTTAGTCTCCAGTATCACTCACTCCCTTAGTCCGGAAGAGCCCTGTGAGACAGTCACTGACTATGTGGACTTCTCTAACTCCATGAGACTCTATGCAGCCATGGCTAAGAGGATGAACTTGTGGGTTGTTTGAAGTGAGTTTGAATTTTGGCATTGTGACCTATTGGCTGTGTGAAGCTTAGATTTAATTCTTCTGAGTCATAGTTTCCTCATCTCTAAAAGGGGGCAGTAGTCAGTCATAGCTACCTCCTAGAATTCTTATGAGAATTCAATCAGAACATGCATGCAAAGTACTTTGCACAATGTCTGGCTGATACAAAGTACCCAGTACCCTCACCATTGTAACTATAATGAGATGGGAGACATACAGGACAGATTTATGAGAAAAGGATGGTGACAAGCCTTTCTCCTGGGACTGGATTTTAGAAGGAAAAATTCATTCTCTAGGACACAAGGGCCCCCACAATAGTCCAGATTCCTTTTGAGGAAGACTCAGTGATGGGAGACTGACCATGTATGTGGGACAGGAATCAGGAGTCTCTTTCCTGACACTGGATTGTGCTAATCTCATGCATCCTAACGCTTCTAGAGAAGAGTAAGGTCTAGCACCTCTCTGTAGCTGTGCTCGGCATTGGCTTCTTGGGACAAAGTTGAAAATGCAACTGTGCCTCAAACCACAGACAAAAATCTTCTTCTTTAAGCTGGGTCCTTCAGTTGGGGACAGTGACCCTGGCCGCCCCACCCCCTTCCATTTTCTACGTCATGCTTTCCTGAGCCTAGCAGCCTGCTGCCTTACAGGCAGGTTTTATTTATTTATTTATTTTTAAAGATTCTATTTATTTACTTGAGAGAGAGAGGCAGATAGTGACAGAGATAGCAAGAGAGAGCACAAGCAGGGAGGAGAGGGAGAAGCAGGATCCTGCTGAGCAGAGAGCCCGATGCAGGGGTCGATTCCAGGATCCTGGGATCATGACCTGAGCCAAAGGCAGACACTTAACCGACGGAGCCACCCAGCTGCCCCACAGGCGGGTTTTAGTACCAAAACAGAGTCTGATGGGGTGCATACTGTTAGGGCTTGTTCAAAGGCCAGGGTATACCCAAACCTTAATTATAACCCTTGGCTTCCTAGTCATAACAGTCCACTTGAGAAGTAACTGCATGGCAATAATTATAATTAAATCCTCTCACTGGGCTTCATTAAAGGCCATAAAAATTTGAACAAGTAAAGTTCCTCTTAAATTTGCTGTGGGTCCTCTCATGGCATTTATTCACAGAAGATGCTTGTTATGCATCTACTAAAGTGGCAGGCTAGGTCTTAAGGAATGGGGACAAAGCCCAGTGCTCACCACCATGGTACAGACTGTATGTATAAGAAATCTGTCTGTCCTATACCAGGGTCCTGCCCTCACATTTGCCAGACAAGAGCATCCCACAGAAGAGCAGTCTCTGAATATTTAGAAATTAAGAAATACTGTACTCCTTTCTGATAGACTACATGTAGTTTTTAGAAAGTGGCTTTCTACGGTGAAGAGGAAAGGGCTTATAGTTCTTTCCTGAGCTAAGGAAAATGGACCCACAGAGAGAACTGGATGGGGAGAGCAGCAGACCAAAATCAGTCAGGGAACAAGGTAGCGTAATTGTGAGGAACTCAGGGTCTGCATCCAGGTTTTCCCAGGTATGTCTCCCTACTCGAACCTGCCTGTTCCTAAATTCCTTCGTCTGGTTTAGGTGAGGTTTGGTAGCTTTTTCTCTAAGGACTTGGCAATTTTTATGGGTCTGACTTTGGGGGAGATAGCTGGAAGGCAAACTGAAGTAGGTCTGCAAATTAATTTTAAAAATCCCTTCTAGGAGACAAAACATAAGAGACTCCTAATCTCACAAAACAAACTGAGGGTTACTGGGGGGTGGGAGGGTAGGGATAGGGTGGATGGGTTATGGACATTGGGGAGGGTTTGTGCTTTGGTGAATGCTGTGAAAGATGTAAGCCTGATGATTCACAGACCTGTACCCCTTGGGCAAAGAATAAAAATAAAATTAAAAAAAANATGGGTTATGGACATTGGGGAGGGTTTGTGCTTTGGTGAATGCTGTGAAAGATGTAAGCCTGATGATTCACAGACCTGTACCCCTGGGGCAAAGAATAAAAAATAAAAATTAAAAATTAAAAAAAAAAAGAAAAAAGAAAAAAAATCCCTTCTAAAGAATTTAGTGAGCCCAGAAATCATTGGACAACATCAAATTCACTTGGCATCTTCAGAAAGTTCACTTCTTGCCATTCGTTTATTGTCTTTTAACATTTTTTGACTTCCTCAAAGGATAGTACCACAACCAGGATGGACATTTTTATATTTTTTTAAATTTTTAAAGATTTATTTATTTAATTGAGAGAGAGAGAGCACTTGCTTGCAAGTGGGGGAAGGGGCAGAAGGAGAGAGAGAGAATCTCAAGCAGACTCCCCGCTGAGCACAGAGTCAGACATGGGGTTTGATCTTATAATCCCGAGATCATGACCTGAGCTGAAATCAAGAGTCAGAGGCTTAACCAGTTGAGCCATCTAGCTGCCCCTCAATGGCATTTTTAAAAAGAGAAAAGAGACAATTGCTCACTGTTCTACCATATTATCAAAGCAGTTGTCTTTGCTCCCTTGGAGTAAGTCAGTCCCCTCAATAAATGAAGGATTTATGATCTTAGAAACTGTAGGATCTGGAGCCCTCATAGACTGATAGCTTTTTTTGGTGGCAAGTCTGCGTTTCTCAAGGAGACACCTGGGAAAACACCCTGGGCAGAGGCTAAGCCCTCTGATGTGGTTGGTCATGTAACAATTTTTCCTTCTCATGGGATTGATAGGATGTGGCTGCAGAATCCTTTCTAAAGACAAGCTCAGGGATGTACAGTGAGTGAAAGGGACTGGTGACATTTCCCAAGCCGGCGCTTCAAGCCCCCTTCTCGAGAGCATGCTTGTTGTCTTTGTGATTCTGCAGAAACTGGGAGGAGCTTGTCCTCTCCTGTCTCAACTTAGATTTAAGTAGTTTTGATCGGCCATCACCAGAGACCACTGTCCCTGCCCAGAGAGGCCAGCCCGTGGTACTCAAGAGGCTGAATGCCCTTTGAGCGAGCACTCTGCTGTTTTCTCCCCTCTCGGAGTGAACCACACACACCCAGGGCCCCAGGCTGTTTGTACGATTGATGCACCTCAGCTTCCAGGGCAGCGTATTGGACAGCAAACACAGAGTAAAGCCTTTCCAGGTGTCAAGATACCTGCTAAAAAGGGATGAAGACACAGACTTGCATTCAGGACGGGATCCCTGATTTTGGCCTATCCTTAGAACAACCGTGAAAATATTATTTGTAATCCCAGGCTTTAGAACAGTCTACCTCAGCACTCAATAAAGAAGGCTGGTGTCTAAACGCTCTGGGGCAGCTGTGAAGAAACTATCCTTCTCCCAGTTCTCTCTGATGTTGGTGTTAAGAATTTGCTAACACCAAACAATCAAGGTATATTTTTGAGAGAAGGTTTCCTTCTCATTCCTGACCTTCCCTAGACATTTCCTAACTCAGCCTCTTTTCCCAGCAGTGGTTTTCCACGAAAGGTGGGGGTCATTTCAGAAGGCTGTGTGCCTCGCCTGTGGATTTTGACTAGCAGACCTCCATTCACATTTGGAGAGCAACGGACTGGGAATGTGTGGTGCCTTCCACTCAACAAGCGTTCTGAGTGTTCCATCTCCAGGTGAGGCCACGTAAGCATGAGATCAAAAAGAAGGCACAGCTCTCCCCTTCAGGGGTGTATAATCTCACTGAGATAAAATGGGGAATACCCAACCAGATTTTGAAAATCACACAACCACAAGGGCTAGTCTTTATAGAATGCTTGCTAGGCGCCGCCCCCCCCCGCCAATTCCTAAGTACTCTGTTCATACAATCCTCATAACACACCAAAAGGCTAAATTCTATTCTCATCGCCATTCCCACTTTACAGATAAGAAAGTCAAGGGGGAAAAACGTATTAAAGTAATTTTCCCAAGGCCATAGAAACAGCAAGTAGGCTGAGCTGGGATTGGAACCTAAAAATCCTGATGTTAGGGGCGCCTGGGTGGCTGTCAGAAGAGCACGTGACTCTTGATCTCGGCGTTGTGAGTTCGGGCCCCCTTGCTGGGTGTAGAGATTACTTAAATAAATAAACTTGATAAAAATAAAATAAAATTAAAGCAGAAATCCTGACTGGAAAGCTGGTGCTCTTAGCGCTCCCTTCAGCAGGCAAAGCAGTGTGTGGATTTTGGAGGTTGGACCAAGTGGCGCTGGTGGTAAAGGCAGGAGGGTTCTCAGGGCTCAGGAGTCAGTGAGGGCTGGACCCCTCAGACAAGGCCTCGTTAGTTCTCTGTACCTCATTTGCCAGGCTGAGCCAGGAAGGGCTTTTGTGTGGTTTCTGGAAACTCTGCAAAGATGTCTGAGACGAGATTTCCCAGCCATGGCGGTTTTATGGTGGATTTTGTGGTGGATTTCATGAGACGCAGGCAGCAGGTTGCCAGGCTGGGCTTTGGCTCTGACAGGAGAGGACTGACCACAGTGGGAGAGTTACACATGAGGCTCAGATGACCACTGGCCAAAACAAAGATGTCACCACACCCAGTGTCACTTTATCCCATCATAGGCCAGATAAAATGGCTGTCCCTTATGTAATAACCATGCTTTGTTTTTTTTAAGTGCTGTGCCCAGGGAACACGGGTGCATACTCTGTGACTCTTAACCAATCCGAAGGCCCCTCCCCTTGGCTTTAGAACCCTAGTATGTGGGAGCTGGAAAGGACCCTGAAGATAATCTCCTTTCATCACCTGAGCCTCAGAGAGGGGAAATTGTGTTCTGAAGGTTGCATGTGCCAGGCGGTGGGAGAGTTAGTTCAGGCCCACCACTGGGAGTTGGGATCATGGCTCAGTAGCTGGTTCAAGTGGTTGGTTTACTTGTTTTCCAGACAGCGTTTCACTCTTTTCGACAAATCTTTATTGAGATTTCCATGTGCCTGTCTCTGTCCTCATGGAGCTTACATTCTCGTGAGGGAGCAGGCAAAGCAACAAAGATACACACACACAAAAAACAAGAGAACAGACGAAGTATGCACTATAGAGGAAACAGAGTAACTGTGCAGACCTGCTTTAGATAGGCGGCTTTTGATTCCACATTTTCCTTGCTGGCTAGGATGACCTTGGGCATGAACTTCACCCCAAACCAACATGTTGCCCCTCCTTGCACCCAGAACTGTGCCTTTGGGGTAGGTCCTACTCACCTGTAGCACAAGGAAGAGATGAGGCTGAGGATGCATCAGTGAAAGCGTATTTTCCCCATATATGGGAGGGAAGCCACAGTCTCAGACACACAGCTGTTTGGCTCCGAGCCCAAGGCTGCAGGTGTTTTTGTCCTTCTGAGAGAAGCCCCAGACGCTCAAGCACTAAAGTTTGGGCACGCCCTCAGCAAGCAAGGGCATTGGTGAAGTTCAAAATCCCATGGCTGGCAGGGCGTGAACCAGCAAGGCAAAGTGACGAGATCAGCAGAACTTGGCGCCGATGCCCGTATCCTCTTTATGTGGTTATCCTCTTCATGTGACCCTGTAGCCTGCACTCGCTCGCTCACTCATAGATCCCTCCTTCCTACGTTCACTTATATTCTTATTTCTCTGTTTAATCACTCATTTTCATAAGAATTCCCTCAGTCACACACTCATTTATGTCTTCTTTCTTCCAGCCCCTCAAGCACTTGATCGTTCATTAATTCACACATTTATTTATTCAGTCTTTGGTTTATGTTTATTGACTCATACACATTAGCACACACACACATTTGCTGGGTTTCACTGGCTTCCTCACTCACACATTCTTCTAACGTTTACTAAACATGTCGCATGTCAAGCTCAACCGGGTTTAAACCTGGAGGGGTCAGGGGGCACCAGTTACCCTGTCCTTATGGAGTTATTGGCCATAAGGCGGCTTTTAGGTAAATTCCAGAACAAGGTGTGCAATGACAGATGTGGGCCAGGAGGTACAGATCAGTTATTGGTGGGGGTGGGGGGGTTCAGGTGGCGCCCTCTCGGGCATCCAGGACCCTTCTTCCCTGCAGTGCCAGAGGTGACCAGATACACATGGTCTCACAAAGCCATTATTAAGACCTCAGAAGTTGCTAGACCAGTGGGTATTTGCATTTTAGAGGAGGAGAGAGGGAGCAATGTTTTAGCCCAGGGGTCAGTAAACCGTCTCTGGTAAAGGGTCGGATAGTAATTTCTTCTGGCTTTGTGGGGCTCTGTCACAACTACTCAATGCTGCCACAGACAAAGCATGAAGAGCATGGCTGTGTGCCAACAAAACTTCAGTTTGGGACATTGAACATGGAATTTCATAGAATTTTTACATGTCACAGAGTATTCTTCTTCTTCTGACTCCCCCCCATTTAAAACTATAAATACTGGGTCACCTGGCGTGCTCAGTTGGTGGAGCATGTGCCTCTTGATCTTGGGGTTGTGGGTTTGAGCTCCACGTTGGGTGTAGAGATTGCTTAAAAATAAAGTCTTAACAAAAAAATAAAACTGTAAATACCATTCTTAGATTATGGGCCGTAACCAGGTGATGGGCTGCATTTGAACTGTGGGCTGTAGTTTCCCATCCCATGAATGAACAGTGGCTAGGTGCCAGGTGGTGCAGACAGTTTGGGGTAGATGGTCCTTTTCCCCATGGCTGCTTTCTCTCTGTATGTAGAGTGATGAGAGCCCAGGAGTCACATCATCCCAGGTATAGGGAATGTGACTTTGAAAATAAAGGATAGGCATTCTCCGACCTTGTTAATGTCCTACGCACTTGAAACTGATGCAGGAGAATGACTGAAACAATAAGCTCTCTCCCTGACCCAGGATGTGCTAGTTCACATGTTTAGGGTTTGCCTCCCATTGCTTGCCCAGGACTTGGCACATAAGAGGGACTCAGTAAATCTTTGATGAATGAATGCCTGGCAAAGTGGAAGGCATGCCGTGCTTATGAACAGGACCATGAAGGCAGTGAGCCTTTTGCAGTCGGTGCCAGCTCAGGTCAAGACAAAAGTGGCGGGGAAAGGCCTAAGAGCTCAGTTAAGGAGCCTGATCTGAGCCTAGCTGGTGGGAATGATTTGTTCAAGTTTCTGACTCTGTGCTCTGTGTCCTCAGGGTTGACCCAAACTCAGCCGTGAGAAAGCACATCTTCGCTAGCCGAAGTGTCTGGAAACAGACAAATTGGTGTTTGCAATATTCTTTGCATATGTAAGCAGGTTTCATTATGCATCTAGTTGTGCAATTTTCCACCAAGGCTTGATTGTTGTGGAGTGGGAAGAGAGGATGAAGGATGGATATTGTATCTCCGAAAGTTTGTGCTTTGAAATATAATATATTTTCTCTAAAAGAAAATGGCCTATTTCCTTGTAAGTTCCCCCTTTCTTTTCTTTTTTTGAGAACACTGTTCCTCATCAAAAATAAGATTCATGAAGCATTAAGAAAGGCTTTCAATAGGGGCCCATACCTTGCTTTTCCATGGGAATCATCTAAAAATATGCCCCTTCTATAGAAATCCTCACCTATGAAGACCTGTCTTTCAACTCATGCCTTAAGAAAGGATATACCGGGCGCCTGGGTGGCTCAGTGGGTTAAAGCCTGCCTTCGGCTCAGGTCATGATCCCAGGGTCCTGGGATCAAGGCCCACGTCGGGCTCTCTGCTCAGCAGGGAGCCTGCTTCCTCCTCTCTCCTCTCTCTCTGCCTGCCTCTCTGCCTACTTGTAATCCCTCTCTCTGTGTCAAATAAATAAATAAAATCTTTTAAAAAAAAAAAAAAGAAAGGATATACCACAGTTGCTTATTTGCTTAATAAGCCCAGATGTACCCCTAGCCTAGTGTAGTTCCCGGAAAATGCGAGAGAGGAAGATACAGAATCACTGAATCTTGGATTATGGGCTTGTACATGGATGGCAGACTCATCGCACATTTCTTCTTCCTGGCTCCATCACAGATACTGCTAATCAGTCCCATACTTCTTCCCAACTGAGCCTGGTTCCTGCCCCAGAATTACTCCTAAATTAAGTCAGCATGTGAGAAGCCCCACTCTAGCCGCCTAGGTGGGCAAAGAGCACGGGCTTGGAGGAGAGTCAGACCCAGGTTCTGACCTAACCCTGAAATGTAATTGCTGAGTAACTTTGAATTAGCTCCTTAGCCTCTCTGAGTGTCAGTTCTTCCATCTAAAATGGAAATAATAACATCTCTTCACAACACCCAGAGGCCAAGATGGATGTAAGAGCCTGGCACTGGGTCTGTCACCTGCTCCCCATGCCATAAAATTAGCTTCTCTCCTTTTCCTTTGAGCAGCCTGTCAAGGGGACCCGTTCCAACAGTCTACTCAATATACAGACCCCTTCCATTGCTCCAGCCAGGGGCACCTCAGTCTCTGCACATTCCAGCGATGGCACTGGCATGTCTACCCACCCCACGTTCGGCAAGTTCCGGGTTCCTCCAAGGCCCTTATATTGTTGGCATGTGTTTGGAAAGAGGGGACTGCAAGGGCGACCCAGAAAGGGCATTTGCCTCACACACGTCCGATGTTTGGTGCCATTTACTTTGCACTGACTCTATGCCAGGCCCCGGGCTGTGTCCTTTACTGCACTTGTCACCAACGAGGGCTGATCTCAACCCTGGGGACCATTTGACAATGTCTGGAGATGTTTTTATTGCCACAGCTGAGTGGTGGGCGCTGCTGGCACCCAGGGGGTAGAGATCAGGGATGCCGCTCCACACCTGACAGTGCACAGGTCCCCCCACAACAAGGAATTACCTGGCCCAAAATGTCAACCACGCTGAGGCTGAGAACTCCTATCTGTGAATACGTCAATCAGTGCCCTCATAGGTCTACGTGAAAGGCGCTAATAGTTGTACCACTTCAAGATGAAGAAACTTGAGGCCTTGTGATGTTGAGCCACACGTCCAACGCCACGGTGCCCTGAAGGGATATCAGTCCCACGTGTTGCTCTCTGCTGTCCTCTCCGTGTGCAACTGCTGCTCTGCACACCTGGCTTTCTCTTGCACTTCTATTGTATTTAGCCGGTTATTTGAAGGGGAGAGAGCGCGAGGGAGCGTGCCTGCACACGTGTTGGGCCCTGCTTCTGGCTCCCAGAGTTTGAGCTCAGATGTCTGAGGTGAAGCCTGGCTGCTCCCTCTTTCACCCGAGCAGGGCTGGGCCTCCTGAGTGGCTCACCTGCCAGGATTAATTGGGCAAAGTGATGATGTCAAGTTGAACTTCTCGCTGGAGAAATGCTGAATCAAGGAAGCGAGCGGAGCAGCAGGGTTAATTACCGAACCTGCTGTGGTCACCAGAAACCAGCGAGGCTTGTCCCCAGAGGACCTCAGGGAGCTCAGGCCGGGCAGGGAGCCGAGGAGTACAGGTGTGGCCGCGCACCGGGAGTGCTGGCATTTGCTGCCCTGACTTCTAGAGAAAGGGACCTGGGCTGCCGGGGCTGAGGAGAGGTGCTCGTGGGGCCTTGCTTCACCTGTTTGTTTTTTAGTGAGCTCCATGCCCACGATGGTGCTTGAACTCACAACCCTGAGATCAAGAGTCACACCCTCTACTGGCTGAGCCAGCCGCACGGCTTGCTTCACTTGCTCTTTTAACCTGGCTGCCTCTGTCATCCTTCAGTCTCCCCCTGAAGATCACTCTGTCAGGTGGGTTTCTCTGACCTCGCAGATGAGGTGGGCCCTCCCTCACAAACCCCCTTCATTTCCCATCTGTAACTCACAGCACTGCACACACTTGCAGCCTTGTAATCAAGTATGTGTCGTACTTGGTTCCCTACTCGTCTTCTCTGCTAGCTTGCAGGTTCGTAAGAATAGGGACCGTGTCTGTCTTGTCCACTGCATTGCGTGTGCCTGGTGCATGGGACGCACGCAGAAACTCTTTGTTGGCTGCTTCACTGACGGGCTGTGAGCAGCTTAGGCAACTACCCAGGTGAGGATGGGGCTCACAGAAAAAGCTGAAAGATACGTGCAGAAGACAGCAGAGAGACAGCCCTGGTCAGTCTCCACCCTGGTCTCTTTTGTCCAGAGCCTTACTTCCTGGTGTCATTTTTGGTTTCTCTCCCAGGGGTTCCCCTTGGGATTACAGGGTCTGAGCTGAGCGTGTACAACTGTCCCAGGGCCCCCCTAGATATAAGCCAAAAGTCACTCCCTTCCCTTCTTCTGAAATTGTCACTGCTTATCAAGGGAGCAAAGGGGCTTTTGAAACCTCTGTGCTGCAAGGCAGGCTCCAACAGATCATCCTCCGAAGAATGCCACTCTCAGCGAGGCCTGGGGCTGGGGGATGGTCACAGCTTCCTGACTTGACCCCGCATTAATAACAGAGTGAACGTTTATTGAGCTATTTACCGCTGCCAAACCCTGGCCAGTGTCTCATATACATGTACTGCCTTGTTTTCTCCTCATAGCAATCTTACGCGGTTAGAAAAAACATTACCATGAGTTCCATTTCATGGCTGGAACAATGGAGGCCCCAGGAGATTATGTGACTTGCCCAATGTTGTACTGTTCAGTAGAGGCAGAGTGAGAGTTTCATCCTGGATCTGGAGGCTCCCAAAGCCCACATTTTCTCACCCTAGTGCCTGTGCTGAGAAACGTTGCTAGAAAGCTCTGCCTCAGAGAAGTCTACCTGACACGTGCTGGGGCTGAGAATGCTTTGGCAGTGGGTAGAAAGGACTCGGGTCTCTCACGCGACGGCGTGCTTGAGCACGAGGAGGGACCACAGCGATGACCATCATGAACTAGGAACAGGTTTTCATGGTGTTACCTAGCTTCCGACGGTACTCTCAGTGACTCAAGCAACAAAATACTCTGCCAGATGAGTTCTTATTCCACCGAGAAAATGAGGAAGCTGGGATCTGGAGAGGCAAAATGCCTCACCTAAGGCCATGCAGCTGCTGGTTGGGAGCACTCGGCTCAGACTCTCTGTGGCCTAACTGGTCTGTGATGGCTCATGCGGCGATGATGGCGCCTGTCTTATGCTAATAATGGCTACCGCCACCTGGGACTGTAGGACCCGAGCATGAGACATTAAATGATATATCATAAGGACTCCTAAATCTGTCATCAACTGCAATTATTTCACTTAAGTTTTTTTTTTTTTTGGAAGACCTTGAATCTGTCACAGAAACACACTTCTCTGCCAGTTTTCTTCTGTATAAAATGAGACAAGATCACCCCCATATCTGCTAGTAGTTGTGAAAAATATACCTTAGGAAATTCAGCTCAAGAGGGCCATCTAGATTTTCGAAGATGTCTGGCTCATTGCCTGCTTTAAGTCAGGGGTCCTCCTCAGTCACACAAACTATGATACATTCTCAAAGCTCTGCTTGGAGGAAAGAAGGTAGTAGCAATGGCTATAGGGTACAGCAGTGATTCTGCATGAAAGGATCTACCCATTTGCAGATGAGGACACCATGGCTCAATGCGGTAAGGTACTCTGTTCAACGTCACTTAGGTATTAGTTGGCAAAGCTATGGCATGAAGCTTTGTCTGACACAAAGCCTTCTTGTTTATACTAAGCTGCCTTCCTCTATAGGGAAGAATAAAAACCAAACCAAAACCCAACAGTAATAGGTTCCACAGGCTCCTTCAGCATTTTCAGTATTCATTTTCTCACAGTCTATGTGTTGGGAGAGACTTCTTGGAACTCATGAAATCCTTTGTGTTCTGATTTACGTTCTGTTCCTCTTTTGGACCCAGTAGTATAAACCCAAGTTTGGGAAAATAAAATCAACACTCGTTCCCATATTAATCCTTTCTTTTCCAGGCTGAACAGACCTAGGTCTTTTCTCCTGGTCTTAGCCCAGGGGTAGGAAGCGGGCCTCAGGACGGGTAGAAGGGTGAGCACATG
Organism: Ailurus styani; assembly: GCA_002007465.1. NCBI lineage: Eukaryota > Metazoa > Chordata > Mammalia > Carnivora > Ailuridae > Ailurus > Ailurus styani. Next base: position 284,293 of record LNAC01000481.1, read on the forward strand.
GCCAAAGAGACCAGGCTGCTGGGGCTGGCCCGAGGGCAGTGATAAGGATGTAAACAAGAAGACTGGCACAGGCAGGCAGGGGGAGATTAGCCCAGCTGGCAGCGGCCAGTGGAAAAAGGGTAGTAGCAGTTCAGTGATGGCAAACATGCCAGGAGAGAAGGTGGTGAGAAATGAGTCCTGTCTTTGAGCTAGGGAAACTCCCAGGAACAAACAAGGAAGAGAGAGAGAAACAGAGAGACAGAGACAGAAGCGATATAGTGGTTGAGACATGAACTTTGGATTGCTCGATACATGTTGAGCACCTAATGATAGATTTGGAATGTCACCATTTGCAACCCCAAATGAATGTTCCTGAATGGCACTTCAAACCATTAGGTGAAATGCTGATGGGGAATCAATTTTAATGCAAAATGAGAGACATTCTTTTTACATGTAAAAGAATGAATTTGGATCCCTACCTCACAACATATACAGAAATCAACTCCAAATGCATCAAACCTAAATGTAAAACTAGAAAACTCTTAGATGAAAATGTAGGCTAAATCCTGGTGAACTTGGATTACTCAATGGATTCTTAGCTATGACACCAAATTACAAGCAACAACGGAAAAGAATAGATGAATTGGACATCATTGTTAATTAAAACTTTTGTGCTTTAAAGGACACCACCAGAAACACGAAAAGGCAACCAAAGAATAGGAAAAAAATTTGCAAGTTATATACTGATAAGGGACATGCACCTGGCATATATGTGCATAAGTACAGAATTCTTAAACTCAGTAATAAGACAAATGATCCAATTAAAAGATATAGCAAAGAATATGAATAGACACTTCTCTAAAGAATATGCATATCCAATAAACACATGAACAGATGCTTAGCCATCAAGGAAATGCAAATCAAAACCACAATGGATACCACTTCACACCCATTAAGATGGCTATAATAAAAAAGACAGATAATAAAACAAGTGTTGGTGAAGATGTGGAGAAATTGGAACCCTCATAAACTGTTGGTGGAATGTAAAATGGTGCAGTCATTTGGGAAAATAGTTGGCAGTTCCTCAAACAGTTAGACATAAAGTTACCATATGATCCAGTAATTCCAATCCTAGTTATATAACCATATGAAAACACGTGCCCACACAAAACCTGTACACAAACGTTCACAGCAGGATTATTTATAATACTAAAAAGTGAAAGAAAAACCCAGATGTCCATTAACTGATGAATGGATAAACAAAATGTGGTGTATCCACACATACACAATGGAATGTTATCAACCATAAAAAGGAATGAAGTATTGACACCTGCTGCAACACACGAGCTTTGAAACATAATCCCCAACAAAGAATCTTGGATCACTGAAAAAATAAAATAAAATAAAATAAAAATTAAAAAAAAAGAAACAATGCCAGGTGAAAGAAGCTAGCCACAAAGGACCAAATACTGTGTGATTCTACTTATAAAAAGTGAGCAGAATAGGCAAATCTGCAGGGACAGTAAATGAGTGTTGCCTAGGGCTGAGTTGGGGGGTGGAGGGAAATGGGGGTTCGGGGGAGATGGCTAAGAGGTGTGGGGTTTCTTTTTGGAATAATGAAAATGTTTTAAATTATGGCAACGGATGCACAACTCTATGAATATATTATTAAAAGCCAGTAAATTGTGCACTTAAACAAAACAAGACAAAACCCAAAAAAAGAAGTACTCAGCATCATCTATGAGGTATTCTTGCCAAAGTCAAGCCTGAAGCTGGTTAAGCCTCTAGACCTGAATACCAGTTTACAGAAAGCACAGGGGAGAGCGGAATGTGTTAAACATCGCTGCCAGAAGATGCAACTGGCAATACCCAGAATGCAAAATTCCAACAAGACAAACTACCTGCCTTCTTTAACATATGCATGGCTAAGGACAAAAGAAGGAGAGAGGGGGATCTTGTGGAATAAAAGAAATCTAAGAGACATAGCAACCCAATGCAAAGTGTTTACCTCATTTGGATGCCATTTAAACAAGTCAACTTAAAAAGTTTTTATAAGGGGCGCCTGGGTGGCTCAGTGGGTTAAAGCCTCTGCCTTCAGCTCAGGTCATGATCTCAGGGTCCTGGGATCGAGGCCCACATTGGGCTCTCTGCTCGGCAGGGAGCCTGCTTCCTCCTCTCTCTCTCTGCCTGCCTCTCTGCCTGCTTGTGATCTAATCTCTCTCTGTGTCAAATAAATAAATAAAATCTTTAAAAAAAAAAGTTTTTATAAGGCATATACGGACATTTGAACAGTGGCCGAATATTTAATGTTTTTTTAGGAAATCACTGCCCACACATGAGTTAACAACCACTGGGTCTTATATAAGATAGTTGAACTCTACCTTCTGAAACTAATAATATACTGTATGTTAATTAGTTGAATTTAAATTAAAAAAAGGAAACACTGTCCATTTTCTAATGTGTGATAATGGCATCCTGGTGATGTTAAACTCTTAGACAAAAATACAAGAATTTGTAAAGGGATACTGAGATACATGTGGATGAAATGATAGGATGTCTGAGCTTTGCTTCAATATAACCCAGTTGGTGAGTGGGGGCCGTATCTGAAATCAGACTGGCCCTTGAGTGGATAATCGCTGAGACTTGGTGTTGTGTACACGAGGCTTCATTATATTCTTCTTTCTACTTTTACGTATGTTTACAATTTCCATTATAACATGTACAGCATAGTAATCGAAGAGAAATCTAGCAACTGTTGTCTAAGAAATTCCAATATCCGCTTTACCTCTTTTGATTTTCCCAACAATCTTTCGAGCAGAGGTACTCCTGTTCCTGTTGGAACCCTAAGCTCAGAGTGACTACTGACTCACCCAAAGTCTAACCATTGAGATAAGGAAGGTGTGTCTAGGCCCAAGGCTAGAGGGGTTTCTCCCATACAAAACATCTTCTCTAGATGGCTCATGATAGTTCTTGGATGGGGGGGGGGGGGGGGTCTGGCGCTGCAGAGGGAAGCAGAGGCACCGTGGTCCTACTCTGTGTCCTTTCTTGCTGTCAGGTGTCCACCAGGGAACTCCTGCTCAGGCCTTACTGATAATTTATGAGAACAGTTTAAGGGACTGCGTCCAGCCAGTGGTACGTGCTTGAAAATTTAACAAACACATTTCAAGCACCTGTTAGGGTCCACAGAAGGCTCTTTGGGACAGATGAAGATGACATGGAACCAAATGGTTTGAGTGGACAGCTGTCCACTGAATGGAGCCTTTCCACTTTTCTAGCCACAACTCTTTGGGACCACCCCAGTCAGTTCAAGAGTGCTCTGAGAACTTCATTTATAAGGAGGGATTTGCTGAGTGAAAATTGAAAAGATGGAAAATTTATATTGGAAGATATTAACATAAGACTATAAGCATAGGATAAATCTATTTCCGTAAATTACTTTAGAAGGAGGGTTAGCTAGAATCTTAAGCATAAATTAGCACTGAGATTCTTTCTAAAGGAAAGAAATTATCCTTTTTTTTCCTTGAAGATTTTATTTATTTATTTATTTGAGAGAGAGAGAGAGACAGATAGCAGGAGAGAAAGCATGAGTGGGGGCCGGAGGGAGAGGGAGAAGCAGACTCTCTGTTGATCAGGGAGCCTGACGTGGGGCTCGATCCCAGGACCCTGAGATCACGGCCTGAGCCGAAGGCAGATGCTCAACCGACTGAGCCACCCAGGTGTCCCAGGGGAAAATTTACCTTAATACTAAGTAAAATCCATCTCTCATGGCAGTCCTGAATACCAAAAAGTCAGTCTGAGAAACTCCCAAGAAAGAGAGAAAGGGGAAGGATCTGGACTTATAGTTCAAGTTCCTAAAAGTTACTCATTTCAGATATAGGATTCAAATGTAGGACTGAAAGGCAAGTCAGCCTTACAGACTTCAGAATTCCCCAACGTCTGTGTCAGCTTGTCTTCCCAGGAACCCAGGAAGGATTCCTGGGCTTGGACTTGTCATTATCATCCTGGGAAGGGATGGAGGAGGCATGGGGGAGGGAATCACATTCCTACCCCGACTTCTGTGACCTGCCAGTCTCCTCTCTGTCTTATCTCTTCTGTTTTCTGGGTAATCAGAAGAAGGGACAGGGATTGGTAATTATTTTAAAAAGTCAGAGGTCTCTGACTTTGTTTTTAATTCTTGCGGCAAAATGTGTTATTAGAAACCTTTACTGGGGTTTTGGAAAGTCAGCAGTAACATAAATGAACAAAACACCATCCCTGCCCTTAAGAAGTATTCAATCAGGGTGAGCATGGTGATGAGATACATGTGTGGTATTGACAGTGCAAAGAAGGAAGTTATAGCTAGGGTATAAACAATATGCTGTGAACACAGGAGAGATATTAATTCTGCCGGGAGAACGGGCAAGAAGTTCCTTGAAGAAATGGTATGCATATGGGCCTTTGGGATGTGGATATGATGGTGACAGGTGAATGCACCAAAAATAAATTCCAAGAGAAACAGCCTTTAATTTAATCAACAAACATTTGTTCACTGCCCGTAATAATACAGGCACTGTGCCGAGTACAAGGACAAAAAGCAGAGAGGTGGCCTGGTATATACATACTGTGCTTAAAAATGTCAAGTAAATCACTACAACTTTTGTGTGTGTGCATGCTCATGTGTTTTCGTGCACGCACATGCATACATTTTCCTGTGTGCACGCAGTGGGTGTGGGGGTCTGGCAGTGCTGGAAGGGGGACTGCAGCCAGATCACGAAGGGTCTAGGATGCCTTAACTTATTTACGGAAGAGAGCACAGGTCTGCCCTCAAATCCTGGCTCTGTTTCTCACTTTGAGACTTCAGGCAATTTACCTAATCTTTCTGTCCCCAAGTTTTCCTATTTGGTAAAATGGACATACCAGCGCCTACTCTCAACAGTTGTGAAGATAGTCAGAATGTTTGCAAATCATCATTATGGTTTCTGACTTTTAGTGGCCACTCAGTAAACAGCAGGTATTAATTACTTACTCTGCGGTCTATAGGGAACGACTGGCAGTTTGGGCAAGAAAAGTGGCTGAAATGGATTGGGTTTTCAAGAAGTTGTGATAGAGGCCGTGATTGGAAGAATGGGTGGGGATGAAGGGGTGGGTGGGGTGAGGTGTGGTGATTGAGCCTGAGGTCTGGGAAACCAGGGAGGAGGCTGAAGCAATGGTTTAGGCAAGAGCTCAGGACCCAAATGAAGCCATTGGGATGGAATAGACAGAAACTATGTAACTATTCAGGTAGCAAGATGATCTTGCTGACTAATGGAGAGAAGCTGGGTGAGGGAAGGAGAAAACTCTGGAAGGATGGCAGGCTCTCTAGTTGTCCAGCAGTTCCACTAACCTGGATCTGTGGTACAGGAATGGGAGCAGGCTGAAGGAGGGGGGTCGGGGGATGGGTAGTGGGGCGGGGGGGAGGGGAGGACGTGGGGGGTGTACTGAAGGACCAGAACCTCTTAGGAAGCCCACTGTTAGAGAAAATAGGAATGTCTCATTGTTCTGTGAGTGTGGGAGAAACGGGGCAAGCAGCCTCCACATTGTGAACAAGTGAATTTCAGAATCTCTAGGGTGGGCCTGGCAATCGTGACTTCCACTGCTGAAGGATTTCAGAATTTCTAACTGGCATCCTGCGCAGGATCTGTGCGGTTGACTTTCTCCTTCTAAGGCATCCCTCCTCAGGGCAGACCTAAGATCATCTTCAGAACTCTCCCACAGGCCAGCTCCATGGGTTCTAACCCTCCTGCTTAATCTCCTCCATCACAGTTTCCCAGAGAACCTACTTAGCCTCTTCAGGTCTAATCCTGAATTGTTTTCAAGTACAGCTGTATTTGGTGCAAAGTTCATCCTTGAGGCCATTTCCTGTCCCTCTAGCCAATTGTGTCAGGTGGTTTCCCACAGGTGAGAAGACAGAACAACAGCAAGAAAACAAAATTCCTTCCTCTGGCCTCTCTTTTCATACACTTCTATCAACATAAAACCGGTATCACTTATCATATATGGAAGATAACCCACCAGACAATATGATAAAAATGTCCAGTGTTATTCACTTCAGAGATGAGCAACACTATTGCCTCAAACCCTGGCCCTCAGGCCTTGCTCTTTCTTCCTTCCAGAGGCAGATTATTAGCAAGCTTCAGCACCAAACTGGGGCCTTCCTAATATCTTCCAGGGGCTTGGGGGAAAATTGGAAAGCTTTCTCAGTCTATAGGTCTTTGTTGTTAAACTCTGAGTCTCTGAACTGCTACAGTCAACGTGGGTGCCAGCAGGCCCTCATCCCACGTTAGGAAGCCCTAACTCCACTAGAGTCAGTCGTTCATTTTTTGTGTCCCTTCTAGATTGGGAGTTCCTTGACAGCAAGAGCTTACTCGTGGTGCCTACAGCAGCATATGCAATGGTTGGACACAGCTGATAGCTCATAAAGGAACAAAGTGATAGTAAATGAAAACCTTTAGCTGTAAAAGGCTCAGGGCAAATTCTTTACTGGAGAATGGGGTGGGCGGGGAAGATAAGGCTGGAGAGCCTGGGAGACTAAAGGGAGTCTGGGGAAGAGTGGGAGAGGATGGAAGCTACAGACATCCAAGACAAACTACACCGACATCCTAATAACGTTGCCCGATGACGTCTCTGTTGATGGCATAGTGTAGTGACGAGAGTGTGTGTTCGAGAATCAGACAATTCTAGGGTTAATCCAGACTCTCACTGTTTACTATTTACATGGAATATGACCATACCATTTTTAGGGGGACCTTAATTACCTTGCTGTAAAGTGTTGATAATATCTCCCCTACAAAGGCTCTTACCATCTTTTAGGATAGAGAGCAGGACTTAAGAGACCAGCGGCAAATAAAAGACTTTGCTATCAGAGCATATCATCCTATCTATTTCTCTACCCACCAATCATATTAGTTGCAGTAAGTGGTCAAGATTATTGCTGCTGTTCTTGTTTTAGTAGTAGAATCCCCAGTACTCACTATGGTTACCGGCATGATGTAAGTACCCGACAGATGTTTACTGGTTGAAAGAGTTACACTGACCTGTGTGAGCTATCTAGAAGAAACTATTCCTCCTCCAGTCTTCCCTGTCTGAGCATCTGTCACCACCATCTGCTCAGATTTTTAAGTCAGAAGTCTTGATTCCTTGATTTGGAGTGCCTACTAGGGACTAGGCACTGTGCACGGTGGTGGGATGGGGAAGGAAAGGGAAGCTTGAGAGGATGTTAGAGAAAGAAGGAAGCAAAAGAACTTGTCATTTGCTGAATTTTTTACCATTCTTTAGATGTAGCTTATAAGTGAAGGCTATTAAGAGTGTTTTTGACAACACTGGGGCAAACATGTAGATTACAGTCCACAGCCATCTGAATTGGGAAAAGCTATCAATACTGTGCATAGATTCCCTGGGACTAGGATATCCAAATGGCCTACTTTGGAATTCTCACCATCTGTGAAAACTAGGAAGAAATATTATTTATTATTTTTTTATTAAAACTTTTTTTTTTGGGGGGGGGGATACTATTTATTTTAAGCCCTACTAGGATTCTCCACTCTGGTCCAACCTCTCTGTGGTTGAGGTAAATGGTTGGAAAGAAGAATTACAAAGGCACATGAAAAGTGACTCTTGGCTCAATCTTTTAGGGAAACTAACTTACAGCTGAGTGAGTGTGCTTATATCTACTGAGTGTGGGCTGTACTTTCTATATCTATCTCTCTCTATAAAAAATGGCTTCAGAAAAATTCAGTTAGTCTTTGGCTTAATTGTAAGCCACTAGGCCCCTCGTTTTCGAGTGAGTGAGTGTGTGTGTGTGTGTGTGTGTGTGTGTGTGTGTGTGTGTGGTGGGGGGAGAACTTTGGGCACAAAGCGTGTACATACTTGTAAAAAAGCATTTGGAATGCGTGTGTAGGAAGGGGACTTCATGGTTCTTTAGGTAAGGAGAGCGTACGTGGAGGGGAAGATGTATTTGTGTGTGAGCGAGTGAGTGTGTGTCGTGCAGATGGTGGGCTGAAGCACAGGAGCCGCCAGCCTCTTTGAGATCCAGACAGTGGCGTGAGATATAAAATGTCATCGACGGAGATGGTTTTCATTTCAGACCAGCACACGGGGCTTTGGGAAGCCCTTGACTTTCTCCTTCTCCTTGTCTTGTTAAAAAGGGATTAGAGCCCAATTAAGTCCTTTAATCCCAAGGTAGAGATTCATGTTTTAAAACAAGATTTACAGCTTCAAAAAAACACATCAGTGCAAGTTGAAGTTTGTCCTTTCAAGGTGCCACCTGCATGGTTCCAAAGAGTGTTTTCGGCAAAAGCCCCAACATGCAGTTGTTCTTGATTACTTTGCCTCGTACCTCCAGTCCTTCAACTTTCAAAGTGCCCTTCAACCTAAATAGCCACATGCTGTTAGAAGTACTCCTGCTTCTGGCTTGCCACAGTCGCTGCTCCCTTCAGTTGGCAACTCAGTGTTCCGGCTTAATGACAATAGTATTAAAAGCTAGTGCTCACTGGGTGTTTCGTTATGTGCCAGGCATTGTGCTAAGCACTTTGCAGGTATTATCCTATTTTCACTTTCCAGTGGGCCCTGCAGATTATGTAGCCAAGTCCTGAAAACACCTAGTAACCCACAGTTTCCCTTTCTCTTCTCCTTCCTTTCCGCATGATGCCACAGGACAGAAAAGTGATCTCTAATCATGATGCCAAAACCCTCTCTGGAAAATGGGTGCCATTTTTTGGAGGGAAGTTCTTTAAGGGACAGGAACCATGTTGTGGCTTTTGGCATGGGAAAGCAAAGTATCTGTGAGGATCTGGCAAGGTGTTTGACTCCTCTTGGGCTCAGTTTTCTCACCTGTAAACTGGGGATAGCAGTAGTAATACCTAACTCAGGAGGCTGTTTCAAGGACAACATGAGATCATGCATCTACAGCTCTGACACATAATACACACGGCAGTAGTTACTGTTAATGCATTACGGATGCTCAGCAGGTACTAAATCTCCAGTATTGCTTTGACATGGTGCACATGACCTGCCTAATACCAAGGTGCCCTTATCCCAACGGTTTGTTTCCTACCTGGCCCACAGAGCTGAGAGGAACATCTGCTTTCTCCATGTGCTGGGTGATCACAGAGGGGTTGCTGGAGCTGATGAGCACCGGGGTGCTGATCTCCACCATCTGGCGCCCCGAGGGAGAATGAACCATCCTGTTGAGAGTGTTCAGGGCCGTTGTGATGGAGAACTGCCCAGGCCCCTTCCTCCTGGACCCAGGGCCCCTTCGCAGGGTGGGTGTGTTGGCTGCTTTGCCTCGGGAGGACGAGGGCACCAGCGACAGGCTCTTTGTGCGGGCTGACTGCCGGCCTTTGTTCTTCTCTAGGAGGTGTCTTGCAGTGAGGTTGGGCTGAAAACACAGAAGGTCCACGACAAGTTAGTCTTCCTGATCTAGTGTGAGCAGCGAAGCCCTACCCAGGTCAGTATGACAGCAGTTCAGGTGCTACCCTCATCTTTGGTCAACTTCCATCTTTTCGCGATACGTCCCAGTTACTCTGCCACATCAGTACACCCTGATAACTCTCTTGCAAAACAGGTACTGCTTTTATTCTTTACTGCAGTCCACCAGGGTTAAAAATAAGCCATGATACTCTTCCCCGATCGGGAGCAGCCTTCCTTCTCCCACTTCTCCCAGGCACACGCCTACCCTTTTCCTCTTTTAGCCAGTCCTGACGGCCCCCGGGTGCGCTGAGGTCCCTGTGCTCTCCCCCTGTGGCACGTTACACACTGCACTGTAATCCTTTCCTTTCCACCCCGGCCCCCCACCCCCTGACTGGTAGCTACCTGAGGGCAGTCCCTCTCTGCCCTCTCCCCCAGAGGTTCACAGGGAGTGCTTGTGCAATCAGGTGTGCGTGAAAGTTGCTCAGGTTTATACATTTGAGAAGCATCTGCACCGGAATGTAGATCCGTCCAGAACTTTGAATCTTTATGCTAAGACCATCTTTCACTACTTCCTTTAAACACTTTCATCTCCCCACCATTCTTTCTTATTCCACACCTCTTAGTCTATGATATGCTGGTAAGTCAGGACAGGAGAAGAGAAAAAAAGAAAAGAACAAGCCCTGTTTTGTAGAGTTTACTAATTTCTATGGTATAAATATCTACCAGTGGTTTACAACTAGCAAAATTCCTGAAAATATAAAAGGCAGCTCGTGCAACCTAGGTCTAGCTCTAGCACAACCGCTGGCTGTGCTGTATTTTGAGTTCATTTCCTTCAAAAGTCTCAAACACGCTGACAAAGTTTCCCTCCAAAGCCACGTGTCTCATTCTAATGTAGAGATTCACCTATAAAGGTAAAAGGGAATTTGCCCATTTAAGAACTTTTTATGACAATGTGGGAAGGACTAAAATAGCCACTACTGAAAATTTTAAAGAGGAGGTAGTTCCTACCTCAAGAAGCTTGTAATATTGTGAAAAAGAAAATCATCAGGTAGGGAAGTGACATTATTACATGAAGATGAGAGAGCTGTGGCCCAGATGGGGTGATTTATAAATGGTACAGCCAGTAAACAGACAACAAAACGGGAGAATATCAGATAGAAATAAGTGCTTTGAAGTGATAGAGAGTGGCAGGGGGAGGCGCCTACTTTGGGGGGGAGGGTGTCAAGGAAATCCCACTGAGGAGATGACATTTAACCAAGACACAGATAAAAAGAAGGAACTAGCCATGTGAATACGGGGGTAAGAATATTCCAGACAGGGGCACGTGGGTGGCTCAGTGGGTTAAGCCTCTGCCTTCGGCTCAGGTCATGGTCTCAGGGTCCTGGGATCGATCCCCCATCAGGCTCTCTGCTCAGCGGGGAGCCTGCTTCCTCCTCTCTCTCTGCCTGCCTCTCTGCCTACTTGTGATCTCTCTCTCTCTGTCAAATAAATAAAATAATAAAAAAAAGAATATTCCAGACAGAGGGATCATATCCTAGTGCAAAGATCCTAAAGAGGGAAAAAACAGTCTGAGAAACAGTCAAGAAAGAAACAAAAGTTGGAATAGAGAGAGTGAGGAGCAGGTAGTAAAGAGACCACAGAGACAGGCAGGGGCTGGGTCCCAAAGGTCCTGGGAGGCTCAAGTTTATTCTAAGTGTAATAGGAAGCCTCTGGCAGGATTAGATAGAGGAGTGACATGATATGATTTATGCTTTTAAAAGCTCATGCTACGGTTTGGCAGTTTCTTACTAAGTTAAACCCATACTTAGCATCTGACCCAGCCAGCCCACTCCCACGTAATTACTGAAGAGACATGAAAACTTAAGCCCACTCAAAAATTGGTATGCAAATGTTTATAGTACTTTACTCATAATTGCTAACAACTGGAAATGACTGCAATGTCTTTGAACTGGTGCACCGACAAACTCTGGCACATCCATACAGTGGAACAGAGCTCATCAATAAAGAGGAACAAGCTGGGGCTCCACCTACCAACATGGATGAGTCCAAAATGCTTTGTGCTAAGTGAAAGAAGCCAGACTCAAAGGCTACATTCTGTATGATTCCACCGATAGGACATTCTGGAAAAAGGAAAATTATAGGAACAGAAACCAGATCAGCACTGCCAGCAGTCGGGAGTCAGGGAAGGGGCTGACTACAAAGAGTCCGCATACTGCTGTATTTTGGGGGGAGGTGTTGGAACTTTTCCATTATCTTGATGGTGGTGTATGTATTTACCAAAATGTATAGCAGTGGACACCCAAAAGAGTAGATTTTACCGTTTGCAAATAAGAAAAAACACATAAAAGCTCATTCTGGCTGTTATTCAGAATTGCCAGCCTGGAAGTAGGAAGACCAGCTAGGAAGTTTCGGAAATTGTCGAGGCAAGCTCTGACGGCAGTCTGGATGAGGGGACAAGGTCTTACGTTCCCCAGAACACCGATCCCTCCTTTGTTCACCCAGTAAGAGGACAATATCTATTCTTTGAGTTGAATGAGTAAAGTTCTTTATGGTCATTCACAGCTACAATGAAACAGGTTGATTTTTTTTTTCCTCCACCTAATTGTTCTGTCCCCAGGTGAGCAACACCTTCAGTGTTTTCACCAGCAACATTGACAAAGGGCTCAGTGTGACTCTTGGTCTGCCCTGTGCTCTGCCAACATGATTAATAGCTCAGCTGAGGGAGGACTGCACAGCTCTTAAATTTGTACCCACTTGTTTGAAACAATATCCTTGAGGTTCATTGGGCTGAGCAAGGTTCACATAACCCAGGCAGGCCTCACTGGAGAAGTCCTGACCAGAACGGGGGTAAGCTCAGCATTTGTTTTACCACCTGTTAATCCAGGTGCTATTCAATAAATCAAATGATACATTTACAAGAAAAATCCTCTCTGTGCAGAAAAAAAAAAAAAAAGAAAGAAAACAAAAACAAAAAAACCCCAAAACCAAAAACCCACGTCACTCTTACAAGAAAGCTTTCCTTCTTTCCAATTGCTTTGCATGGCACTGGTAATTCAAAACTTATTTAAAGAGTTCTCAGCAAGTGCTAGTCTTAATGAAATGACTGGAGTCAAAATTTAAGTACTGCTTTAAAAAGCTCAATTTAGATTTCAAGTAATTTTTGAAAATCAGGTTCCCACATTAGAGCAACCACTTGATTATCTTTTTCCCCTCCTAGCAATTAGGAGAACAAATGAAGCAATGGCTAGTTTGATGATAATCTTGAGGGTTCTTGTAATCACTAATTTTAGAAGTGAAGTGGTGGGGAGAGTGTCCAAATGAATAATCATTAAACGTAGAAGTTTTGGAAAAAGGGTATCAGAGATGGGTAATAAAACCAATGGTCCTTCCCCGCCCCCCACCCCCCAGAGCTATGGAGAAGCTTCTATCCAGGGGACGGTGCAAACTCTAAAATGCAAAAATTGAACCACCTCCTATGTATCCAGCTAGGTATTAACTGTAGCTGATCTCTGTCCTTAGAGACTTAACCACTGTCTCCCCACGTTAACTGTTAACCGTTCCTCTTTAGCAAATGTTGCTTGACCCAGCAAATGCCTCCATCACTAACCTAAGCATATACAAAGCAGAAAGTGAGGCGTGCATTCTTGACCACTTCTTCTGCCCTGTTCCTCACTTCCATCGACATCCAAGTCCTGTGGATCTACCTCCTAAATGGTGTTTGAATCCATCCACTTGTTTCCAATCTCCTGGTCCAATCCACTGTCATCTTGTAACTGAGCCATGCACACACTGGCCTCCTAACTGGTATTTCTGTTTTTCCCACCCTCCTCTTCAAATTATTCTTCCCACTGTAGCCAGAAGAGCAGTCATTAATAAAGCCAAGTCTGATGGAGTTACTGGGTCCCTTAAAATCTTTCCACGGTGTCTACTTACTTCTGGATCAAGTCCAAACTATTTATGATATGGCAGAGATCATGATATTAACTAGACAGTCCTTGTGCTCCCCTGTACTTCTCAGCTGCCTTGAAGACAGGGGGGGCTAGGGGACAGGTTCAGGCCAATGGGCGATGAGTGGAGCGACAAGTGTCACTTCTGAGCTGAGGCATATACCAATGTACAACTTACTCTTCCTTACTCCTCCCTCGCCGTGAAAACTGGGGAAGTCCATGTGTTCCAGATGGCAACTACAAGATGGCCCAGCCTCAGTGTGGGTTCTGGAGTGACTCTGCAAGCAGAGACTCTCACTGTCCTGTGCCAAACATGTAATGTGGGTGAGAACTAAGTTTATCTTTGCTAAGCCTTTGACAGTTGGGGGCTGTTTATTACCATAGCATAAGCTAGGTCAACCTGACTCATACAGGATGATTTATAAAGCCCTCTGTGATCCAGCTCCCACTTACTTCCTTGGCTGTGTCGTGTCATTCTCTTACTCTCTGAGCTCCAGCTCTAGGTTTCTTTTGGTCCTTTGGGTTCCCTACACTCCCTCATCCTGCAGGACTTTTACACATGCCACCTCCATTCCCCAAAGCATGCTTCCCTCCATGCTCACCTACATAGTTCCCAATCATCTGTCTAATTTTGGCTTAAAAGGCGTTTGCTGACCCCCTTCCTACAGAAATTGCACATCATTCCATCCCTCTCCCATTTAGCTCCCTCTCCTTCACTCTTTGCTTCATTCATTACACTTAGAACTACTTGATTAATGTCTGACTTTACAATCCCTGAAAATAGGGACCCACATATGTCTCTATCTTTAGACCTTAGCCTAGAACCTGACTTAGTAGGTACACAATGTAAAATTAGCTGAATGACTGAATATACATATATAGGACAGGGTCACACTGAATGGTTTGTTTTCTTTCTTTCTTTTTATAAGATTTTATTTATTTATTTGACACAGAGAGAGAGAGAGAGAGCACAGAAGGGGGAACAGCAGGCAGAGGGAGAGGGAGAAGCAGGCTCACCGAGTAGGGAGCCTGATGTGGGGCTCAATCCCAGGACCCTGGGATCATGACCTGAGCTAAAGGCAGACGCTTAATGACTGAGCCACCCAGGCGCCCCTGGATGGTTTGTTTTCTAAATTTTGTCTCTTCATTCACTTGTTAAGTTTTTTTTTTTACAGAGTACCTGTTCTGTGTTAGTCTAGCCTGTGCAGTATAAGCAACACAGCCATAAGGTGTTTTAGAGAAGACAGAGACAACTGAGTGGTCAACTAGTGGTGAAATTTGATGGAAGAAGCAGGTTTCTAGTTGAGCCTTGTAACCTGGGTGAGATTTGAACAGGTAGAGAGAATTGGGTGTGTGTGCCTCAAAGGGGCCTTAGCAAGAGAAAAAGCACTGATAATGAGAATATTGTTTATTAGAGATTGTAAGAAGACAGGCCTCTCAGGACTCATCCTCTTTCCTTCCCTTCCATTTTTCATCCCTTCAATATTGATTGAGTTGAAAGAGTTGTGGAGAACCTTGCAAGCTGGATAGTGTTCTGGGCACACCATTCACTTCAGAACCTGTTTTGGCTCTTAAGAATGAAAGAACTGGGGCGCCTGGGTGGCTCAGTGGGTTAAAGCCTCTGCTTTCGGCTCAGGTCATGATCTCAGGGTCCTGGGATCGAGGCCCGCATCGGGCTCTCTGCTCAGCAGGGAGCCTGCTTCCTCCTCTCCCTGTCTCTCTGCCTACCTCTCTGCCTACTTGTAATCTCTCTGTGTCAAATAAATAAATAAAATCTTTAAAAAAAAAAAAAAAGAATGAAAGAACTGGGGTGCCTGGGTGGCTCAGTGGGTTAAAGCCTCTGCTTTCAGCTCAGGTCATGATCCTGTGGTCCTGGGATCGAGGCCCACATCAGGCTCTCCACTCAGCTGGGAGACTGCTTCCTCCTCTCTCTCTGCCTGCCTCTCTGCCTACTTGTGATCTCTCTCTCTGTCATATAAATAAATAAAATCTAAAAAAAAAAAAAAAGAATGAAAGAACTGGTCCCCTATATCTTCAATTATGCTTTTGTTTTCACCCTACCTTCCTAGAGGGTGGGAAGCATGCCTCTTACTGCATTCATAGCTCCCACTGCTCACTTTTAATGCTTTATGCCTGGTAAGCATCTGATTAATGCAGTTAAACAATGGAACCTCTTTTAAATCTGTAATGACCTGCCTCAAGCTAGGGTGAGGCTCCAGGATAAAGAGGTTAGGAACTCCAGGTTATAGTATTACATTTGAGAAGTAGGTAGACATAGTCTAGCATGTAGTCTTCCTTTGTTTTCTTTTTAAAGTAGCTTAAAAAACCCCTGAAAGAATATAACAATACAATCATTTCAGAAGATTTATAAGATAAAAACTGCAGAAGATAATGAAAATTATCTAGAATTTCACTGTCTGGTGATCACCACTGTTAATATTTTTGTACATATCCCTTCCAGTCCTCTATCTATTTATATATACACACACGTACTTATAAACCTAGCTTCATACAGTTCCATTTATTTATTGTGATAAAAAACACATGACATAACTTTACCCTAATAGCCGTTTTAAAGTATACGATTCAGTAGTGTTGAGTACAATTCATATTGTTGTGAAACAGATCTTCAGGACTTTCTGACCTCCTAATCCAAAACTCTATATCCATTAAACTTTATTTTACTTACCAAGAAATCATAAACCTCTTTCAATAATACCGAATACTCAATTATATTGAATATTCTTTAACATTATTTTTAATGGGCATATATTTTTTCATCACCATAATTTTTATTTATTTATTTTTTGAATTTAACACAGTTTTACTCTCTAAACGTAAAGTTTAAACTATAAGTAATACTTAGAATATAAGTACTGATTAAAAGTAGGTAAGAAAGCATTTATAAACACATTTCAATAAAATTTCTTATTGACTCATCCAACTAACAGATCTCTGATATAATTTCCTCAACATATTTTTTTATTAACATATAATGTATTATTTGCCCCAGGGGTACAGGTCTGTGAATCATCAGGCTTACATCTTTCACAGCACTCACCATAGCACATACCCTCCCCAATGTCCATCACCCAGCCACCCTATCCCTACCCTCCCACCCCCCAGTAACCCTCAGTTTGTTTTCATGAGATTAAGAGTCTCTTATAATTGCCATAATTTTTAAAAACGAAATCGTTATTGTTGGATATTTAGATGATTTCTTGTTTTTCATCATTCCACACAAGGCTATGGTGAATACTCTGTACAGGTATCTTTGCATACTTGTTTGAATATTTCTTTACAATAAACTCTCAGATGTGGAATTGCTGAATCAAAGGAGATGGAGGTTTTTAATGTTACTGATACAGGTTTATTTGAGTGTTAGCATGAGAAATTGCACAATTTATACTCCCATCAACAGACTAAAAAGGCCCCAGAACTGGGTGTTATCGTCTGGCATCTTTTCTTTGGAGAGTCTCCTTAGTTAACTTCTGAAATAAACCTCCTACCAAAAAGGCATTTTTCTCAGGCATCCCTGTGGCACGTGTGTATTTTGGAGTGAGTGTGCATCTGACGTTGACTTGATACTCACGTACCTCTACAAACAAGATCGGGAAGATGCCTACTTGATCCCCTAACTTGCCTTCTGCCCAGTTCTCATCCACTCGGCTGATCACAGTGATGATATCGTCCTGAAAGAGACAAAGTCTCAAGGTCAGCATTTGCTCTTGGTTTTCAGATGGTGAAAGCTTTCACTGGAGACCAGCATGGAATCCCGGAGAGTGTAAAGTGTAAGAAATGTAACTCTTTCATAATTTATTTAGAAAATCTTCCTCTATAAAGGGCAGCATTTGAATCACCAAGACCACAAGAAGGAGTAGAAATAATTTGGAGGACCAGTGGAATCCAATAGAAAATTTGGAAATGTTTCTAATTTTCAATCACCAGCCGAATCTGGGCTTTAGTTTATATTAATCTGATGGAAAAATCAATATGGGAGCCACAGGGAGATATTTTTTTTAGCTTAGCAAAAGGAAGAATAAATTTCATTCTAATTTCGAAGACTTTTCAGAACGTATTGAACTTGAAAAAAATTTTTTTTAATTTTTACATAATCTCTACATCCAACATGGGGCTCGGGTTCACAGCCCCAAGATTAAGAGTTGCATGCTCCACCAACTGAGTCACCAGGTGCCCCTATTCAATTTTTAATGTATCAAATGTAAGGTGGCTTTTTTATTCAAAACTTTCTTATCATAAGAGGTTACATGGAGATTTGTAGAAACATGAGAAAATACAGTAAACAAAACAGGTATTTCTACCACAATATGAATACAGCCATTGTTAACATCCCTGTTAGCACATTTCCCCCCAGATTCTTCTCTATGAAGATAAAACATATATACATATAAATACACTGATTCCTAAAAACTCTGCTGAAAACAAACACACATATAATAAAGTTTATAAAGTTTGGGTGTAAAGGTTGATGAATGTTAACACCAACTATATCCATGGAACCCCTATCCAGATCAAGAGATGTAGAACATTTCCAGCCCCCACAAGGCTCCTTTGTCTCCTTTCCCATCATCGAGCAAGAGGTAACCACTGTTCTGACTCCTAGTATATTCATATGTATATATTCATTCTGCCTATCCTTATATTTCATACAAAAGAAGTCCTAGAGGACACACTGATTTTTCACTTGTATACTATATCAGGAATGCCTTTCCACTTCCATACCTGTTCATCAGTCCAGATTTGAACATCCATCCACCAACTTCCCTGTCCTTCTGATTCATGTCTCTCAGGAATTTAGATGAAACCAAATCTAAGTTCATTATTGCATTATACCTTATTTCTTAGCTTTCTCTACCCCATCATGATTTACAATGACACATTTATAGGTTATAATTTCTTTAATGCCTGCCTACCCCATCAGACTATAAGCTCCATGTGTTTAGGGCCTCTGTCTGCTCTGCTCATTTCTGTGTCCCCAGCACCCAATACAATGGTTCCCATTTAGTAATCATTCAGTAAATATTTCTCAATGAATGTGTCCATGCATGAATAAGTGAATGTGTGAGTAAAATGTACAATCTACTGAGATAGAAAACACTAGGACAAGAGCAGCTTTTGGAGGGAAGATCTTGGGTTTAATTTGGACATGCTGAGTTTAGGAAGACCATGAAATTTCTTAGTATAGTCACAGCCTTCCATAGCTTCCAGAATGATTCAATCCTCTCTTCTGTTTCCTTTGTCATAATTTCTTATTCATGTCTGTTCCTTCCACTAGTCTGCCAGCTCCGTGAAGGTAGGGACAATGATACATCATTTTATCCCCAGTGGACAGCTTGGGACATGGATGGGCTCAGTGAATGAACAGGCAGGTGGAGTAAGTTTTTGCAAATTTTGCAAATTCCCAGAGAGGGGCAAAAATGCAGATAATGATTCCTGCCTCTGCCTTCCTCCAGTGGTGTCTCCAGAACTCAGTGTTTAATGCCTGGCACAAAGTAAATACTCAGTAAATATCTGTGGGATTAAATTGCCCTTCCTCTAAGTGTCACAGAAGCACAGACTTTGCAGTTTGGGCCACGGAATGACCTTCCTTAAGGGACTCGCTCTAAGGTGCCAAGACAATAATGATCAATATTTCAAAATATGGAGGGCAGTGATGTTATCTAGTCTGATGCAATCTGAAACAAATCTCATTTCTGGTAGTGGTGGAATAAAAATGTTTTACAGAATAAAAGACCTTTCCTGAGCTACTGTACCAGAGCCACTTCTAGTATTTGATGCACTTATCATAAGCAGCAAAGAGTGAAAATCACCCCAACTTTGGCCTCTGTGAGAGAATTTGAATGTTTAAGGAATAATAAATACTGAACAAAGAGAATTAAAGTAGTCTAGACTTTAGTAAAATGTTGTTACTTGCACATGGTGAGGAATTATCTGATTTTTAAAAAGAGGCAAAAAAACTTAGGGTAATTAATGTGCTTGGAAAATATATCTTGTAAGAGGTTATTTATATATAAAGGTATAATTATCTTACTGTGTGTTTGGAGGGCTTTGAATACAATGTTTATAATAAAATAGAATGTTGTAAAGAGTGGAACGGGAGCCTTAGAACTTGGTCAGCAAGAATGCCCTTATAGATACATAAAGAGGAAAGAGCTGTATTTTGCCCATCACACTGTCAAAATGTATTTGTAAATTTTTGTCCACTTATCTGTCTCTCCCACTACTCTGCCTGAGGGCAGGGACTGTGACTTTTTCATGTTGCATCCCCAGTGCCTGCAAAGAAGAGGTGCTCAAGAATGACTATAGAATGAATGAATGAATGAATGAATGAATGAATGAGTGAATACTTATTTGTATTCAATTCAATTCAATACTAATTGCAATAGGTAAGGTTTAAGGATTTCCATCAAATTCTCATTAGATTTCTTTGGCAACTTCCATTTAGGTTTGAATTATAAACACACACACTGTATATATGTGCACACATATATACATATAAACATGTATGTGAAAATATGTATACATTTTTAAAATCAGCAAGTAGTATACAACTCCAGAGACTTCTGCCACAGTCTCTCTGTAGTTGCTGGTGACCTCCATGGCAGCCCAGAATCTTACCTTGAGGAAGGTTAGGCAGTCCTGGTTCTCACTCTTGTCTTTGTCTCGGAGGTCAAAGTTGTAGAGAGCTCGGCAGAGTGGGGGTGGCTGGGGCAGTTGCTTGATAACTTCCACGGAGCTGGCTGGGAAGATCCCACTGACTCCATTGATCTCTCCCTGGTACCACTTCTCATCCAGCTGTCTCCGGAGAAGGATGACATCTCCCTTATTAAACTTCAGGTCACCAGGATTCTGCCCTCGGTAGTTGCATAAGGCCTTTGCTTGAGGCACCTGCAGGGGCACAGACCAATGAAATACATCCTTAGCTTACAGGAGAGGGGGACAGAAGGTATAACATTGAAACTGATTACCAAGCACTTCCTATGTGCTAAGTGCTGGGTGTAGATCATCTTCTTTAACCTTTGAGATAGACATTCTTATTACCCCCTCTTCTAAGTAGGGCAACTGAGGCACAGAGTGGGTTAGTATCTTGCCTCAGGGGACACAGCTGGGAAATGGCACATATGGGGTCTGAACTCAGGCTGCATGATTTCAGAGTTCCTGCCCTTTTAGTTTTCTTTATTAATACAGTGTTTATTTGTCTTCCCTCTGTCAAACCCTGAGTCAACCACTTTCCCCAGGCTGCCTGGGGAGGTACAAGAAAAGGAACATGTAGGGCAGATGAGACACTGGAGGAAGACCTACGGGAGGTGGAGATGGCTCCTTCACATGGTAAAGAGGATGAGAAAGGCCAGCAGCAGGCAAAAGAGGCCTATGGCCTCTGAGAGGGGAAAGCCCAGAATGGCGGAGGAGAAGAGCTGTTGCTTCAGACAGGGATTCCTGGCATAACCAACAATGAGGCTCCCAAACAGTCCCAATTTCAGCACCAGAGCCAGCCCCCCCTACCATGGCAGCCCCAGCCCCAATGAACTTGACTGCAGTGTTGAGGTCCCTTGCAGTGGCACTGGTTCGGAATCTGTGGCTAGGAATAAGTGAGGTCAGGGGACGTGGGGCTGCCAAGCTGCTGAGGCTCTTATAAGGTACCTCATCTGTCAGTGTCTCCGGGGGTTGTCGCGCCCCTGCAGCCGCTGACCGGCTCGACGCTGAGAGGTGCTCCTGACCAAGAAGTGGGTGGAGACGAACTTTGCACCGGTGAACATTTTCAGCTGATTTTCAGGGGATGAGGGTCTGTTGGCAGGAAAGCTGCTCCCGGTGCAGAGAAGACAGAGAAGGGTGGGGGCCAGAGCCCCTCCTCTTAATCCCTATGCAGGGAACAGAATCTTGGACTTGACTCCACAGCTATGTGAACTTGAGTGAGTCAGTGACTCTTGAGGCCCTGAATACTGGTTGGGAATTCTGGCTCTACCTTTTTCCTCTCATGTGACCACAGTCACGTCATTTAATCTGCCATAAATCATATCCATTTATAAAATGGGGTAGTAACAGAATATATACTTCATTAGGGTAGTCATGAAGGCTAAATATTTATAATGTAATTTTTAAAGACTTTATTTGAGGGAGAAAGAGAGAAGGAGAGAACACAAGCAGGGGGGAGGGGTAGAGGGAGAGAGAGAAGCCAACTCCCTGATGAGCAGGGAGCCTGATGCCAGACTCGATCCCAGGACCCTGGGATCAAGACCTCAACCGAAGGCAGGCGTTTAACCAACTAAGCCACTTAGGCACTCTAAATATTTATAATGCATTTAGCATATTTCTTAATACATAGTATGGGCCCAATAAATGGCATCTCTTACAGTATGGCTATAATAAGGAAAGGCTTACGATATCAGTCCTACCTATTCCTCAGTGTTGATGGGAAGTAAATTGAGGTGAAAAGTCCCTGAAAATACAAAGTACTGTATGAGGGGCACCTGGATAGCTCAGTTGGAGAAGCATGCAACTCTTGATCTCAGGGTTGTGAGTTTAAGCCCCACACTGGGTGTAGAGGTTACTAAAATAAAAAAATAAATAAGTTAAATTAAAAAAAAAGAAAGAAAGGGCTATATGAGAGTGATACAACATAATTTGTCTTCAGCCTCCTCCAAAAAGTGTAAACGTCATGAGTGTTATGATCATTAGGAAGCACCGAGACAAAGAATTAGTCAGAGATCAATCATCGCTTTCAAAAAAAAATCAGTTAAAGAGCTGTCATTTGTTAAATCACTTGTCTCTCCAAATCGTTGTTTCAGTAAAGTGCATTTTTTTTTTCTACTTGAGACTGGTTTCTGCACACAGAAACAGCCTCACTTTGGTTTTACTTGAAGTCGAGAGTGGCAGACTGCAAGTTCTAATAACTGACATTTGTCAGGCCTTCATGTCACCTGGGACTGTATTGTATTTCGTGCTTCCCTCAGCAATGGGGTGAAGTAGTCCCCTCTCTTGGGGGCGGTCTTGCTATTCATAAGGGGATGTAAGCAGGCAGTATTTCAGTTCTCTGTGAACATTCCGAGTCTGCAATGTTTATTTGAAAAGGAATTTCAAGCAGTTTAGGGGTAGAGACAAGACCTGAGCAGTCCCTTGCTGATGGGATGTTAGAGCGGTATTTTTCCACTAAACCTTGGACACGGTAAGGAGGGCCCAGGGAGACAGAAAACCACAGGAACATCACTCGTCCTTGGGAAACTAGTGGACAAGTGAGTGAAGACGTGTGTACTAGGAGGTTTAGCACACTGCTGTGGATATTATAAATGGACTTGGTTGAATAAATTATGGAAAACCCTGTAGTCATTAAAATTGATGTTGATCTGTAATTAATAACATTGACAATTACTCATGATATATATTCAGTATAATAGAAGTGGTTAAAAATAGTTGTTTTCATTATAATGAAAACAAGGCTTTCATTGTAAATATAAATGTATATTTTTACCTGGGATGGCTATATCAGCATTTTAAGAGTGGTTATTGCTAAGTGCTGCTATTTTTGAATATTAAAAAATGGTTCCCTAAGTGCTTAGCCATATTTTTTAGCTTTTCTACAACAAAATAATCATATTGCCTATTAAAGTTGGACAGTAGAGGAGTGCCTGGCTAGCTCAGTCAGTAGAACATCCAACTCTTGATCTCCAGGTCATGAGTTTGAGCCCCATGTTGGGTGTGCAGATTACTTTAAAAAAATTGAAAAAAAAATTGGATAGTAGAAATAAAATGAATGAAACTGAGGAATGAGAAGTGAAAGATATGGGAGCAATTTAAGAAGAAAATAAGCCAAGCTGAGAAGGATTAACAAGCCATGCAACTACCTTCTTGGAGAAGTTTCTTATCTGAGAAATAAGCAGGTAGAAGCAGAATGAGAGCACAGGATTTCTGAAGAATGACCTGAATCTGTTAAACTCCTAGTTTAATAGTTGTCCCCTCTTCTTCCAGTTTTCCACTGTAATATAAATCACATTTTGGGGGGTACATGGCTACATGGAACACTGGTCACATTTGCCAGCCTCCCCGGGGCAGCCAAGTCTTGGCCCATGGGGTATAAGCAACTTTTAGGACGTGTCATTCCTGAGAGAGACTGATTTTCTCTTTCCTTTCCTGCATTTTGCTATGTGGAATACAGACATGATTGCTGGAGTTTTAGCTGCCATCTTGAACAATGAGGATGAGGGTCACACTGAAAGAGGGAAGGAAGTAGTCTGGGTTGCAGAGCTGCCAGACAATTCCTGGACTACTTTTACTTCTAGACTCTTGTTTGGAACCTAAATAAATAGCCGTCTTGCTTAAGGCACAGTTATTTGGCATGTGTAAAAGGAAGGAAGAATGAAAAAAATTAAGAGAAAAAAACCACTGAAGCCCCCTTAACTTTCCATAACAATGATAATATCAGTAGCTAATATTAGTGAGTGTTCCTTCCCACATGCCAGACATTGTGCTAGGTACTCCACAATAGATCTTATTTAATCTCATGACAAACTGTGATTAGAAAACTGGGGATCAGAGAGGTTAAAAAAGTGGTCCAAGTTCATGAAAGTAGATGGTGGTAGGTTTAGGATTTGAGGTGGGATTTGTCTATCCTGAGGAGCTCAAGCTCTTAACTACTCAACTAGTGTTTTTCAAATTAAAGTCTGTGGTTCACCTGTATCAGAATCCTTGGAGATGTCCAAAATGCAGATTCCTGGACCTCATCCCCAAACCTCTTTGACTAGAATCTCTTGGTTGCATTTTTACCAAGCTCCCTCAGCATCCAAGTTTGATGCCCCAGGTCTGAGTTGTATCTTATTCTAACTAAAATGGGTGCAATGGAATTTCGCTGTAGGTTTTTCGAATGGCTAAGCTGCCTTTTTTCTTTCTTTTCTGAAAGACATTCCAGTGCAAGTGGCAGTGTATTTTAATGACTACCGAGCAAGTATATTAAAACTGAAATTGCATACAGTACTTAAATCTCTGTGCAGATGCATGAACTTTGAAACCTTGAGATAGTACTAAGTGCCTGATCATCTTCATCTTTCCTCTATCTCCCCTCAGTACAGGTAAGTTTTGTGGAAACATACTGTCAATCCATTTTTAACACCTTCTTTCTCTCCAGTCTTCCCTGGTATTCTCAGCTCTGCATTCAGACTTATAGGAACCACTGGCTTCCTGTTGTAAACTGGGTTGGGTGGGGTCAGGTGCAGAGTGAGGGGGAGAGAATAGAAGAGAGGAAGGATATTAACATTTATTGTGGTACTGATGGGCCATAGAAATTTGTCTCACATTATAGCTTTACTTTACTTTCCACATATTATGTCATTCATATGATCTGAACATCCTCTAAAGTAGGTGGCATCACCCCATTGTATTGAAGAAACAAAAGTTCTGAGATGTTCAACATTATCATGCAAGGTCACACAGCCAGTGTGTGGCATCCCCAAGGCTGACTTGGCTCTTTTGACCTCAAGGCCTGATGCTTCTCTCACCCTCATTCTCTTTCAAAGCTGAAGTCACCAAGTATGTTTTTCCATCATAAAACTCATTTGGGGCTCTGTTTCATAATCAAAATCTGAATGAAGTGTGAATGCAATTCGCTTGCTACTGGACGCATTAGCATGAATTATTGAACTCCAGAGCCCTCACATAAAAGTTAAGCACCTGAAGAGACTCAGCTGGTTGATTCTATCCGGTTCTCAACTGTTCTCTCAGGGGAAAATGACTCTGAGTTCCACATCAGCTATCACCCGTTACATTGTTGGTAAAAGCTTTTATCACCCACAATTGTTTTCTGTCTCTACAGGTGTAGGTGCCAGGGGGGAATGGGGATAAAGTGGGTGTGGAGGTCTCAAAGCCGGGTCATTCCCACACTCTTTTTCCTGGTGTTTTTCTGAAAGCCAGATAATCCAATGGAAGTTTGTATGTGCCTAAAGAGCTTTCCCTTTCTATAATTCAAAAGGCTCAAGACTTTTATGGTCCTGTAATTTGTCTACTCATTTGTCACCGCAGTAGGGTCTGAAAGCCGTAAGGGCCATGCTTTTGATGAAGGGATAATGCATGGAACCAAGAAACATGGAAACGAGGTCACACAGAGACATTAGCAATAATAGCGTGTTGTCTTAATGAATGTTCATAGTGAAATGCTGGCAAGCATTCCCTCTCTGAGGAACCACCTGTTTTCTCTCCGTCTTCTGATAGGCCTATCATTCACTCTGGTCATACCACACACATAGGGGTATGTGGCCCCAGGCTAGCCAGGGGACCCAAATCCCCCTCACATAGTGCTTCGTGCAGTGCAGTCATCTGCCTCCAACAGGGCCAACTAGAATCTTCTCTGAGGTTTGTTATAGAGATGCCCTCTTGGATCATGAGCCTTGGGGAGGTAAGCCTTGGACTACTAGTGGTGATATTTCCCAACCAATAGACACATCTTCCTGAATGAAGCTGCAGACGGCAGCAGAAAGAGATATAGACAGATAAGAGAACTAGATAGATAAGAGCCTTGACAATAAGATTTGAATGCCTAGATCCAGTTGTGCTTGAAGGATATTTAGTTATATAAGACCATATCTGTAATGTTTTGTTTATCGCTTAAACTACTTGGGAGTTATTTTCTGACACTTGAATAAGTCCTGAGCAGCACATATTAAAAACCTGGAAACAACAAGACTACATAACAATGAAATCTCCAAATAGTAGAAACCAGAAACAGCAGGAGGTATAGTTGCCAATGAGCTCTGAGCTTATGTCCAATTTGAAAATAAGGAGGCATGTGGATTGATAACAGGGTATGAGAAAAGGAGCCCAAGTGGAACAGAACCACCACAGTATAAAGGAAAAGGCCGAGCCGGGATGTTACCATGTAATGAGCTCTTCACCATGACTAGTGACACTTCTCTCTGCTTTAGAAAGGATTTGGCCTGGTTCTCTCTACTCCTGGCATCAGGTGGGGCCAAAATCAACATGCTGAGCTAACTGCTTACCTCCCTGAGCTGATCATGAGATCGCCCATCTCTAGAGAATAGAGCCAAGAAAAAAACATCCTGGCCTTCTGCTCAAGTTTTTATTCACTAGTCTGTGAATTCTCTTTGGAGAGTTCAGGATGTGTGTCTAAAGCACCTCTGTATCTGTTTCTGAGACCTGAAGACAGGTCAGTGTTTGATAAATGCTTGAAGAATGAATGAATTTGTGGATTAATCAAGAAATATCCAGAAATCACCACTCTTGGAGGAGAGGGATACAGTCAAGGTTAATAAATATAACTGATAAGAGTAATTTGAAAGTAGGTTTATTGACATAAGCTAGAAAATGAAAAAGAGTTTTGGCAATGTTTTCCAAATTGTCCTGATTTTTCATAATTTGGTCCTATACACGTTTAAAAATATGTTCCATATTCAAGTTCAGGAAACGTTGAGTTAAATAAAGTCACATAGGTTTCTTTGCTGACTGGCTTCTCAGGAGCTTTATCTGCCAATGTGATTTTATATTTGCATCTGGACCACTTTGCAGGATTAGCAGAACAGGACTGGGGAATGCTGAGTAAGATAAAAGTGATTTTACTCTACTGGTGAGACAAAGGATCAACTAACTGTCCTGGATCCTAACTTCCTCGTTGCTGCTTAGCCTACTGGGCCATCCTGCCTCCCTCCCTCACCATGATAACCTTTGGGAGCAGACTTTGGGCAATGGAGTGTATATTAGAAAGTGCTGGCTGGCCTTTGTGCACACATTTTGTCTTCTCTGGCGAGAAGGAAGAACTCCCCTAGTGCTCAACAGGATCACGACCATCTGCTAGTTGGGGGCTTGAGATCACCAGAAGTTCACAGTAGTATGCTTTTCCTAAATGAAAATCCCTGAATCTGGACATTTACATTTGAGGCCAGGCTTATGGGATACTCTATGTGAATTTCTTTTCGTCACAGAGAATTTTATTTGTTTAAGGGAGATACAAGGGTGTAACAGAACACAGATGTTAGTGTCAAGTAGGATGCTTGTTTGCATTCTGGCATTTGTAACTTGGACCAAATTACTTAGCCTTCATGATCTTTAGTTTAGGTCATCCACAAATTGGGACCAGTATTCTACCTCTCTGTGCATTACTCTCAGCAAGTCTGGGTTATTCAGACGCTGCCTGTTCCAATGAAAGATTTGGCAGTTGACCTGGGAGATATTCTCTAAGCCCTTGAAATATCCTGCTTGTTCAGAGAGACTTGGTTTACTTGGGGCTTTGGGGCATACCTGAGAGTCTAAGCTAACAATGTGATTTACGGTGGATGGCTTGAGTCATGTGGTAGAACATTGACCTCTCAAGGAGTCGGATGGAGGCTAAAGTCAACCACATGCCTACCTGACTGACCTCCAATGAAAACCCTGGACATCAAGTCTTGGGTGAGTGTCCTTGGCCGGCAATACTTCATGTGTGCTGTCATGCATTGTTGCGGAGTCAAATAAGTGTCTATACAACTCCTCTGGGAGACAACAACTGAAGGCTTGTGACTGATCTTTTCTGGACTGTGCCCTATGTGTTTTTTTCTGATTCTGACTTTAATTTGTATCATTTCACTGTAATAAGTTATAATTGTGAGTGTAACATCTTTGCTGAGTTCTGTGAGCCCTTCCACTGAATCACTGAATCTGAGGGGGGTCTTGGGCACCAATGAACACACCTCCTCATGGGTTTGGTGGGAGGACTAATGAGATACATCACAGAGTACTTGTAGAGTGGTTGGCAAATGATAAGTGTTCAATAAATAAGGATGCTTTGAGATTTTGCCCAAAGGAGGTGAGAGGAGGTGAGTTCGCTATTCTATCTTCTGGCCTCACTTTTCCAGCCCTACTTATCATTCATTCATTCTTTCAATAAATACACCAAGTTGGAGGGCCAATTATGCCAGGCATTGTCTAGTTGTGGAAACCAAGACTAAACTTATAACTAAATGTATAATTACAATTTGCAATAAGTGTTATGGAGGAAAAGAATAGGCTGACGAAGTCTGGGAAGGGAACCAGTGTAAGGAAGGTTCTTATTATTGGCCCTATGTCTACATCTAAAACTCTATTCTGTTTGGCAACTTTTGTCATGTATCTCTCTCTCTTTATATCACCTTCCCTCGGTCTTTTGTCTCAGACTTCTCCCCTTCCAGTCCTAGGTAGAGAGCTGGGACACCACAGCTCTGCATTGTACTTTATTACCAATCTCCTGCCTCTTTTAATCAGTGGGCATGACATTCCTGCCTTCTTCTCTTAATCAAATATCAATCAAGTACCCAGGATATGCCATGCTTCCTCCCCTTGGTTTCTCCTGCCTCCTTCCTTGGTTATCAAGGGTCTCCTAGCAGGGGAAAAGTGAAGAAGCAGGAGTTTATACCAGGGGGCAGAGAAAGAACCATTCACTGTCCTCAGCCCCTTTTTAGAGTCACCCTTAGCATGTTTTCATTTTTCCTTGCAAACATTTCTCTGATAGTGCTTTGGGATGATCTCATTCCCCTATCATAGGAGGTAATTCCAGACATGTTCATAGCCATGTCCCTGGCTGCTAACATAAGCTAGTTCTTAATGAATAGCTTGGGATTGCTTTTGAAATGGGCTGGGTGCCAGGTCCCAGAGCTGTTCAATGGGATAGCACTGAATTCCCCAGGGAACCAAAGTGTTTCCATTGTCATCTCTTCTTCTGGGAGGGCATAGGCACCTGTGAGGGAGGGCCAGAGGAGCATGGGAGCCTGAGAGATAAGGGGAGGAACTTGCTCACTCGTCCTAGGAGGCAACTCTGCTCCCTTCCATTATCCTCATTTCCAGAGTGAGCTTTTCCAGTAGGTGTGGCACCTGGTGAATGAATCTCTTTCCATATGGTTTGAGAGCCTGAGCCAAATCCCACATGCAGTGGGAGGAAAGATGAGTCAAGTGACTCTCCCACCACCACCACCTTCCCTAGCTAAGGGAAAAAAAAAAAAAACCAAAAAACTTGGTTACATGTACACTGAGTTTCTCCCTCAAAATTTTTCTCTCTTTCACTCCCATGTGAAGATTTCTGAAGCTGAAGGAGGAATGTCTAGGGGAAATATCCAGGCAAACAGCGACACCTCTGATACCCAGGCCATACAGCTGGGGGTGGAGGGAGACCCTAGATGGGATATGCACCTTACACATTTGTGTTCAAGAGTGAGGCACGGAACCTCTCTGAGCCTCAGTTTCTTCAACTTCAAAACAAAGGTGGTAATGCTTATTACCATTCCTTCCTACTCTAAACACAACAGAGACTGAAGTGAAGGTCCAAGAATATCTCCAGAAATAAAGATGATGGAAGAGACAAAACCAAATGAACAAAACGTTTTTTAACGGTTGATATCTGAGTCATGGATAACAGGTGATTGGTGATACTACTGTTCTCTCGGCATTTGTGCATGT
Source organism: Ailurus styani (assembly GCA_002007465.1). Lineage (NCBI taxonomy): Eukaryota > Metazoa > Chordata > Mammalia > Carnivora > Ailuridae > Ailurus > Ailurus styani. The sequence goes on from LNAC01000481.1 coordinate 314,067, forward strand.
GGTCCTCCTTAGAATGGTCGGTGGAGTACAGGTGCCTCTAGCAGGCCATTGCAGTGAGGCATGAAGTGGCTGTGAGTGACTCCAGAACCTTGGGGAAAATGCCTTTAAAGAGGGACACTGGGTGGCTGAGCTCGTCTTCTACTGTCAAAAGTTACATCTTGATTTCAAACAGTTTGCTTCTTAATTCATCTCAATCCTTTAAGACTTGCATGTTGTGTATGTGCATATTTATACCTATTTGCACTTTAATTTGGTGATACCACAGGAAAAAGCCTGCATGACCCTTGTTGAGAATAGCAAGCTCTAGGAAGTTAGAATTCTTTTCTTCCAGTTCAGCTGTCCTTGAAGCCAAGATTTTCATCATAAGGACCTTCTGCAAATCTGCAGTCTGTCTGCCTCTGTCAAATGAAAATTTAGAGCATTCCTCTCATTTATACTAAATGGGACAGACATGACCTTGGAGAAGAAGTACCTGCCTGCCTATAGAACTAGTCCCCATGTTAGGAGTGAGTGATGCTAAAGACCTACATGGCATCTGTCCCACAGGGTCACTTAAGTGCAAAGCCTGAATTTAGGAAAACCTTCTGAAAGTCCCTGAGAAATGGAAAATGCCTCCAATGATTGAGCTATAGAAATATTCCAGAAACTCTTTGCAATCATTTTTCACTCTAAGACAGAGTTAGTCTTCCCCCAGGAACACAAGATACTGGGGCGCCTGGGTAGCTCAGTTGGCTGAGTGTCTGACTCGGTTTCAGCTCAGGTCATGAACTCAGGGTTGTGAGATTAAGCCCTGTTTCAGGCTCTGCACTGGGCTTGGAACCTGCTTGAGATTCTCTCTCCCTGTCCCCCAAAGGAATACAAGATACTGCAAATTATGTAAATAGTTTTTTTTTTCCCTCCATCAGGTCACTCCCAGATAGTGCCAATATGTTTGCCATTGCCTCTCTGTCTTCAGAAAGTCTTTACTATCTCCCAGCCCCCAAGGCTGAGTTGGGTCTCCCCTCCAGATTTGAACTCAGTAACAGCAGGGCCTATGGCTTATTCATCTTTATACCGCTGACAATTGGCAAAGTGATGCCATTCCATGCATTCATTCCACAAAAATGTACTGACATTCCTACAAGAAATAAGAAAGGCACAATCTCTGTCTTTATGGGACTTACATTCTAGGGGTACCTAGGAAGCTCAATAAGTACTTGTTGAATATATGCATGGATGAATGAATGAATCAGTCAATGAATATTACATCACACCATGCCATTTGAAGTGAACTCTGACTTTGATATTTTGCCATCTCTGGTCCTGACATAAATTTCTAACATGCCCACCTAGTTATTTTTCCAGGATTGGGAGTATGCAAGCATGCTAAACACAGATATCCACAGATAAATATAGTATTTTTCTGGGTCACCCTTTAGAAGGCCCTATTATTTCAAAGTGCTTTGAGCTATCTCCAATATCCCAGTTTTTCCAATGGACACCTGCCTTAGAGACTCCCACTGTTGAAGACTCTGTCTTTCCCACATGTCCTCTTCACCAAGTATATAATCTCCACTGCAGGCGGCCATGATGAGTGACAAAAAATGCCAGCTGGCAGCTCCAGGAAAGGGAGCATAAGGGAGCAAGGAGATATCTTTTTCCGCCTATTCAGAACATTGAAATCCAATTTATCGCTGGCCACATGAGCCAAAGAAAGCAGCTCTTAGCAGCTGTTGATCTGAGAGGCTCCAATCTCATTTCCGTGTGTCACTGACGCTCCTTGGGCACGTCTGGGAGTGGGCTGGCATGGAGGAGTGGCTCTCCTGTTCTCCTCCCTACGGGCTGGCTTTGGGTAGGCCTGTTTCACATGGCAGAAAAAGTCGTTAAGAGCCACTCTTTAAAAATCTTTGTTGTTGTGGATGGACATTCCTCGATGACTGCTGCCCAGGGTTCTTACTCATTTCACCACTTTCACCCTCACTTAGTGGTGTGCTGATAGATCAGCTTTCAAAGACAAACAAACAAACGGCTCTGATTTGCAGTGTTTGCCAATTTTCGTGGTGTAAATACTCCTACCTTGGCTACCAAACTGACACCACTGAATTGGAAGGTAGGAAGACAAAAGACATATGCATTATGGTCTTTTGTGAACCAGCAAGTAGCTTGTTCCAACACCACTATACAGCTCCCAAATTCACACATGTTCCAGAGGTAAAATCGGTCCAGACTAGAACCACTGTATTTCTAGAACTGGGATTTTAGAGTGTATTTTGGAAAATACTTTGGGAACCTGCTACATCATTGGGCTCTACCCACAACATTGGACAATGAGTACTATGCCTATTTGGTGGAGAAGAAACTGAAGCACAGGAAGAAAAAACTTGCCCCAGCTTACATCGTGGGATTTACTTAGTTCTTATCTCTGTACTTTTCCTTTTTTAAGTTTTAATTTTAATTACATTTAGTTTTTAATTACAATTAAATAAATTTAAATACAATTTAAAAAGTATTTAGGGCGCCTGGGTGGCTCAGTGGGTTAAGCCTCTGCTTTCGGCTCAGGTCATGATCTCAGGGTCCTGGGATCGAGCCCCGCATCGGGCTCTCTGCTCAGCTGGGAGCCTGCTTCCCCCTCTCTCTCTACCTGCCTCTTTGCATACTTGTGATCTCTCTCTCTGTCAATTAAATAAATAAAATCTTAAAAAAAATAAAAATTTAAAAAGTATTTAAATTATATTTAGCTAACATACAGTGTTATATTAGCTTTTGGTGGACAATATAGTGACTGAACACTTTCATACATCACCTGGTGCTCATCACAATAAGCATACTCCTTAATCCCCATCACCTATTTCCCCCATTCCCCCTGTTAGCCCATCAGTTTATTCTCTATACTTAAGAGTCTATTTCTTGGGCGCCTGGGTGGCTCAGTGAGTTAAAGCCGCTGCCTTCGGCTCAGGTCATGATCCCAGGGTCCTGGGATCGAGGCCCACATCTGGCTCTCTGCTCGGCAGGGAGCCTGCTTCCTCCTCTCTCTCTCTGCCTACTTGTGATCTGATCTCTCTCCCTCTCTGTGTCAAATAAATAAATAAAATCTTTAAAAAAAAGAGTATTTCTTGCTTTGGCTCTCTCGCTCTTATTTTTTTCACTCTGCTTGATTGTTATGTTTCTTAAATTCTACATATAAGTGAAATCATATGGTATTTGTCTTTTGCTGACTTATTTCACTTAGCATTATACTCTTGTGTGTGTAGTACATCTTCTTTTCCATTCATCAACCGATGGGTTATCTCTCTACTCTTGACACTCTGGTCATTCTCTTCTCACACTTCCTGCTGCAGCCAAACCATATATCTTTGTGTACTGCCAGTGACCCATGCATGCCCGCCTCCTAAGTTCTTCCCAGAATATTCTTCCTGCACTGCACTCTCTCTTTCTATCCAACTGCTACTTGTCTTCTAGGTCCCAGCTTAAACATATGTCCCTCACCATCCATGTTCAGCTCAGGGATCTCTCCCAAGTGCTTTTACCCCGTCTTGTTATCTGTCAGGTGGTATTAAAGTATTGATCTGACTTCTGGACCAGACTGTAAATTTTGTGAGGGCAGAAACTTCAATCTAGCTCACCGTTGATCCTAGCACTAAGCACAGTGTCTGGCTCTATGAGTATTTTTAGAATGAATGAATCCATGAAGGATGGTCTCCTCACCCTCACTGACTACTTTGTTTCCCATGCTATCTCCTATCCAAAGCATCCATGTCCTCATAGCTTGGTTAAGGTTTTATCAGGAATCTGTGGAGGTTCCTGCTAAAATGCCCAGCCAGCCAGTCAGAATTCTCCATTATTGGCTGTAGCTGCTCACCTCCCCTACCTCCTTACGGCCCCTCTGGACTTTGCAAAATGTCACAGAAGCAAGTTGAGGAACCTGTTTGGTGTACTATGAAATATGCTCATTACCCACATGCCAAGACAAAGACACAGTCAGAAAGAAGGCTCCAGCCAGAAGCACCTGCACTTCTGAGAAAGAAGTATTTAGGAATATTCTGCAACCAGTGTGTCCTACGATAATTGCAAGACTAAGTCCTTACGGATTCACACTGATTCCCTCAATTTCCCTCTGAGAAGGCAGAACAGGATCGGGTCACCTGCATGCCAGGGAGTTGCTGACCTTTGGCACCACAAAAGCTCTTACATACCTGAGGTACTCATTACAAACATCTAATCATCTTCTGAAAACACAGGCAGCTGCCACTTAAAACAGGCAGAGTAGAGTCTGGCACATGTTAGTTACTTCTCTTGTGTTACCTGAGACTGCCTAGTAATGCAAACTTCGGGGTGTTCATCTTTGCTCTTAAGCACGTATGAGGAAAAAAAATAATTTTCCAGTCATCAGAGGATCTACTGATGCCTCTAGAAGCATTTTGTCTAATAGAAGTTTCTGTGATGATGGAAATGGGTTATTCTGTACTAACACAGTAGCCACTAGCCAAATGTGGTTACTGAGCACTTGCCATGTGGCTGATGTGACTGGGAAACTGGACTTTAGGTTTATTTACTTTTAATTAATTTAAAGTTAAAGTTAAATGGCCACATGTGGCTTGTGGCTTCTCTACTGGACAGCATAGCTCTGGATCTAATTATCAGTTATAGGAAATACAAAGGACAGAAGAGCATAGTAAATGATACCACAGGGATATACTAAGAAAAATTCACAAAATGGGAAACTACTAAACAAATGACCCAATTCCTCTTACATATTAAAAGGAAAAAAAGAGGAAGTGTGTGTGTATTTGAAACCTAGAGATTAAAAGAGACTTTAAAGGCATATCAACCAAATGCAACATGTGGACCTTGGTGGATCTTGATCCAAGAAAACCAATTATTAAAAAATTATGAGACAATTGGGTAAATTTGAAAGCTGACCTGATACTTGACAATATCAAGGACTTTTTGGATGTGATAATGGTATTGAGGCTGTGTTTGAAAAAATAGAGTCTTTGCCTTTTAAAGGTACCTATTGAGTTGTTTAAAGAGGAAAGAGCCTGGCTTTGTCCACTTGAATGTAGCAGGGGGAGAAGGTGAGGTACAGGCAAAATAAGATTAGCCTTATGATGATGGCTGTGGAAGACACAAGATGGCTACACAGTGGTTCATTACTACTTCTCTACTTTTTATGTTTAAAAATTTTCATAATAAAAAGCCTTAAAAAAATTACCTGAGGAATGCCAATGTCGTTAAGAATATGGACAAACAGATACTTCCCTTCTTGAATGTTGGCAGCTTAAAATTTCACACTGAGAATGCAGTTTGGGTACATTCATCAAGATTTAAACTGTATTTTCTTTTTGACTCAGGAATTCTAGTTTTAGAAATTTCTCCTACAGTTATATGCAGGAATCTATGTAGAAGATGGTAAAGTGCAGGATTGTTTAGGCAAATGGTGGCGTGTAACTTCTGTGGAACACTAAGCAGATTTGAGAGAATGAGATATATCAGTGTGGACTGCCCTCAGAAAGATGTCCATGCTGTATGCTTAGGCTAAAAAGGAAGGCAAATTGTAAAAAATAAAAAGAAGAGTGTTACTATGACCCAAAAAGAAACTACATATAGTATGTAGTATGTACCCATATACTGGTATACAAGCAGATAAAGTCTGGAAAAAACGTATACCAATTTGATCAGGGGAGGGGAGGAGGAGCTTCCAACTCTATTAAAATGAGTCGGAGTTGCTGTGTTCTCTGTGGCTGTGTATTACCTACAGGCCCTCATCTCTGTTTTATGAGCAATCGACAGCTAGGCTCTCCCATGAGGCAAACTGGCTGTTATGCTCTGAATGTTGTGTGTCCCCACAATGATATGATCAAATCCTAACCTCCAAAGATTACGGTCCCAGGGGGTGGGAACTTAGGGAGCTGCTTAGGTCACAGGGGTGGAGCCTTTATGAGTGGGATTAGTGCTTTTACAAAAGAGACTCTGCAGAGAGGCTTCGCCCTTCCATCTGTGAGGACACAGTTTTGAGGTGAGAAGAGGGCTCTCATCAGAACTCGACCCTGGTGGTGCCTCGATCTTGGGCTTCCCATCCTTCATAACTGTGAGAAGGATATTGCTGCTGTTTATAAGCCACCAAGTCTGTGGAATTTGTTATAGTAGCCCAAATGGACTAAGACACCGGCCCTTCCAGAAGAAATTGAATGTGGCTTCTGTGGCTGAGAAATTACATTTAGCATGAACTCTTGATCCTTCCTTCCAAAGTGGAGGGGCATTTAGGAAGTTCATGCCTATCATAAGGGCTACTGGTTACAGGGTGACAGACACTCTGTGCCAATCACTGTGCTGAGAAGTCAACACACATGCCTCTCTCCCACAGGCTCTGGAATCACACTCAGACTCTCCCACTTGCTGGCTGTGTGATCGTGGACTAGTTGCTTCAGCTCTTTCCTCATATATACAATGTTAGGAATAACAGTAGCTATCTCATGGGTGTGAGAATTCAGTGAGATAATGCTTACTAAGTGCCTGGCACATATAAGTGCTCAAGAAAAATCCGCTCTCGCTATTTTTTCACTTCAACATTCCAACAATCTTATGGGGTAAAGACGATCATTTACCAAGATGACAGATGAGGAAACTGAGTCTCAGAGACAGTGGTGGGCTAACACCAGCTCACATGGGTAGAGCTAATTGCTCAGTTTTCATGAATTTTTCGAGTTGGCTGACCATCATGTGGGTAGCCTGAAATTAGGCGAGATGGGAGCAGTCACACCATGGCAATGGGCAAACATAGCATTTCCCACAGAGAGCTGTTGGTTGAACATTAGCCAGCACACTGCTGCTCAGAGCAGTTAAATAACTCGTCTCAGGCTCCATGGCTGGTGAGTGGTAGAGCCTGAATTTAAACCACGCTCTGCTCAACTCCAAAGGTCTTAATGTTTAGATAGGCATCGTTTGAATAAATCTTTAGAAGTTCGGACTCTCACCTGGACAAAAGCTAAGTAGGATAATGTTCTTCAACATCTTGTCCCCAGAAGTGGTTCTAAAATTTGAGGGTGCATGAGACTCGCCTAGAAGCATTGTTGCAACACAGGTTGTTGGGGCCTTACCCCCAGAATTAGGGTTTTTTGGGGGGATGTGGGGTTCAATAACTTGCATTTCTAGTCAGTTTCCAGGTGGGGCGCATACTGCTGGTCAGGGACTGTACTTGAAGAACTATTGTCAAGTACAAAATCTGAAACTTTCTTGTGTACATCTTGCCAGAAGCTTATTAGGACCATGGCTTTATCCGTTCTTCTGTGATCTAAAGATGAGAGGATTTAGATAGTAGTTCTAGGCCCTGAGCTTTCCACAGAAGACCATTTTGGTAAGATATTTGTGCTCCCAGCAGTCTGAGTGCAGGAAAACAGGAACCAAAGCTTGGTGCCTCCCTCTCCAGTTGGGCCCCATTTAGCTCTGGCCTGTATCCCAGGAGCCTGAGCCGCTCCCCACACACAGCAGGAGGCAAATGAAAAAAGAAACATTTCAAAGTCTATCTTTAAAGCCTGGCAGAAAGCTGCCCTATAATTACATGAAGTGAACTAGTTACAACTTCTCTCGTATTGCTGTAGGATTATTAAGAGATTGCTCACACAGTCTTGCGGAGTTCAACTAACGAATTTAGAGATTTTTTTTAAAAATCCCTCGTCTCTTCGAACCACCTCCTGACTCCTCAATATTATAGAAAACAAAACCAGGAAGGAAAATGAGGTAAACCCTGAATTAGTGTTCCTGATCAGAATGTGACTGCTGCTTTTAGAAGCACCACTTTGCCAGTCTAGTCCCTCTAACGGAAGTTTCTCACTTTTTGTAAACCCTTATATGGGCAAGAAGGTAGGAAGATAAAGGAGGTCCATATAAAAACTGACCTGTGGACATCACTTCAAAGGCATCTAGAGAAGCTAGGATGGGGATTTGGCTATCCCAAGTCTGCACAGATTTTCCTTTCTCTCCCTGCAGCAGTGTTCGGGGACCACACCCAGCCAATGGTGTATACAGGGAATTAAACAAGGCCAGGGGACCTTGGTGGGCCGCTTCTATAATCCTGGGTTTGGGAGGTAGGTGAGGCACTCTTGGCTTAAAATGTACCGTGGGTTTATATCATTTGGGCTTGCTTCGTTTGAAGAAATAAGGGACAATGATCCCAGGAATATTCAGGAATATGAATTCTTGCAGACAGTTACAATCCCCCCATTTTTTTTTTTTTTAGAGAGAGAGGGAGAGTGTGTGAGTGAGTGGGGGCAGCAGTGGGAGAAGGAGAGAGAATCTTAAACAAGCTCCAGGCCCAGCACAGAACCCCACAGGGGGCTCAGTCTCACAACCCTGAGATCACGACCTGAGCCAAAATCAAGAATCAGATGTTTAACTGACTGAGCCATTCAGGCACCCCACAATCCCATTTTTTTTTTTGAGAGGACCAACTAAATCTTATTCATCTTTGTGGCCCCAGATTCATGAGCACCACTTTCCCTGCTTAGAGATCAATAAACTCATAATTAGAGATCATAATTAGAGATGAACTCGACCCAGAATGACAGAATGTCACTGGGGAAAGAAGGGCTTTCGAGTCAGAGTGATCTGCATTCAAATCCCAGCTAAATCTCCCACTAACAGCATGACCTTAAGCAAGCCATTCAGAGGGTCTTTTAGTCAACCACATTTACTGAGTGCTTCTGTGCATGACACTGTTCTAGACAATGGGACCATATCAGTCAATAAGGCAGTCAGAAGTGTCTGTCCTCAAGGTGTATGTAATCTTAGAGCTTATCTCAAGCTGCTCTCAGGGCAGCCATTGATGGGATAAGAGTCGGAATACCTGGGTTCGAATCCTGCCTCTTCCACTATCTAGCTATGACATTTAAACCACGAGTGGTAATAGGTCGTGAGGATCGTGCGTGAGGATGGTGTCAAGACCTCCACCACACATCCATGCGTGACTTTGTGTATCTCTGGAAAGGACATCTCTTTGGGCAGATGAGTCATGTGGACATCCTTGGCTGGGTACCTTGGACAAATATACATAAAGCCTCTAGAAGAGTGCCTAGCACATGGTAAGTGTTCAGTAAACAGTAGCTCTTATTACTGTAGGTGCGTAATGAGAATTTAACATAAGCAAGATTTGGACAGTATATAGTTGGTGTTCAATAGCTGTTCGTTTCCTTCCTCTTAGTCCATGGAGAAATAATAAACATAGGTCACAACAAAGTGTAGGTGATAGGCAACCATTAGTTACCCTGTCTCTCCTTGTGCATGTGCAGGGGATAATCTGACCTAAAAAAAAAAAAAAAAAAAAGAGCCCCAGGCTGGCAATCAGAAGACTTGGGTTCTCGCCGCAGCTTATCCATCACTTACTTGCCTCTAATTGCCCAGCCGACCTTCCTCCAACCTCATTTCTCTCAAGTGTAAGTGAGATGAGGGTGTGGGCTGGCCTAGGTCATGTGCTGGTTGTTATCACATGAATGATTTTCACTGTAACAAGTCCTTACTTTGCCTGGTGTGTGTATAGACTTACAGGGGTATGAGCCAGACTCAGGCAAGTGGTGAGTGGGTGAGCAAGTCTTAGAGGGACTCTCTGTTCCAACATGCTTGATTATAAAGCACTGACTGAGATGACAGGACTTGCCCAGGATCACATAGTGGGTCAGCTCTGGATGGTTTCAAATGACCTTAACTTAAGAGAACCATGGGGAGCACTAGCTAGAGAGCCTGGGATGAAGAAAGCAGTTGGCTTGGACAGGTGAGATTCTGTTTCTTGTTCTAGGCGTGCTTGGGCTAACTGGGTGACAGTGGCTATATCACTTCTGGCTAATTTGGTCTCAGATTCTATCCAGCTCAGATTTTCTATCAGTCAATGAGTAACACCTTCTATTTCTCATTGACTTTGCCAGTTAGAACAAGACTATTCAAATTCCCATTCAGGCACATGAATGAGGCGTTCTTTCAATTTGGGAAAGGCAAGGTAGTTTCCAAGCAGTTAGTGATTTTAGCCCTTCGGCAAGCACGTTTCAGAAAATCCCTTTTTGTTTTCCCCCCTTAACTCCACTTGTCTGTAAAACAGCTAATAAAAACCACCATTTATTAAATGTTTGCCGTGGGTCAGGAACGGGGCTAAAATATACTTGGATTGAATATCTCATTCAATCCTTACAACCAGCCCACGAGGCAGTTATTACTGTTATTTTATAGGTGAAGAAATTTGAAAATCAGAGATGCAAAGTAACCTGCTGGAGGTCAGGAAGCTGATAAGTAAGTCATGGAGTCTGAGGATCAACCCTGGCCTCTTTCCAGGCAGACGTCCTGCATTTATTAACGAGCCCTTGCCATGTGGTCTTAGGTGAGGGGCTTCTCTGTTGTATTTGCTTAATATTCTAGGTTCCAAATATTTACTCAAAATCCACTATGTGCAAATGAAGGCTCTTTACTGGCGTGTACGTGACCCGTTACTATGTTACCAGAGCTGCAAAATTATGTATTTATGGATGCTGTTTATTGCAGAATTTAAAAAAGTCAATACCTTGACTTTTTAAGTTATTCCTTATTGACTGCCTGTTTTAAGTTACATTTATCGACCAAATAGTCCTGTGTTCTAATGCAGGATCTCATGGAAGCCTTACAATAGTCTATGAGGCTGGTCCTTTTTTGGTCACACCTGTGGATACGGGATGTGAGGCACAGAGCAGGGACTGGTGTACAGCACACAGCTGGCAAGTGGCAGGGCCAGGCTCTGTCCCAGTTGAGAATGCATGTCCTTTGTTTCCTCTGACTGTCCCCCAAGGGTCCGGCGCTCTGCATAAGGCTTGAACTTAATATAAGTGTATGGCTTGATTAGAGTCTGGCAGGGTTGACTGTGACCCGCAGGATCGGTGGTTTTACTCATCTTGCTCTGGGCAGGTGGGAACCAGCTGGAAGGCTTTGTCAACTCACATAGTGCAGGCAGCTGGGGTTTGAGGCACCTACCTGCCTGCCCCTATCTGGTGCAAGAGGGATCCAGTTTCTAAACCCTTTCTTTCCCCCACACTGCTGTGAGTCACCTTGTGTCGCCTGATGAGGGTTCCCGTGGTGCCTGCAGCTGCTGCCCCCTTAAGACACTAAAAGGTGAGTCAGGGGCGTGCCGTGTTCAGCCATCTTTCTTAGAGCTGGTGTTGAAAAACCACTAGTTTCTGAGGACTCGACGCTGAGCGGCACTTCCGGAGCCATCTAGTTCAAGTGGCTCCTGGGAAACTGAGCTCCAGTGTCAGTCGGGAAGGATGGAGTGTCCAGGAATAGAATGGGACATTGCAAATGAGCCGTGAAAAACAAGCCCAGGCCCCGCTCAGCTGCCTGGGCCCAGATGTGCTCCCGCAGACATTTGGCAGAACATGGGTATAGATGCCGCCTGGATAGGCCGGGTGTCTCCAAGGTCCTGGGTACAGCTTGGCTGTAGTGTTTAGCTTTAGATTCTGAAAAACTCAGGTGGGCCAGCAAAGGGTGCCGAAGCCTGAGACTCTTCTATAGTTCCGCTGGCTTCAACTCAAGAGAATGTTTTTCTAATTGGCTGCTTCCTGCTGAATGGGAGCCAGTACTGCAGACCTACAGGTTTCCTTATTGATTGCCAACTCTTTTAGGAACAAATTTGCATTTGTTTGAAAACCATGTTCTCTCTTATTTCTCCATTCTCTCTTTTAGCCTCTTTTTTTCTCCCCTCTCCTGCTCTCTTTAGTACAACATAGTAGTTACAAGCTAGGGCAGTGGAACTTAGCAGAAATGAGTATGAACTCTGGCTCTCCTTTTTACGGTATGTGAACTCGAGAAACTTACTTCTCTGAACACTAGTTTTCTCTTTTGTAAAACAGGGGTCATAGTAACACCTCCTACACAGGGTTCAGAGGAAGATTCAATTAGAAAATGCAAGAAGATAACTGGTACAGTACTTTGCACATAATACGTATTAATAAATATTACATAAACATGGATACATTTTCATCCTTCCATTTTCTTTTCATCTCCTTTGCTCTCTTCCTTCCTTTCCTTATCCATCCGTGGCAGACAGATTCCAAGGTGATCCCATGATCCCCTGCCATGAATGGGGTGCTCATGCCTTTGTGTAATACCCTTCCCTTGAGTGGGTGGGGCCCGTGGCTTATTTCTAAGAGAACATGGCAAAGGTGATGAGCAGTGACTACACAACTCTCCCATCTCGTTACAGATTCTCTCTTTTGCTGGCCGTGTTAATAGGTCCATACAGCAAGAAGCCAGGGGTAGTCACTGTTGAGGAGCTGAAGGCAGTATTTGGCCAACAGCCAGCAAGAAGCCTGGGACCTCATTCTTAGAGCCACGGGACATGAATTCAGACAACTTCAGGGAGTTTGGAAAAGCGTCCTTCCTCACTCAAACCTCCAGATGAGAACCCAGTCCTGGCCGACCCCTTGATTGCAAAGGCTCCAGCTGGTTGTGTTGGGACTGCTGACTCACTGAAATGGTGAGGTAAGTGTGTATTTTTATGCCTCTAAGTTGTGGGAATTTGTTAGCATAGAAACACGTATTCTTCTGCAATTATTTCTCTCTTTACCACTTCACACTTTTCATAATTGCTATGTATTATGTCTTAAGTAGAAAATGCAGTAGAATCACATCCATATATCCCTTGCTGAAATATTTAGGAGAAGACAATTTTGTCTTAAGGTCAAAAGCAAAAACAAAGAAACCAAAAGCAAAGAACAAATTGAATTGGGTTGAAAGGGCTCAAGTATCCTTGGAGAAAGACCTAGAGAAGCTGCACTTATTTTTATGGCATAATAAAAGTAGCATCTCTTTCCTTCTGTATGGCTCTGCAGAGATTTCAGCAACTTCTCATCTTTCTTAAAATGATGCATCTATTTTTGGACATTTCAACAACTACTACATACAGAATGAAAAGTTTGAAAGAGACTCAAAAGACTTATTTTGGAGAGAATCTCAATTGCTTTCAGATCCACTGTCTTTCTTGGATGGTGTAGAAGATAATGTTGGAAATGTCCAATTCCTAAAAGATCATATCACTTGTTTTGCTCAGATTTTTTTTTTTTTTGAGGGCAAGCACAAGCAGGGGGAGTGGCAGGGAGAGGGAGAAGCAGGTTCCTCACTGAGCAGAGATCCTGAAGCTAGACTCAATCCCAGGACCCTAGGATCATGACCTGAGCTGAAGGCAGACACTTACCCGACTGAGCCATCCAGGCGTCCCCTTTGCTCAGAATTCTTTAGCAGTCTCCCAATTGCCTCCAAGATAGAGTTGTCACTCCTTAGTATGGCTTAAAGGCCACTGCTAATTTCTTTAGCTTCATTGGTCCTCTTTCTTCCTCTGATGTTCTGACTTTTCTCACTTCAGAACCTTTACACACACTGTTCATTCCTCTGCTCTCACCCATCTTTCAGGTGTCAGCTGAGATGTCATTCATTCCAAAAAGCCTTTCTTGACTTCACAAGTCAGTTGCCTCCCCATGTGGCCTTTTACTTGTCAAATCACAGCCCTTATTACAATGTCTCTCACTCTGCAGACCATGAGATCCTTAAGGGCAGGAATCTTACTTGGTTCCTCTTGTACCCCATATGCCTAACTGTGTGCCTGGCAATATGAATAAAGCAGCATATAGGATAAAGTCCCACCCCCATGAAGCTCTAACTAGGACTAGAGTAACATACATTACCAGCCCCAACTCCACTTTGGCCTGACTTACCCTCTGCATCCCTCTACTAAATAGACCAAGTGACTTCCAGGATGCCAGACCATTAGTGGTAAAGATGATAGATGCAGCCTCTGTATATCCTGGCAGGGTACAAAGAACGTAGAAGCAATTGCAGAGAAGATGACTTCCTCTGGGGTGGTGTGGCCCACAGATATTTGTGCTTCCTGTGACTCTCACCCCCTGAGGCTTGGGTTGGGAGAGGACTTCAGGTGCAGTCCATTGCCCCTCCAGTGGCTCTGGGTGGTCACTATTGGTTGCCATGGGAATGGCACCTTAGGGCCTAATTTACAGGGAGCAGGTCAAGTATCATGGGTGGGCAGTAGTTGGAGGGGCCAGCATCCTTCTAATGCCTTTGCTTCTGCACTCCCTCCTTTAAGGGGTAGCAAACCAGTTTGTCCAGAAGAGTGGAAACAGAACCTCTGCTCTTCTGATGGGATGTTGAAATATACTTTGCCCTCTCCACCTACTACATATAGTTAAGAACACAACTGTTCTTTTTTTCTTTTCTTTCTTTCTTTCACCCCCTCCCTTTCTCTCTCCCTCCTTCCTTCTTCTTTTTGTATCATTGGGTTTATTTTATTTTTTTCCAGATGGACTGATACAAGATTAAGTTAAACAACATTCTCAGGGTCCTCAGATAATGAGCGGTACAGTAAGGGCTTGAACAAAATCTATCTGGCTCTAAATCCAAAATAATACAGTCTGTGAAGAACAGATCTTTTCCACTCCTAGTTGGGTGACCTTGGCTCTGTCTCCTCCTCTTTAAAATGAGGATGATAATCACATCAACCTCATACAGTTGTGGGACTAAATGAGGTCAGCAAATATTCAAAATTGTTAGGCGTTATCATTACTTCTTGACTATTCCAAACCTCCTGTTTTATCTTAAGTCTTAACCTGCAGGATTGATCTTAGTCTGCCCATTGCAGAGTTGACGGTCTTGTTTATCAACACTCTTTAGGGATCAGCTAGGACCATGCGCTCACCATAACACCTAGCATATAGCTGGCCACGGCAGGTCTTGTGGACAGAGAGAAAGACTGAACTTCCTTCATTCTGATTTTGGCTTGGATGCCTTATATTCCTGCTTGGCTTCCCTTGCCCTAGAAAACAACACAGTATTGAGGAATAAGCAAGGTTCTAGGGACATTTGCCGGCTAAGAGACTTGGGAAAAATAACCTACCTCCTTTAAGCTTGACTCTCTACACCAATCAAGTGGAAATAATGACCCCCACCTTGTACGGTCACTGTGAAGGTGAAATGACATATGGGGGGAGAACTGCCTGTGCTGATCCTTTCTCCTCTTCCCTCACCCATCTCCTATGACTAAACAGTCACCTTCCAATGCCTGGATCCAGGGTGAAGGAGAGAAGCAGACTATTGTTTATTGGCTTGTTGCTTCATTTACTTACAAACCAATAAAGCCTGCTCATCAGCTTTTGGCAGGTAGGAAAAGTTTCCAAGCCCAAGGGCTCAGTTTGTAGATGGAACAAATATGGCTTCTTGCAGAGCTGTCAAGTTCAGACGCAGCCATGCAGGTAATATTCATGGATTGTTTAGGGCTGGATTTCTAAGTTCTTACAAGAGAAAACAGCCCCGGTTTAGGAGAACCAGCCCAATGCAGAGGAAATCTCAAGGCTAGAGATTAGGTTTAGAAATCCTTGGAACCATGCTCCCATTAATATTCCTTATGACTCAAAAATGACTCAAAGTTTCATAAAGAGGTTGCTTCCCCCCCTTTTTTTCAAACACTCTGAGAAGAGTTGGGAGAGAAAATTGTACTGTAATCGTGTCAGTAAAAATTGCATGTTAATTAATTATCAGAACATCTTCTGATATACACCACATCTATAAAGTTCACTTCTTTCTTTAAAGAAAAGCTCAAAGTTCTGAACTCATATAGTTTCCAGTGGGCTGGGAAAACCGAAAGAATATTTGTCTTTTTTATATCTTTCATCTTTTCAGTTTAGTAGGGTAAGATGGAGCCCAGTCAATATCCAATAGGAAAGCAGATATAGCATTGTGGTCAAGAGTACTAGTTTGGGTCCATATTTTTACCAAGTACCAGCTCTAGCTTTTACTGGCAGCAGGAATCTGGGCAACCAAAGCCAGTTAATGTTTCTGAGTCTCAGTTTCCTAGAATCTAAAATGGGATGATGATGGTCCATCTGCCAAAGTTTTCTGTGAGGATTAAATGGGTTAATGCATATAAAACCAGTACACGTAAGGGCTTGGTCACAATTAGCCATTATTATTATTATTATTATTATTATTATTATTATTATTATTATTACTATTATTATTATTATTTGGCAATATGAACAGATTTCGTTGGCACCCGAATCTCTTCTTTCTTGGTCGAGTGGAAAATGTTCAGATTACAGGGGTGGGGAGACAATAACATAGAGTTTGTGCTCATGAAATGCAATGCCACTACATAACCTTGGTCATCCAGAATCCTAGGAAACACACACCCATGTTAGACTGTATCGTGACCACCCCAGCCTGATATACTTGGTCTACTTTATGGACTCATGGCTTGGGTCCCCCTTACTCTAGCCTGCTTTGCCCTCTCACTTCTGTAGCTGTTTCATCCATAGGTAGAGAATCAGAAAGTGTTGGATTCTGCCCTCTGTGTCTTTTCCATCACCACTCAGTGACACAGGGGAACCTGGAGTCCGCCTGCCCTGATATGTCCACAGTGAAGGTCTTCTGTTTCTCCCCTCCCTTTCGTCATCTCCTCCCACTTTCCACCAAATCCCCTTTGAATTCCCATTGTACTGTCAGCCCCACTTGATGATGACATTCAGCCTTGAGTTTTTTCTCTATTTTTTCCATAAATAAGCCTTTCTTCCATCAAAATTTTAAATTCAAAGGCATGAACTCTGCCTTCTGCATCTTCATAACCTCCATGGGATCTAGCCCTCGCTGTAATTCTTTTCACATTGTAAATTTTTAATAAACACTTGGCTTGATTTATTTTCTTGGAGAGAGATATATATACACATGCACAAATATATTCATATATATGTATGTATACACAATACATATGTGTATATATAAAATATATATATATATATATATATTTTTTTTTACACACCATTGTTAATGAATCCTTGAAATCAAGTATGTTCTAGCCTGGGTGGGTTATCTGACTAGAGCCGAGAAGTAAATTCAGGTACCTATATGTTACTTCTAACAGTATTTTAAAATATGTGTCATTAAAATGTAATAGAGAAATATATCTTCTCTATAAAGAAATCAAGGCACTATAAAATGTATAAAGAAAACATAGCTTCCCTTTTTTGCATTCTCCTCATTCCTAGTTCCTGGTCAAGACAACTTCTATCTGCAGTCTGATATATAAGCTTCTAGATTTTCCCTACCCAATATGGTAGCCACTAGCTACACATGACTATAAAGCACTTAAAATGTGACTAGTCAAATTATAATGTGCTGTAAGTGAAAAATACACACTGGATTTAAGAAACTTAGTATGAAAAAAGAATGTAAAATATCTCAATGACTTTTATATCGATTTATATGTTGAAATGATAATGTTTTGATCTATTGGACCAAATAAAAATATATACACATATCTTTTATTTGAGAGAGAGAGAGTACGTGTGCAGAGGGTAGGTAGGGGCAGAGGGAGAGGAAGAAAAAGTCTCAAGAAGATTCTGTGCTCAGTGCAGTGTCCCACATGGGGCTAGAGCTCACGACCCTGAGATCATGGCCTGAGCTGAGACCAAGAGTCAGATGCTGAATGGGGTGTGCCATCCAGGTGCCCCCAAATAAAAAAAATATTTTTTTTTTTAAAAATTTTTTTTTTTAAGATTTTTATTTATTTATTTATTTCACAGAGGGAGAGAGATCACAAGGAGGCAGAGAGGCAGGCAGAGAGAGAAGGGGAAGCAGGCTCCCTGCTGAGCAGAGAGCCCGATGCGGGCCTCGATCCCAGGACCCTGAGATCATGACCTGGGCCGAAAGCAGAGGCTTTAACCCACTGAGCCACCCAGGCGCCCTAAAAAAAAAAAAAAAAAAATATTTTTAAGATAAATTTCACCTTTCTCTTATTTAATGTGGCTACTAAAAATTTTAAGTTACATATATGCAGCTCACATAACACTTATATTTGAAAATAATGTTCTAGATTTATTGCTGTGCATATACAAACCTGCATACATGCACAAACACATATGAAACATAATTTTTAACAAAAATGTGTATATAGCACATATAAATATGTTTGGCAAGTTGCTTTTTTCATTTTGTGGTACTTTATGGACATGTTTTATTAGCATAAGTACGGCTTCCTTGCTTTTAAAAATGGCTATAATATTCTTTTTATAGATATTATCTTTATTTAATTAATGGCGTTTGGGGTTGTTTCCATTGTTTTTTTTTTAAAGACTTTTTGTTTATTTATGTGTGTGTGTGAGAGAGAGAGTGCGTGAGCAAGCAGGGGGAGGAGCAGAAGGAGAGGGACAAGCAGACTCTGTGCTGCACACAGAGCCCAACGTGGGGCTCAATCCCGTAACCTGAGATCGTGACCTGAGCCAAAATCAAGAGTCGGACACTCAACTGACTGAGACACCTAGGCGCCCCTCTAAGAGTTTTCTTTTATAGACAATGATGCAGTATTTGAGAATCTGTGCACGAATACTGTTAAGCACTTTGCTAGTATTTCCCAAGTGAGATTATTAAATTAGTAAGTGCAATGGTATGGTATGTGAATTATATCCCAATAAACCTGTTACTTTTGAAAGTGAAAAAAATTAGTAAGTACGCACATCTTAAATTTTGATAGATTAGGCCAAATTTTATCATTTTGGAGGGTCATGGTGGACTTTTTGACAATGTGAGAAAGGCTATGGACTTTCTCCCCAGGAAATATCATAGAGGCAAACATTCATACAGTTTTTTATAGTGTCAGGAATTCACGGATCCCCTGAAATCAAAGTTAAGAGGTACATTTCTAGGGAAATAATCCACTGTAAATTCAGCTTCTAAGAGTCCTCACTGTTGACTACAAAAGAGAGAGAGAGACAGTGCCATAAAGTTGTCTGCAGATAATTCTACATAGTGTTCAAGTCTCTGCACCTGGCATTAGACAGACCTGAATTCAAATCCCCCTCTACCACTTGTAATCTCTGCAACCACAGGCACATTCCGTGAACTCAATGAGGGTCAGCTTCTTCCTCCACAGAGGAATAATGCCTATCTGTGGAGTCTGGCACTTGGTATGGACTAAATATTACTTCATTTTTGGCACTTTTGCTGAATGACTTGATCTTGGGGCTTCTTCATTCCTCTGACAGAACCAACAGACTGCTGTCAGTCAGTGCCCAGCCACTTGTCAGTGACTGACTTGGGTATAAGTCCTCAAAGGGCAAATTCAGAGAGTCAGCGGATAGCTAGCCACGTTTCCAAGATGGATCTCAAATATGTCACTTTTCTCTGCCTCCACTGCCACCACCACCTCCCTTCGCCCTGTTCTCCTAATAGGTCTTCCTGTTGCCACTTTGCCCTCACCCAGTGCTTCTTACCAAGGAAGCCAGAATGACCTTGAGAAAATGTAAACTGGATCATCCCGTTTTCATCTAAAACATCAGTGGCTTCCCATTGTCCTTAAAATCTGATGGGGTCCCTGCCTCCCGCTTCCCTCCCCTGTGACTCCTTTCTCCTTCTTTCCCAGGCCTGCATCCTGTCCTCTAACAGTTCATTCTGCCCTCCTCGGGACTTTTGCACAAGCCGTTTCCTTTGTCTCACACACCCTCGCCTACCTCTTCAGTTGGCTCCTCCTGACTTACCCTTTACTTCCTCGGGAAGTTCCTTTTCTGGTCTCTGATCCTCATTTTAATTATGTCTCCCTCCTCAAGTATCATCCAGAATCTCTCTCCTCATGAGGAAGCCACAGCTTTCAAGGCTTTTCCTTATTAAGACCAACTGCACTTTAAGTCACACCTTAAAATTATGTATTTGTTTGTGTGTTTCACTGTGTAACACTAGACTGCATGCTCCATAAGAGGAAACTGCATGTACACTTTTCTCTACTGTGTCTCCCCCTGAGCCTGGCAATCTGTCTGCCATATGGTGGTGGCTGATAAATAAATATTTGCCGAAAGGATGAATGATACTTACAGTAGTTAATGTAAACACTGACTATATTTGTTCTTTTCGGCTTTAAAAACCCCACAATGCCCAGTCTAATGCTCTCTGTGCAAAAGGCAATTTTTTTTTGGAACGATTATAGTTGAAATTCAACTTTATTTTTCTTCTCTTAATTTAACAGAAGACTGCCACCATCCTTGTCCAAAATGATGATGGCTTGGGGTCCCCAGGTGGCTCAGTTGCTTGGACGTCTGCCTTCGGCTCAGGTCATGATCCCGGGGTCCTGGGATCGAGCCCCACATCGGGCTCCCTGCTCAGCAGGGAGTCTGCTTCTCCCTCTGCCCCTCCCCCTGCTCATGCTCGCTCTCTCGAATGAATAAATAAAATCTTAAAAACAAAATAATGATGGTTTTAGATAGTAAAATGAAGATTGATCAGAACAGTTTTACAGTGATTTTTAACACAGCGTGTCAATTGACTATTGACTGTGGGGCTAATACAGCCCCAGATGAACAAGTGAACTCACATCAATCTTCACTTGATGACTACTTACAGAATCAGACACAGCCTGAGGGTAAACACCACTGACAAAACAGGGCAGTGCCATTTCTAGGAGAAAAACTGACAACTACAAATAGCTGAGATAGGGTTCTTCTAGCTTTGGCTTTCTGAACAGCTCTGTCAGAAAAAAAACAAATCCTCCAAAATGGGCTTACTATTTCATTTTAATTATTCTCAGTACATACGAGAAAATGCTTTTCAACTGGAGCATTTTCCACGAAAACTAAGCGGAGCCCTGAGGTGGATCACTGAAGGATCCACAGGTCAAAAGGCAAGTCTCTACAATCTGCTTACTTCTTTTTCTGTAAGCAGAACTTAATTAGAACTGCAGTTTTCGGATGTTCTGGTGATATAGAGATGCTACAATACAAAACCCAAAACATTTAGGGGGAGCTCCAAGGAATCGAAGAGCTGCGGGCGAACGACAGGGCCGAGGATCAGCTGACAACATTTAATCCAGCTCCCTGTCTTCAGGAAACTTGAAAAGTAGTTATAAGTGATGGCAGGAGGGGTTCTGGTACTTAATCAGCCTGAGAGGAGGGTAGTTTTTCGTTACCTTAAAACAAATTCTCTTCTGCAATGATTTAAATGTATTATGTACTATTTGTTCTCAGTGTGGTTATGACACCTTGTGTTATAACACCTTTGTGTTATAAAGTTTTTGGTTGCTCACTCAGCTGATCTTAATCCCTTCATTCTTCGGAACTCTTCCTTATTGGTATAAGGGAAAGGTTTACGGCAGCCTACAACTAACTCTTCGTTATAATGACACAGTCATTCATTTATCCATCTTTCCATCCATCCAGGCATCCAGTGTTTATCTTGTGCAAGACATCAAAAAAGGAAGAGTTGAACATTGCAGAGTCACTGCCCTCCTAGGAACTGAGTCCTGGAGGAGAAACAGACAAGAAATACACACCCTCTTTTCTTCCTCCTTCTCTTGCCCCCTTAGTCTGTTTCTTTGAAAGTATTTTCTGAGTTTTACTCTGGTGTGCAGGGGGCAGAGGGCATAGGCAAAACCATGCATATGTAATACACGTAAAGGCGGGACGAGGTAGTGCCAGCTGAGTCGGGACACAGGAGCTGAAAAGGGAGACAGAATCTCGTGGGGGCCCAACTGAGAAGATTTTCCAAAGAGGCCGCATTTGAACAGGACCTTAAAAAGTTTGAGCGGGATTTCGATAGGCTGATCTGTGCGGTGGTGAAAAGACTAGATGGAAAATGATAGGGTTCAGAGAAATAATAAGGTGCTAGGGGGTGGGTACTTTGATTTTGGTTCCCTTTTGCTTTTAACAGCTGTGTGTGAAAGTTAATAATCCTAAAAACGTACCCAGGATTTAAATGTATTCTTACTGAGACATTTGTCTGCACAGACTCTCTTCCTCTTGTGAACCACCACTCCTTTATTCCCTAGTGATTCTGCTTCGTCCCTGTGGTGCTGGAGGGCTGACCCCGCCCTGCCCTCTGGCTTCAGGGTTGGCTGCAGGTACTTAGTCCTGACCAATCAGAGGATTCTTTCTTTTTTTTTTTTTTAATTTTATTTTTATTATTTGCCCAAGGGGTACAGGTCTGTGAATCATCAGGCTTACATCTTTCACAGCATTCACCAAAGCACAAACCCTCCCCAATGTCCATAACCCATCCACCCTATCCCTACCCTCCCACCCCCCAGTAACCCTCAGTTTGTTTTGTGAGATTAGGAGTCTCTTATGGTTTGTCTCCTTCCCCATCCCATCTTGTTTCATTATTTTTCCCTCCCTACCCCCCACGACCCCCCACCCTGCAGAGGATTCTTTCTATCCTCTTCCTGGCAATTGCTCAGGGAGGCACCCAGGACCCAAGGTGAGCTAATTGGAGCCTTCCTGGTAGAGCTGTCAGGGAAGAAGACACCCTCCATTTCTCTAAGATTAAGAGCTTTAAGAATGATGTAGACTTTGGCTGCCAGTATTTTCCTCCTGGATAGAGCGTCCCTGAGAATAAAGTAAGCAGTAGCAGGCAGCAGTGAGAGAGATAGAGTTCAGATCACTGTGAACTCATATATCCTGCCATTCCTGAGATCCACTCGTCAGATCTCCATGAAACCACCAATCCTCTAGTCACCTTCCCCCATTTCTTTTTTTCAAGTTAGTTTGGCAAGGAATATTGCAAATTACAACTGAAAAGGTCCTCATACATAGAGCTGATAAACTGTGTTGATGCGAAGGAAATTTCCTTGATACACTGGTCTAAACAGTATCAATAAAAAATCAACACCAGGTTAACACATCTGGTTTGGCCACCTTCTCGTTCTTGCTGAACTGATAGCTGCAGTCAGCAACTTCAGTTAAAATGACACCACCACTGTGGTTACAGTACACGCCCCCAAGTGGGTGCCCAGACTTCTTTTTTTAGACCACAGCTAAAAAATTCTTTTAACCAAATAATCACAATGATTATTGCCTATATTTTAGGAATTTCAGTCCTTTCATTCCAAAGAATCTTGCAATAGTTCCCTATCTGCACCTAGAATACTGACTGTTACTTCATCCACTATGGCCATATTCTCTCTCTGCCTCTCTCCCTTCCCCCAGGCCAGAAAGAGGCAGGAGTAGCCTTGAGATGAGGCGAAGAATGTGCTTTCCTAAGAAATGAGTAAACTCTTCAACTCAACACATCCTTATTTTTACTACCAAATCAGGGAGACTGTCACAGATGACATCTAAAGATGACCCCCTCAGGATTTTTCCCCACTCCAAACTCTTTTGTTAAAAAAGAAAAGAAAAGGATGTTTGCAGGAGAGCAGTGGCTCCTAAAAAATCCTCCTGTCTTCAAAAATGATACCAGTTTGCCTTCTTCATTTTATCTCCATGGGCAACTTTGCAAGAGTCAAGGCTGGGTGGTGCTCACCATAGGAATATGTGTTAGCAAAGCTAATTTCAGCATCTGTATAGAAATTTCCATCAGTTTCTTGCTGCTATCAAATATCGCACTACCTGTGAAAGCTCTTTGAGGGATTGCATTTTAACTTTCTGCCCTGTTTTCAATGAAACTGAGAATTGTGTTTGCCGTCTGCCTTGCCTGCTGGGTTCTTTTTTATCTCACTGTTGACCCTGCTAATGTACCTTTAAGTGCCAATAGCAATTTTACATCCCGTTAATATTCTTCCCAGGTAAGAATCTCATTTCCTATTTCAGTAGACTTCTATTGGTAAAACTGCCAGATTTCTATTTATCAGAAATACTATGTCCCTTCCCCCTACCTCTGAAAAAGAAATTAGACAGCCATAAAACTTAGACCAAGTGAGGTAGGTCAACCTCTGGCCATCTTAAACAAAAGCTCAGGGAACAAATATTTCCGATGGAGGGAAATGGAGAGGACACATGATTCCATCTTAGTCTTGTCAGGATCAGACACAGAGGAGTCTTAGGATTTAGAATCAGGCTCTACTTTTCCGGGTCCTTTCAGTCTGATACATAGGTGGTGCACCAGGTGGTGCAGAGACTTTCCTTCTCTCCTGGCGTCGTGGAGCTGGAACGGTGTAAATCTGAGCTGTTGCTGTGCTTCTCACAGTACATATTCAGGATCCTTTTGAATGCCCTGTATCTGAACCCCCTTTCTATGTTTGGGAACTCACCCACATCAAAATTAACAAGTTCACATGCCTTTATCAGGATGGCTTGTGGTCAGGGATTAGGTTTTATCAACTGGAGAGACCTGACTTGAATTTCAGACGGGGAGCTAGTGACACAAAGAGGGGACCAAGACAGACTCGCCTCCACTTGGCGGGAAGGTGGCAGTTAGCTAATGCTAGGGTGACCTCCAGTTGCAGCAGTAGGAAGAGGGGCCAGGGCACGGTGGCCTCAAATCAGGTTTTGCAGTCCTCCGAGGAGTTCCGGGAACTACCTCACATCCTTTTATATGAATCCTGTCTCTTAAATCCATTTTTGCAGTAGATTCTATTGTTTGTAACTAAGAACCCAGGAGGACGCACCTTCTTTGATGCTCATCATGGAAAATGTCATTTGTAATTGGAGTGAATGATGCCAATATATAGAAAGAAGTGGAGTCAAGATATGGGAAAGTGATCTGACAGGACAGTCTGGGTCCTTGCGGGGCCCTGAGGTTGCTGCTCTTTAAGCTGACAAAGTCCCACTTTTGTTTGGGGTAGCCTGAGATGGGTTTCTGTTACTTGAAATCAAAGACTTCTACAAACACAGATGAAAGCAAATTAATATTATATATGGGAGGCTCAAAGACATTCATCTCCTGTGACCCAGTAAGCATTTTTCTATTCTTTGGAAATAAAATGTTGAAAAACAATACCATAATCGTTGGAGTGAGGCAAATGGTTGCGTACAAAAGTGCTTTTGGGCGCACTGGGTGGCTCAGTGCGTTAAGCCTCTGCCTTCGGCTTAGGTCATGATCTCAGGGTCCTGGGATTTAGTCCTGAGTTGGGCCCTCTGCTCATCAGGGAGTCTGCTTCCTCCTCTCTCTCTGCCTGCCTCTCTGCCTACTTGTGACCTCTGTCTCTCTGTGTCAAATAAATAAATAAAATCTTTAACAAAGATTTTAAAAAGATTTTGGATAATATCCATGATGTTGTAGACACTTGCGGCTAATTCCATGCTTAGTGTTTTCAGACCTTCTGCTCTTCATTTGAAACGTAGTTTCATTGCCACTTAGTTTTAGTCTTTGTCTCTCTGTTTAGCTCCTCCCTTGTGCTGTCCCCCGAGTCTTTGGAAACTGCCTTTTGAGGCTCAAAATTGGCATAAACTGTGAGACTGTGTAAATGGTTATTTGCTTCTCAGACCAAATTGCAGTTGGGCGCCAGAGGTCTGAAAGTGCCCTGAAGAGGCCACGTTGCAAAACACTACACATGATCTGAATGTGTTCATGCTTCTAAAAATATTCTTTATGCTGAAATCTGCTCTGGAGGCCTCTGACCCAAGCCCAGCAAACTACTTACAATGGTCTGCGGAAGATGCAAGGCTCTTTGGCGACACACAAAGTGCTCAGACCGAGATTCAGGAGACCTGGAGTCTGGTCCGTGTGTCTCTTCACTGTGCAAATGTGTGGCCTTGGAAAGTCTGTTCTCCCTAAGCCTTAGACTCCACGTGTGTGTAAGACATTGGGTGAGATGTTTTTTAGAGCCCTTTGTGGCTCTCAGCACCTATGCTTTATGATTCCTTATAAGGTAGCATTTTTCAACAAAGCCTGAGATGAACTCGGTTTAGCAGTGCCTTTATGCAGTACCCAGAGTCATAGGAGAAATTTGCTTGGATGAGTTCCCCTTTGAAGGAACCTGTCCCGGAGTCCTCAGAGTTGAGTCTCCTGAACCAACTCCCAAGACTGGGAGCCTGATTTGGCCCCAGTTCTGCTCCCAGCTAGAGGGGCCTGGGAAGGTAGTCTGAAGTGATGCTGGGACACTTTACTGATTCAGCTTTGCAACCTACCATTTAATCTCAAGAACAACCATTTGAAGTAGGTGTTATCTGACTTTACTAGGAAGGAAACTGAGGCCCAGAAAGTGTAATGATAGCAAGTGAGAGGGCTGGGATTCAAACCCATGGCTTTTGGTTTTAATGCCTGTGATTTTTCTTTTTAAAGATTTTTATTTATTTGTGTGTGTGAGAGAGAGAGAGATCATGAGAGAGCAGGAGTGGAGTGGAGGACGGGGAGAGGGAGAAATAGACTCCCCAACGAGCAGGGAGCCCAGCACAGGGCTTCATCCCAGGACCCTGGGATCACAACCTGAGCCAAAGGCAGATGCCCAACCAACTGAGCCACCCAGGCACCCCTAATGCCTGTGATTTTCTCTCTGCCTCACAGACATCCTATAGCAAACACCGTTGAAGTGGACAGTGACGTACACATTCAGAGAGTGACATGTGGCCAATCCCCACCTCTCTGTTTTAATGCTACAACAGAGTTCCTTAAGAGCACTGACTTTGGGCAAATCCATCTTGTCTCTTATTCTTGGTATGAACTTCGGCAAGTTAATCTTCCCGAACCTCAGTCTTCCTAACCTGTAAAATGGGGATGAAGTTAATACCTCACTTCAGAGAGGTTGCAAGAGTTAAGCGGAAGTGGTTAGCACAGGGAAGGTGAGTGACGCAGAAAGAGGTCAAATTGCAGCAGGTTCTCCCGTTTCTGCTTCCAGATTTGCTCACATATCCATCCACTTGTCTCTATCACTGCCACCGTCTTAATCCAGGCACCCCAGCCAGAAGCCTAGAATTGATCTTCTACTTCCATCCTTGTCCCCCAGGTATTAATTTCCCACAGAGGAGCCAAAGTATACACTAAACTGAGTATCAGGTCAGCTCTCATCTTGGATCTTTCTCATTAGAAGTAGGATCCAATCTCCCTTCATCGCCGTGGCACCTTGGTCCCTCTAGACCTTCCCCTGCAGCCGTTTTTCATACTGCTCATTTTACTGATCCCCCCTCACTTCCCCCCACTCCCCCCACTTCCTCTACTCCCCACAGCCATCTGAGTGTCTAGTCAGTTCCCCAGCCTCTAAGCTCCTTCTGCCCTCTGGGAACAGGGCTCAGGATGTTCTCCAGAGCTGCACTCCAGTTCTCTGCTCTTCACTCACGTGGCTTCCTCTCATCCTTCAGGTCTCAGCAAAAATGCCTCCTCTTAGCAAGGTGTTCCTTGACTACTCTGGTCAGAAACCTTTCGTTTTACCCTCTATTTCAAACTTTTGTGTAGAGTTAGTTTATAGAGGAAACTTGATCACAATTTGTGATTATTTTGGTAATTCAGTGTGTACGTGTGATGCAGATGGTACTCAACCCACATTTTTTTCAGGTACTTTGACCATTTCTGTGCAGTCCAGCCTGACTTCCAATAGCTGGCACCTACAATTTTGTAGGAAGCCTTCCCTTGAGCTTCTAGAATCTACTTTATTCCTTGGGGCATCTCTTAACCGATGACTGATAGGTATATGGGTATAAATACCCCAGACCCTTCACCTCTTGGCCGGGATAATTCTGAGCTGCTTCCTAGAGCTTTCCTAAAGGATGAAGCTCCAGTACCCCCCTGTGGTAATTAGCTTCGTAACACACCTTTCCTAGCTGCCATCCCGCCTTGTATATCCCCACCCTCCTGCCAATGTCATCACACCTCCCGAATAATCTGTAAGCACGCAGTTTTTGTGACAGGCTCCGATTCTCGGGGTGAACCAACTAAGACCATGGTGCTTTTGGTTCTTTTTTTTTTTAGTTTTTGATTCTTTTCATCTATTCCAGGAGAGTGTACATTATGTCTATCTTATTTATAGTTATATTGTAGTGCCTTGTTTAGTATCTGGTATCTAGTAAACACTCAATATATGTTTAGGTAATGAGTGAATACTAGTGGTATTATTTCTGCACTGCAGAATATCTTCCTTTTATTGAGTTTATTTTATGCCTGTAGCCTACCATGCACCCACAGAAATGTTAAATGTGCCCTCCAAAACTCAGAACTAAAGAAAAGGCATTTTCTCTGGTGTTTTCAAGAATAACATTCCCGTTAAAGTGTTGTTTTAGCAACGCTTGTTATACCTCGAGGTTCTTTACCAGGAAGAGATCACAAGAGAGATTCTCTAGGAGTGTGGCAATTGTTCCTGAAGCCACCTGAAACCCAGTGTGTAGATACTTCAGCGATCTTTCAGAGGACAAAACTCTGTTTTGCTTATTTGTGCATGGTTTAAACAGAAAGCAACTGGACCCTGGAGCAGGTGCTCTCAGCGAAATAAGATGGATATTTATGCAGAGAGACTGGCAATAATAATAGGGAAGAATAATAAAAATCATTCACGTGTATTCAGTATGCATTCACGGACCAGTCCTTGAGTATGTCACGTGTAGTATCTCATTTAATCCTGAGAGCCAATGTATATGGCAGATAATGTTACTCCATTCTCAGAGGGAGAGATCAGGGCTCAGGGAGATTAAATGATTTGCCCAAGGTCACACAGCTAATAAGAGGTAGAACTGGGATTTCTAATCAACTATTACAACTTCAAAGCCCTTGCTCTTATTCTTCAATCTCACCCCCTGGGTTAAGAATACTGAAAAACCAGCTCACTGGATGAACTAAGTGGAGTATTTCAGCCTGGAGAAGATAGGAAATAAGAGTAAAATGCACCTCTTTTAGTTGCCTTCAACAACCTGTAGTCACTCATGGAAAGAAAGGACAGGTGTGTTTTGTTGGCTCAATTTCAGGAAGACTTTTCTAATACTGTTGCCCAGAAGCGGAGGGAAGAGAATGTGTTCAGGCACAGAAAAGTCCCCCATGCTGGAGATTTAAATGCTGCAGTTACGTGGCAAGTCCAGGAGGACTGAAGCGCAGGAGAGGAGGACAGCTGGCTTGGAGAACGTTTAAGATCTCTTTTAGACATGTGATTCTAGAATACAAAGCAATCAGAAGACTCACTCAACCCCTGCACATGTGGTTGGTATTATGTAGTTCTGGAGTGACAAGATTTACAAAGATAACATAACCTGAGAGAAATTTACAAATGCCACGTTAATACATTAAAGAAGGTATATGCTACATATACTCTTTGCATAAGAGAGACAGAGCTAGTGTTGCTGCAAGACTAACCAGCATAATGTCAATAATGGTCGAGAATGTGGGCTTGGAGTCAGTCTATATGAGTAACTTTGGGCAAGCTACTCAGTATTCCTGAACCTCCATTTCCTTATCTGTAAAACAGTGTTGCTCTCGGGATTTGAAACTTTTGCACGTAAAGTATTTAGAACAGTCCCTTGAAGACTCTAAGGGCTCAAAACTGGTACCTAGTTTTCCAAACACCTTTCTTTCTGAAAAACATAAATCCAAATTCTTGTGCATCATTTATATATTCTGTAAAATACAAAAAGGACAAGTTTTACATTTGAGATGCTAGAATCTAGAGATTCAGAGAATCTGGGACTTTTCCTGTAACTGCAGTAACTGCTAACATCTATTAAGCACTCAGATACATTTCATGTCACATGGTTGGTTTTCGGCTAAGGCAGGATTAGAAGCTGACTTTCCTGAATTTCAGGCTCTTTTTGTCCCCACTTATAATGGACCATTTTGCCTGTCCAGATGACAGGTTTCCAAAAGGAATGGAACATAAATATTTTGTTCTGATTCTGTTTACATTTCTAGGCAAAGCAGACCAGTTCTGGATCAGAGCTTATTGTAACTCCTGATAACATTATCTCCCCAAATTCTGCCCCTGTGGACTTGGCCCCTTGATCAGTTTTGCTTCCCTTTCCTCTTTGTCCCCTCCTGGTTTCTGTTACCCCAGTGTAGATCACAGATGCAAACTTTTCTGCCTTTCTCTCCTCTAACCTCCTCTTTTCTCTAACTCCATTCCCCACATCTGATTTCCCTATTCATCTATACTCAGTGCTACTACTTAAAACCTTACATTTCTTTTTTTAAAAAAGATTTTATTTATTTGTTTGACAGAGAGATAGAGAGTGAGCACAAGTAGGCAAAGCAGCAGGCAGAGGGAGAGGGAGAAGCAGGCTCTCCGCTGAGCAGGGAGCCCAATGCGGGGCTTGATCCCAGGGCCCTGGGATCATGACCTGAGCCAAAGGCAGCTGCTTCACCGACTGAGCCACCCAGGCACCCCAAAACCTTAAATTTCTGACCAAGTGACACCCAGTCGAGACACAGCATGTCATTAACATGGAACTGGGTTGGCCACAGATGACATTATGCTCTGGAAGCTTATCAGAAACATCAGAATGGTACTGTTGGTGCCAACAGGTACCGACCAGCAATGGTAGATAGTGCAGAGCTCTGCGGAGCTCCAAGGGAACCACCATGCTTGTCTTGGTCACCTGGAATGATCTGGTTAAGAGCCCCGTCCTTGGACGCAGGTAGACCTGGTTCACATCCTAGTTCTGACACTTCCTAGCCACTTTTCTAAAGTGGGAAAATATCACAGACCTCCACGGGTGGTTTGGAAGATTTAAGGACAACCATGGTTATCTGGCACAGCGTCTGGTACCCGGTGTGAACCACAAGATGGCCGCTGGCTAAGGTGCTGACTGATAACCATGCCCATGTCCTCTCTGGCTTCTCTCCTTCCTGGTCCCTCCCTCCTTGCCCAAGCAATCAGGACAAGCACTCCACAGGATGAACTCTACCTGATTCGCTGGGCCTTGGCATAGCCACTAGAATGGGGAAGCTAGGAAACCCAGAACATGTCTCAACCGCAAGATTTTATGACAATGAAAATAAAATCCTCGTGTTTCAAAATCTTCAGAAAACCGAAACAATAAAAAAATATATGTTTAATCAGAAATTCTTTTCTAATATAAAAGAAGAAGATGGGAAATGTCATTTCTGTTCAAATGCAGGCTCCTGTGTCCTGGATCTTTCTATTATCTCTCAGGAGGAAAAGAACATGGCCATCTCCTTCCATTCTTCACTCACCCTATTCCCCCTGCCTTCAAGCATGGAACCAGTCTGTGTGGATTTCCCTGATGTATGGGAATTTACCACTCCAAGGAGATATCTGAGATTCAGAAGATTGTCCTTGCCGCTTCTCCAGAGAGCGAGGAAGGGACGTTTTCTCTTCTGCCCCTCCTTTTCTTGCCATTCCTGTTTATTAAGCAAAAGCCCCACATGAGATTTAGGGCAGCCTTGCCTTTCTAAGATCCACGCAGCTTGTTAGTATCACAAACACCCTTCCTGAACACAGCTCTACAGAGTTCTATTCTTGCCCCATGCCCGCTGATTCTGCTGCATTGCCTTGGCAACCAATTAACATACTTCTATGTATGCATCAATATCATCCTTAATTCTGCAAATCCAGGACAACTTGCTTAGAGGGTTGTGGCATGTCAGGCAGTTGGTGTTCTCTCTGGCTCCATTCTGATTTGACTTCTTTTTTCACCTCCCAATTACCTCTGAATCCCCTGCAAGCACCTACATGCCATTCCTAACACACCTGGCTTGACATCCAGAAACACACTTGTCAACAAGACAGGGGCTGGAAAGGATCCTGGGGGCCAAATGGCTGGTATAGTCCCTTTCCCTCTAGCCTCAGGGGAAGACATCAGTAGCTTTTGAGCCATGAAGCTGCTGAATCTAACTGCAGTTTCTTGCAACATGGCAAGCAGCATGCATTCAGTAATTAAAAAGTTACTGAATGCTTTTTGCATTTCAGCCAGTCTGCTAGGTACACAGGAGGCAGGACACCTCCTTAACCTTATGGAGATTGTAGTTCTGTAGGAGAGAGGAGTGAGTGGAAAATGCTATACCGTCTGATGCGTGCCGTGGAAGCCAGAGCACAGCACTGGGGCCTCTGGGAACTTGAGGAGGAACCTTTGGCCAGATTAACATTTAGAAAGAGGGCTGACTTCCCAGAGGAGTAAAGGTTGCACTGAGACCAAAGGATGCGCTGCAGTGGTCACGTGGGCCAGTCTCCTGACTGGTGAAGAGTTTCATTCTTGCCTTCTCTAACACTGGCTGTCTGGCTAACCCCTGGGCTGGGGTGATCTGTCTGAGGCACCCCAGGAGTATATGCCTTATTTTTCCTGATCTCCAGGCTAAAGTTTTCCCATGAGCCTCTCAAGGACGAGTAACAGTGAACAGTCCAAGTTCTCTCACCTCTTCTCTTGGCTTTCCATGCTGCACATGTGAATGGTGGCTGAAAGGCAGTGTCCAAAACCAGCAGCACCAGGACCATGGTGCCAGAACTCACCACCCAAAGTATGTGCCTCTCAGTTATTCTGAGGGTTGCAATCCTCAGTATCATGGGTTTCTGTGAAGGCTTGGGTGATTAGGAATCAGACCATCTGCAACCTCCATAACCGCCCCAAACACAAACAGAGGATGCTATAAATTTTTACCGGTGGCAGTTTTCTCCCATTTTGTTGTCTCATATGAACATAAATTGAGCACAAATCTCTTACATGAAGGTAGAGACAATAGTAGCACCCACCTCAGCGGCTTGTAGAAAGCATTAAGTGAGACTCTGTTAAGTAAAAGTGCTTCACCCAGGGTCTGACCCACAGTGAGTCCCTTAAGATTTATTAACTACATCATAATTTTTAGTTCACATGGCTCTCTCGAAAGACCATAAGCTCTTTGAGAGCAGGGATCATATCTTATTTATTTTCGTTTATCACTAGAGCCCAGAAAAGGGTCTTATTCATGAAAAGCATTCTATACATATCTGTTGAATGAACGGGCAATACCAGCAACAACGCCTCACATTCATTGTCACTGGGTTTACTGTGTGTCATGCTCTGTGCTAAGAACTTTACAAGAAGTATCTTGATTTATCCTCCAAATGAGGCCCTGGTCGCTGTTACTCCATGTCTAAAATGTGCTAAAAATTACAGTCCAAATGCAGTAAGTGTGATAGTACTTTAGAAGCGAGTGCAAGCAGACAGTTAACCTTTACTAGGAGCTTACTTGGTCCAGACGTTGGCTAAGCACTTTACAGGTATCACCTTGTTAAGTGCTCCCAGTAACCCAAGGAGGTAAGCTTTCTGTTTCCACTTTATAGTGATGTTGCTCAGTAACTTGCCCAGAAGCACACAGTCAATACGTGAGCTGAGAGGCATTATTTTGAATCACAACTTACTTATTAGTTTATTGGAAGACTAAGATCAGAAGCAGCAGAAAATTGGAATACATATTTTAAAAACAATACTAAAATACCTTTTCCTCTTATTCAGAAAGAAGTGTTAAAATACACACACATGTGTGTACACACACATATGTACTTAGGGCAATGGAGAGTTATTGCTTATTGGTACAGTTTCAGTATGGAATGCTGAAAAAGTTCTGGAGATAAAGAGTGGTGATGGTTGCACAACAGCATAAATGAATTAATGCCACTGAACTGCACACCTAAAATGACTGAAGTGGTAAATCTGTATTTTATAATATATGTGCAATGTTAGTCTGACAGCACCAAAGGTACAGGACCATGTTCCTACCTGAAATGCTGCCTTCTCTTCCTTCTGGAGGCCAGGTCAATTCAGCTAACAACCTCAGTGGCAAATTCTTTTACAGCCTCTTCCTTTCTGTCAGTGGTATCCCTGTGACTAAGTGTCAATTAACTCAAGATAATGTTTCTCCCAAGATCAGAGGAGCACATAAAATTTTCGATATCTGATGCAAAGTTTAGCCATACGTGGAGTGGCAATTCCTTTGTTCTTAGGGTTAGCAATTCATGAGCTAAGTGGTTTTGAACTTGGCCCACTGTGTCTTCCAGAGAGTGCTGTCACCCAAAAAGGTATTTAATAAGGTGATTCACATCTAGAAGATTTCAGTCATTGCATGACCTTACACCTAATATAATGTGCTGCTCATTCCTCACATAGCTCTCTAATGGCTTGATTCATGAAGAGTTCATTCCTGCATCATCAGGAATTATTCCATGATTCCAAGAAGTCAACCACAGATGGGAAGGCATTCGTTTATTTATTCATTCATTTACAAAATATTTGGGGGTTCCTAATATGGGCAAGGCTGTGGGCTGGGTGCTCTGAGCACAGTATTGAGAGACCAAAAAAGTTGCCCATTCCCGTTGTGCTTGGATAAAAGATTGGAGAGATGACAGAGATCGGAGGTGAACTCAGCTACTACTTGAGTCTTTCTTTTTTTAAGATTTTATTTATTTATTTGACAGAGCGAGAGATCACAAGTAGGCAGAGAGGCAGGCAGAGAGAGAGGAGGAAGCAGGCTCCCTGCTGAGCAGAGAGCTTGATCCCAGGACCCTGAGATCATGACCTGAGCCAAAGGCTGAGCCACCCAGGTGCCCTTACTACTTGAGTCTTGAAGTCTGAGCCCAGGAGCATCTGTGGTATGAGGGCTGCAATGGTGTGAGCTTTCAAGACAGAGCCTCTTGTGAAACAGGCACTTAGGAGCATTCTGTTGAATGCCCTGGCTTCTGAGCTGGGGAGCTGGAGCTGTATAACCTTGGGCTAACACACAGACCCAAGCTGCAGGAAGCTGCCCATGACAAATGGACTTGTCTTTCTTTCCTTGCCTGTGTTCCACCGCTTACTTTGTATGCACTGGCTGGCATTCCTACGTGCTAGGGTTATTGGGTATCCCAACCATTTCAATGGGAAAAAAATGGCTTTGTCTGCCTGTGAAGTGGAGACTGCTCCTCACTCATCCGGTAAGCTCAGCCACCCACTTGGAGCATTGCTGGGATGCACTGGATCCATTAGGCAGATAGAGCCCCTGGGCCTCTAGATGACACAGAACCAGTGTGGCTGTGGAGAGACTTTATCATACAGAGTCCCTGGTGTGTCTTCCCAGGGGTGGTTTGAGGCTGGTTATCCCGTCACCTGGTCTCTCCTGCATCTGTTTCCTTCTCCCTCTCCTCCAACTTTGATTCTACTCCAGATATTTCTGTCCTGCCTTACCTGGCACCCGCATGCCCAGAACAGATGCTGCCTTTTCACCCCTTGACTGTGTCCTTCCTGACCATTAAAACACCTGTTATAGGTGTTTTCTTTTGATTGGCCAAGCTTCATTTCCCTCAAACTGAATCATCTCACTGACATTTTAGTAAATGTCATTTATTAATAATCATTTTTTAAGATTTTATTTATTTGACAGAGAGAGAGAGAGATCACAAGTAGGCAGAGAGGCAGGCAGAGAGAGAGGAGGAAGCAGGCTCCCTGCTGAGCAGGGAGCCCGATGCGGGCCTTGATCCCAGGACCCTGAGATCATGACCTGAGCCGAAGGCGGAGGCTTTAACCCACTGAGCCACCCAGGTGCCCCTATTAATCATCATTTTAATAAATCATTTCTTGAGTCTAAGACTTCCTTGTCTTAATTGACCTTACTGAGTTATAATTTATACAGAAAAAATGTACTACTCTTAAGTGTACAGTTTGATAAATTTAGAGAAACCTATATCCGATCACATAAATCATTTGCATTACCCCCCCACCAAATAACTATGTAGTTTTGACATTTCTAGAATTTTATATAAGTGGAATCAGACAATAAGTAAGGTACTCCTTTTTTCATATCTTAACATTTCTAAAATCGGATGTATTTACAGTGAATATCTAACATAGTACTATTTCCTTTTTCCCCCTTAAGTGCTATAACTAAAATGATAACACATCTTCTATGGGTAATATCTCCGAGGGGTGTGTGCATGTGTGTGTGTGTGTGTGTGTGTGTGTGTGTGTGTGTGTATCACACACACGTGTGTGTGTATATATATATATATATATATATATATATATATATATATACCTATGTGTATATACATGTATACTGACTAATTGGTTTTGCTACTAGAAAGTAAGCACTGGGAAGGTGCAAATCTTAACTTTGCTATGTTTCCATAGTGCTTATACAGTTGGACACTGATAGGAGGTAAAGAAACACTGCAGAGGGTGGTGATAGTTTCAAACAGTATTCCGAAAGTATCTTCTAATAGCAAGAACTTGCCTAAAAGTCTTCTTGGAATGAGTCCGTAGTCTCTAACTACAACACAGATTCTCGTTGTGGGCTCAGCTGCCTTTGCATTAGTAAGAGACGTTTTCCCAAATTCATCGAATGCACAATTAAT
Organism: Ailurus styani; assembly: GCA_002007465.1. Lineage (NCBI taxonomy): Eukaryota > Metazoa > Chordata > Mammalia > Carnivora > Ailuridae > Ailurus > Ailurus styani. Next base: position 349,981 of record LNAC01000481.1, read on the forward strand.
ATTATTCAAGGTATTAATAAAAGGGAGGAGAGAGGCATGCCACAGTCAAAGAAATTTGGGAAACATTTCTTATTATAATTTACTGCTTGGAGATTCATACTTCATCAGCATGCTAAAAGTTCTGACAAGTGCTGCTGCAAAGAAAAAAATGTTTAGCTCTTTTTTTTTGGTAAAGATTTTATTTATGTATTTGAGAGAGAGAGAGAGAAAATGAGTTGTGAGGAGGGGCAGCAGGAAAGGGAAAAGCAGACTCCTTCCTCGCTTGAGCAGGGAGCCTGATGCGGGGCTCAATCCCAGGACCCTGGGATTATGACCTGAGCCGAAGGCAGAGGCTTAACCCACTGAGCCACCCAGTCACCCCTGTTTAGCTCTGTGTTAAGCTTGAGTCTGTTTGACCCTGGAGCTTGAAGGAACATCCATCCACAGCTTGTAGATTGAGGCTTGTGAAAGACTGCTCTTAATATATATGCATGATTTAAAAAAGAAATGAGAAATAAAGGGAGAAGGCAAGGAGAGTGAGGAGAGTTGTATTTGAGCTGGTCCCAGGTCAGCCGGAAGTTATGTAGTGGCGCCTGCAATGGGAGAGATGAGGATGCTTTTTGTGAGTAAAATGGCTGAACAAACGCTCTCTCTCCTGTTCGCGTCATCTCTCTGTCCTATGAAGGGAAGTGTGGGCAGACAACCTTTCCTAAGAGGAAAGGAAAACAACACAGAAATGTGTGTTGGCTAATCCCTTAGGTGACCTGCCCTGAGTGGTGGATAATTGAGGTTGCGTCAGGGGAGCCCGCTGCCCCACCCCTCTGCCTCGGCCACCCTATGGGGGGAGCTGCTGTGTTTGTCCGACACTTCGGCCAGACAGCTTTAACTGCTGAGAAAACTGGAACAGGTAGTGGGATGGCTCGCTGAAACAGAGGTGTGCACCTGCAGGAATTACCCTGGCCATTCAAATGACGCCAAAGCCCTCCTCAAAGACAGCACCCACCCCGTCCATGAAGAGATGAAAGGAAATCAGACGGGGCTAGGTGAAATCAGGCAGAGACTGTGAGATGTGTACAAGAGCTCCCTTTCCATTTTAAAAAATATTTTAAATATCATCAGACAGTAAAACAGACTTTTTTTTCCTCCTGGTATATATGCCTGTGAACTTTAACAGATACCTGGACTCCTATAACTGCCACCACTGTCGGGGTACAGAAGAGTTGCCTCACTCAAGACAACTCCCCCATAACCCCTTCCAGGCACATCCTCCCTCTCCCCATAGTCTCCGGCAACCACTCAGAACCATTAATTTCCATCACTGTAGTCTCGTCTTTTTAAAACTCCTTTTCTTTTCGCTATCCCCTTTGCTTCATTTTTAAACGAAGCCTCTGCATGGTTATTGAGGATGTGAAGAACTCCAAATCCCGTGCCAGCAGACTCTCTCCTCTACTGTGATTGTTGTGTTATTTTCTGTTGCTAACATTTATTAACATCTGTGATGTGCTGGGCATTTGTACTCATTTTACATATATTATCTCATTTTAATCTTACAATAGCCTCATGATAGATGCACACCATTATTATCTCCATTATACAAATATGGAAACTGGGGGTAAGAGAGGTTAAGTGACCTGCCTAGGGCAAATAATTGAATCCCAGCACAAACCCAGCTCCATCTGATGACATATCCCTAACATTGTGATAAGTAATAAAAGGGAAGGGATCGTAACTAGGAAAGATGTACGTAGAGAGAGGTTGGGGGCAGAGCCAATATGGTGCCATATGTTTTTTTTTTTTAAGATTTATTTATTTATTTGACAGAGAGAGAGAGAGAGAGAGATCACAAGTAGGCAGAGAGAGAGGAGGAAGCAGGCTCCCTGCTGAGCAGGGAGCCTGATGCGGGCCTCGATCCCAGGACCCTGAGATCATGACCTGAGCCGAAGGCAGAGGCTTTAACCCACTGAGCCACCCAGGCGCCCGTCATATGATTTTTAACAAGATTTGCAAATGTGTGTGAAGGTGGAGAACCATCTGGGTGTCCTGACTTCTCCACCTCAGTTCCTGCCTTTACGTCTTCCTCCACCTGTCACATGTGGTCCTTGTTGACCCAGGTGGCACCTGCTTGCTGTTTCTAGGGGCTTGGGATAGTTTTAACCCCCTTGCAAATTTTGCGGAAACCACTGTCTGTGTCACAGGACACAGCAGCTGAGACCCTGAAAAGGGGCTGGATGCCTTCTGGTTTCTACTTAGCCTCAATGCCCTCGGGTGTTTTCTGACCTGATTTCCCCCACCCCTAAAGCGCCTGCAACACCAGCTAAAGAAGTTTCTAGGACACAGCCACCTGGTCTGTGTGCTGGAGGTGGCAGGTGTGTTCTTGCTGAGCTGGGGCAAGTGAGACAGAAATGTGTGTTGTTGGCATGATGTGTGACAAAGAAGGGAGAAAGTCCAGTCCTGCAAGACCTGGGGCAGAGACATTTGTGTTGGGGATAGAGTCAGGAGAAAGGAAAACCAGAGAAGTTACGGAAGAATCAGAGACGCTGGGAGTGGAAGGGTCTTGACCTAAACGAAGTGTTCATTTGAGCTTGTTATTTGGGGAAGAGAAGGTTGCTAGCAAGTTTTCTCCTGGAATCAGTTCCTAGCTCCTTAAGGGTCTTGGAAGCGGGAGGCCAAGCCGGTGCGAGTTGGGAAGAGTCACACATCTGAATCATAGCCACGGGTCATGTGGAGGAAAATCAAACAGACCAGAAATCAGGGTACTAGGGACCATTTTTGGATGACACTCCATTAACAAGCGGGTGAAAGAGGATGTGCAATTTAGAGTGAAAAGTACTGAGTCACTTCAATAACAATACCGGCTAACATTTACCGAGTATGAACCAGTCCCCGTGCTAAGAGCTAATTGACATGAATCACCTCATTTATTTCTCCCAACAAACCTCTGAAGTAGGCGCTACTATTTTTTTTTTAAAGGTTTTATTTATTCATTTGACACAGAGAGAGGGATCACAAGTAGGCAGAGAGGCAGGCAGAGAGAGAGGAGAGAGGAGGAAGCAGGCTCCCTGCTGAGCAGACAGCCCGATGTGGGCTTCGATCCCAGGACCCTGGGATCATGACCTGAGCCGAAGGCAGCGGCTTTAACCCACTGAGCCACCCAGGCGCCCAGTAGGGGCTACTATTATCTTCAATTCATGGATGGGGAATTGAGGCCCTGAGGTTCGAGGGACTCACCCAAAGTATACAACTGTTGAGCGGCAGTAGGAGGATTTGAATTCGTCTATTTTTCAAACCTAAGCTTGCAAGCTTCACTGCTTTTCTGCGTGTCTTAATTCAGAAATATTTCTAAAAATTCCCACAGTGAGGAGGAAGACAGATCAACTATTCAGGAGGCTGTAGTCTTCTGGAAGGCATGCAAAGTTCCTCCGGCCTGACTGCAGTGAGGGAAGCAGTAAGAACTGGTAGGGTTTGCACTGCCGGGGGCTGTCCGAGAGGCTGTTGATCTCACCTGTTGGTATGAAATAATTGCATGCTGTAGAAACCCACAGCCATTTCTCAGGTTTTCTTTTTACCCAGTAGGCTTGGGAGGGTTTTAGACAGGTAGGCACAGTGGACTGTTTTTCCTCTCTTTGGCTGGCACCAGACTGTGTGACTCTCGGTTCCATCTGGCATACGGGCTGGCACGAGAAGCACCGGGCCTCTTTGAGCCAACAGAAAATCCCAATGAGCTCGTCTATGAGACGAGCCTGGGTGAGCAGAACAGACTCTGGGCTTCACGGACTCACAGACGGGGAGTTAAGGGAACTCTTTCAGAGTGTCAGGTTAACATCGTGGCCCCCGGAAGAGGTGTTTTACAAAATGGCACCCTGCGACAACAGGTTATTTATGCCCTCTTAGGGGAGTCCTTTATACTTAGTATTATCCTGGGCTGGACTCATCCCAGACTCAAGTTCAGTAATAACACCTATTACACTCTCCTGCAAGTGCTATCACTCCTTCTGTGTTTTGTGGAATTCCTCATGCACGGCAGGGCACAATAAACAGTCAATAATAATGTTTACTATGATAATGATCTTCCAAATACCTTTCATCTAAGGATCTCAACGTGCTAAGTAAACACTAATTAGTTAAGCCTCACAATGGCTCTCTGTTTTTACAATATATTTTCCGATTTTATAGAATTTTAAATTAAGACCCAGCAAACTTAAGTGGCTTGTCCAAAGTCATATAGCAGGTTTAAAGTAATGATAATGATGATGCTCTGCATTTATAGGGCATGTGTTTTCTAAGGCACTGAGAGTGTGTTGCAAAGATAATTTTCACACTATCCTGGAGGAAGGTGGGGAGCAAGTATTATTAGCTGCTGACCAAACTAGGTAAACTGAGGAGGCAGGGAGGGCAAGCACCTTGGTGAGGATCTGAGTGAGGATGCCAGGGCCTCCTCTGCCACTCAGGATGGCGTGTCACCCCAGACGAGACTCGGGTCTGTTCCCTGAGGGGGGCATGCCTGCCTGTGCCCTCACAGGAAAGATAGCTGTGTTCTTGGAGGCAGAGACAGGCTGCACAATGACAGCCATATTTACATCCGGGAACAGGTGTGTTCACAGCCCCACGGAGAGAGGCGAAAGGGATGAGAGGAGCCACCTCAAGTAAGGAGGGCTCCGGAAACGAAGGGAACGGGGGTGGCTGGGGGAGGCTGCCAGCTCTGCTCTCTTGCGGAGTATCTTTCCTGAGGCGGGGCCCGCCTCAGCCTGCTCTGGGCGGCGGCCTTCCGACAAGGACTTGTCCCGGTGCAGCTGGGATGTTGGGCAGGACCCCGTCACTGGCGCCCCTGTCTGATGTTACAGGTCCTTGTGAAAGAGCTCCAGGGACATGCAGTATCTTACCAGCTGCCTCTTACATATCACCACCTCTCAGGCCCACAGCTCGCTAGGCCAGGAGGGGCCCAGAATCTTCTATGGTTCAAAAACTTGGTAGCCGTGAGTACATTGGTTGCTCCCTTTTCTTAACACAGCCACATCAAAAAAGATACAAACCTGAACAAAAACATTCGGAAAGGCCAGGGACTTGCCTCCTCCCAGTCTGGCAACACTGTCTTAGCCAGTGAAGATCCTGCACCAGGAGGCAAGTCAGATTTGGCTGGGGGGGGGGGAGGTCGCTGCATCTTAGAAACTCAGAGGAGGATTTGCTGACCTCCGATAGAGCCCTATTCTCTACAAACAAGGCACTTGAGAGAATTTGCTGCCCTACCCCCACCCTGCCTTTTGCAGGCCCGTGGATTCTGATTGATGACTAGTCCTTGGGCTAACAGGAAGCCTGAAAGGAGGGCGCCAAGCCCTCTTCTGGAATGTGGTCACACATAGGAGCACAAGGGCAATAAAAAGTCTGCAGTGAAGAAACCATCCCAATGCCCGCTTCTTCCCGCTCTCATTTCAGACCGTTTTCACATTCCCTTACTGCAAAGGCAGCTTAGAGATGCACGGAACAGAAGGAGGGGTGAGCCGTTGAAAGGAACAGTTTAGCAGAGTGTCCTGAAAGCACATCACAAGCCTGTTCTCCTGTGCGGGAAGGAATCCGCAGACGACCCTTCCACCCTCTGTTACTCTTCACGGCAGAGCTGAGGGACTCTGCTGTCAGCTTTAAAGCTGTTAGCTTTAGGTAAGACTTCACAGAAGGCAGCCTTGACTTTCTAAGTACGCCAGCGACCCAGGTCACAGCTTTCTGTGTCTACTTCGACACACCGACTCCTGGGGTGACAGTGCACACAGTCCCGCTGGACTCACGAGGACTGCGTCCTCCTCTTGAGATGTGCCCTTAACACGGTTTCCCACAAAAGGCTCGCGGCCAGGTCAGATAGAGTCATCTGGATCCATTTGCACGGCTGGGCAGAGCGATTCGCATTATCCCAACACCCAAAGCATGACTGGGCTCTCCTGTGCGCCACTCCTGGGCCCTCGTGGTCATGGCAGCCGCTGAGGAGCATTTTATGTACGTTTGATTCATTTTGTAAAGGAACACATCTGAGGGCTCCTGTGCACATGTGTTGCGCTGCGCAGCCCAGCCTTCCTACCAAGCAGTCCACCCACAGATCGGCTTTCCCCCGCACCGTCCTCGGGCGTTCAAGTATCTTGCTAGCTTCCCGAATGGATCATGAATGAGTACTGTCATACCAGCGCTTTAGGACTGGGGGTGGGGAGATGGGGTTGGGTAAAGTTAAAACAAAACCTGACGTTTAACTTCTCAAAGATCTCAAAAGCAAAAGGCAGCTGGATTTGTTTGCTCTCTTTCCCCCCTCCTCCGTGCATTTCCCACGCACGGCTTTGGACGCAGACAGCAGAAGTGAAAGGTGAAAAACAATCCCGAAGGCTTTCTTTGTGCTACTACCTTCTGGACAAGAAGCAGGGGGAGCCTAGGAGACTTGAACAATTCTAAGAATTCCCGGATGGACGAGATAGGCTCAGGATTCCACCAGGTTTCAGTAAAATGATCACCGCCCACAGGAACTTATGTCTGGGGAATCAGTGGCAGCACTCTTTGAAACCTAAGTACAGGAAGATAATCCCTAGCTGCTGGTACACACAAATCCAACCTCTAAATGGACATGATAGGAACAAATAAGATCTTTCTTACCCCATCCATGTGGATTCTGATATTAGGCACCAGCCGGAAAGGGCTGGACTGCAGACCTCTGGGGTTAGTCCTGCTTTTCCTGCTGTCCTGTGGGGTCAGCACGCCAGGCCTGCGGAAGGAGCCCCCTCTTCCCAAGCTCTGCCCCGAGCGCACACCGTCTAGAAGACGCACGAGCAGCAGGTTGGCCGGCAGTGCCTCGATGCTGCAAAAAACCAGGGTCCGGCATTCAGGGCAGCGCAGCTCCTTGTGGGCCTTGAAAATCCTCTGGAGACATGGTTTGCAGAAGGTGTGCTGGCACGGGAGGACTTTGGCTGTGACATCGAGCTTTTCAAAGCACACGGGGCACTCCAGAAGATCAAGTAACGTCAGATCATCCATTTTATTTTCAAACTCCAGTCCTGACCTGGAGGGGCAAAGTCTGCATTGTAGGGCCAGCTGGGCCAGGGAGCCAAATCCGGTCTCTTGGGAGCGTCAGAATTCTGGCCTGTTTGAGAAAGGAAGAGAAGAAAAAAATGTGACTGCTCCAAGAGGTAAATCCCACCTACATGAAGGCAGTGTCTCATAAGGCAGTTTGCAAGTACTTTGTTCCAGCACCCAAGTTTCAGATGACTCATTCTGATTCAGTGCTAGCAGGTACAAGGCTCAACTCCTGCCTGCTGGAGTGTCTGAGGGAGCCTTCAGCGCAGTGACTTACGACTTACTCATTGCTTCTCTGTGCGCGAGCAAGAGCAACGAGACAAAACTGGCCCGTTGAAGTGGCACACGCACTCCTCTCTCCCAGCTAAGGCTCCGCGGGGCTCCTTTCCCCCTCCAGACAATCGCTTTCGGTTCCTAAATCAAGGCCTCCTCAGAATGCAACTTCTGTGAAGCGATCTAGGCCTCCTTTCCCCGGGTTTATCTGTTATCTGCAGCACAAGCAGACAAGTTTACATGGATATGTTTATCTGAACCTCATGCAGATGTAGAATTATTTCCTTCCCTATGCATCCTCCCCCATTATTTTGTTCTAGCAATGTTCAAGGGAAACATCTATGAGAAACCCATTTGCAAAAATTGTTTGCCTTAGGGTGCTTGGAAGCTTTTTTTCCCTCCTTCTCTCCCTCCCTCCCTCTCTCCTTGCCTTTCTTCCCTGATTATTCTAGCCTCAGAGACAATATTCCTCCCACAAGATGAAGTCACACGGCCTGTTTAGTTACTTTGACAAGTGTTCTCAGTTTCACCTGAAGCAGACAGGAATTCTGGATTGTGGTCACAACCTGCAAAAATCAAGGCGGAGCAGTGTATGCAGGTGTGTGTGCGGGTGTGCCTGCGCGCGCTCGTGAGTATATGTGTGTGGTCTGAAAACATCCTTATTCCAGAAACAGTTTCCTTTTAGACGTCTGGAAAGAAGTCTCCAGTTGAGAGAAGTCTCCTGGGGAGGAGGTCACCTGTCCCTCACAAGTGCCAAAATTGTGCACAGCAGCCTGCGAGTTTCTGCCGGAGGGCGGGTGGCCCCGCCAGTCAGCAGAGCAGACGAGACACACCAGGATGAGAGATGGCGCCTTGCCTTCCAGAGACAACTCTCCATAGACATTAGCTCTGGGGAGATGTGTGGGGGGCCACTGACCTTGAGCTTGGAACCCCAGCTGAGCTCAGCTCAGCGCGATCCTCTGCTTGGCCAGGCTCCCTCCAGCTCGCCGCCTTTTCCCCAAGAGCCGCTGCCACCGCGCTTTGAAAACTTTAACAACTCTGAGTCTTACTCATTTCAAGGATCGCCTTACTCAGCCCCGTTAACGCTTTCACTGCCTGGCAGTCTGCAGCGCTTTTCTCTGAGTGCACTCTGCTACTGATCTTAATGTAACTGAGTCGATTTCTGGGAAAAGATTATAAGTAACAAGATACATGCCAGCCCTTAAGGCTAAATATTTACAGTTTATATTTTCACTTTTCTGGTTTTGTCTCCTTTCCCAGAAGTTGAAACATGCTCAGTTATAAACATGCCAAGGTGACTGTGTTTATTTTAAACCTTTATAAGGATCTGCTGAAAAGGTCAAACATATTAACGGTAGCTGTAACAAAGATAAGCCAGCCACCTAAAAAGTGCTGCTCCTTAAAAAACATAGTCGATCCTTGAATTTGTAGATTTGAGATGGACTTTTGTGCTCTTTTTGCTCAGACTCTCTAAATTAAAAAAAAGTCGTATCATGGTAGTACGTATACATCTTTGAAAATCAAAGCACAGAAGGGCTTTGAAAAAGTAATGTTTCCAGCCTCTCTCCCTGCCTGGTGCCTACTGGAATCTTTTCATAGCGCCAAATAGTACTTATACTTTTGCGTCTTGATTTATCAATAATACATTTTATGTAAAGTTACATAGGTATTCAATAAAGTAAATAATCATGATAATATTACTTAACCCCACAGTAGTCCTTATCTGCACTAAGCACCGTTCTACTTTACTTATATTAACTCATTTAATCCTTTTAGCAAGCCAGCAATACACTACTTTCTTCTTTATCCTCAGTTGCCAAGGAGGAAACTGAGGCCCAGGGAGGTCAAATAACTCACTCCAGGAGCCACAGCTAGCAAGAGACAGGTGTTCTGTGCTCTGCATTACCGTGTCCTATGGTGATATAGCTTTAAGGGGAGGAGAGCCGGTGAAAGGGAAGTAAAGCTCATCAAGGATGGCAGGAAGTCAAAAGATAATGACCCAAGCTGACCAATCAACTTCTTTTGCAGATGAGGCAGCTATGCTCAGAGAGATCAAGAGATTCCTTGAAGTTGCCCAGTAAGTTAGGGGCAGAACTGGGACTAGAAACTGGTGTTCTTTTTTTACCGTATCTCCTCTCTCAACTTAAGGATGACAGTTCTTTACGATGCACGGAGTACTTCGCTACAACTCCATGGGGAAATTTTAAGAGGGGACCAAGAGGCCTGAGAACAGATGGTGGTGGATGACATGTTTTACAAAGTTTTTTCATGTTATTTCTGAAAAAGCAAAGATGCATGGAGTTCACAACATGGGATAGCTTTAGGATGGAGCAGATGACGTCATTTGTCCTCTGAGCAGAGACCTGATTTGAATATATGTCAATTTCAGAAACCATTTTCAACTCTTTTTTTTTCTCTCTTTTATGAAAGGTTTTTGGGGCTTCAGCAACATCAAATCCACTCTGTTGCCTGTCTCCTTTGATTAATTTCTACTTTTATAAATCCTACGCTCCTCAGGAAGCCTCCTGTGGTCTAACCCCTTTGTTGCCCCTTACTCTTTTTCCCACTTGGTAAAGCTGAGCCCTCTCCTCTGTGAGCTGCCCGGCAGTCCCCTCGCCTACTAGAAAGGTCTGCTCCAGTGCCAGAGCTCCTGCTGCAGGGGTGGGCGACATTCTCCCTCCGCCCCTCTCTTGTTCTTAAACATACTGTCTCGCTTAGATGCCCAAATCTGCACCACATGTGTGCACGCGCGTGAGCGCACACACACACACACACTTGCATAAAGACAAACACACACATAACCTTAAGAGTAATATTTATGAAGCACTTGCTGTATGCCACAGACCAGTGCTAAGATTTTAAATAGATTCTCTCATTAAATCCTCCCAACCACCCAATAAGGTAGGTGCCATAACTTTCCTAGGATTACAAAGCTTCTGATCTGAACCCAGGTTGGCCCAGGCCCAGGGCCTGTGTTCCTTTCCATTACTGCTTTCTCCATTATAAAGTCAGGTACATCCATAAATATACCCATATATCTTTATTGTATAAACCCATACACATCTACACATATGTCCATATGTACACACCCGTTGATCTTAGAGCCAACCTAAAACAAAATGATATAAACTGCCCAGTCTCATGCATCTTCATGCCATTGCCTGGTCAGTGATCTCAAGTAGCTTCAAACCCTCCCATCCCTGACACAACTCAGAAACCCAGTTCCATTCCAGGAAGGCAGCACAGATCCAGAAGGCTGCTGTGCACTAGGTATCTGGCAGTTGAAGATTCAGCAGAATAGAAACATGACGATTCTTAAGCACTTGTGAAAGACAGAGAAAGTTTACACTGAACAGGAGTGGTCTTTTAGCACCTCCTAATTCACACCCTGTAGGTGGTCCCCAACACCACCCACATATGAGGTGAATCTTGGTAGAAACTTTTGAAGCTTTTGAAAAAAGGGGGGAGTTTTAAATGGGGATTACATCCTGGCTTACCCAAACGCTACCTTGGCACCAAATCAGATGAACAGGTAGTCCTCAAAAATAAACAAAAAGTTGAACTATGCATGCCTTGCCAGACTCCAGGCTCAGTCCACCACCTCCACTGCTCTCACCCCATCAACACTCCTGTTTAGATCTGTACTGGTACATAAAGATTACAGACTGTACTTTCCCCATACCTGTGTGATGTTTATGAGTTTCTACTGCTTGTATTTACCAGTGTATCTCCATTTATGTAAAACAAAACAAAACAGAAACAAACCCCCCCCCCAAATCTGATCATGTTGTTCCCCTTTTCACAACTCTTCGGTAGGTTCCTGTTGACCTCAGATAAAATACAAATCTCTTTTCTGACTCACCAGGCCCAACATAATGTGGCTCCTGCCTGCCTCCCCTGCCTCAACTTCCTGCACATCTCCCCTTCACCCACCCACAGCAGTCCCACTGGCTTTCTCTCTAGACTCAGGACAGTTTGTTTTTCCACCAGAAGGTATTTGTTCATGCTCTTCTTTCTGTCTGCAACATTTTCTAGTTATATTCTTCCTCCTCCTCTCTTCCTAGTTACCCTCCCCCACCCTTTGCTTTTTTATTTTTTTACTGCTTTCCCCGCCCCCGCAAGTTTTAGTTTAAATGCCACTTCCTTAGGGAAGCCTTCCTTGACTCTCATGATTAAAGAGTTTATCATCCTAAACTTATCCTTCATAGCAGTTATCACAACCATAATACAGTAATTATGTTATAATGATTTAATGCCCGATTCCCCAAACAGACAAGCTCCAAGAAAAGCAAAGCACTTATTTGTCTTGTCACTGCTTTTTCCCTTAAACCTAACCCAATGACTGGCATGTGGCTGATGCTTAATAAATATTTTTGAATGGTTTACTAATGAATGAATGATGTTCTTAAAAAATTGTGTCTGGGCGTAAGTACACCAAACTGGTTTTTATTTTTGTTTTTTGAGTAGGTCCCACACCCAATGCGGGGCCTGAACTCCCAACCCTGAGATCAAGATTCCCATGCTCTGTGGACTGAGCTAGCCAGGTGCTTCCCTCCCACAAACTATTGATAATGTTTTTACCTGGGACACCTCTTGGGTGCCACTTCAAATGTTCTTAGCTTCATCCCCTAGGCTAAATTTCTTAGACATTTTGCCAGATTCAGGTGTATGCTACGTGGTGGTATCTTTCCTCAGGACCCTGCCATGTATCTCTGGCCTCCTGCCCTACAGCTTCTCTGATGTTGCAATATGGAATAACTGTGGGAGCTTGCTCCACACTCCTATGTGCCTGATCCAGAAGTGTGGATTCTTGACTAATGGGAAATCTATGGATAAACACTTCCTCCTTTCATCTTTTGGAGAAGGCAATCCTGAGATTCCATAAGGTCCATAAGGTTCTGTGGGATGAGTACCATTCAGCTATTGAGTAGCTAATGCAGTAATGTATCCTCGTATTGTCTCTTCCTCATTCTCTATATCATTCCTCCATCCTTAACCCTTCTTGCTTTTGCATAAATTACCTGCAAGCAAGCAAGCAAGCAGACCTTTGTTTCAGGCTAACGTAGTTTCTTTCAAATTTAAAATTGGGTCACAAAACAAGTGTGTAAATTTTTGTCAATCAAATTTACCTATTTTTTGGAATTATAATTTTAGAATTGTGCTATTTCTATATGACTGGCTCTTAACACTTTGGTGGTCTCAGGATCTTTGCCCTAAAGCTAATCATTTGTAAAGTAATCCATAAATCCACCAGAGGGGTTAAAGTAATTGGAAATCTAAAGCATTGTAACTGAAGGGGTCATGAAGACTTTCTTGACTGTTACTGGATTCTTGTGGGCACAGGCCAAGTATTATACTTCTTTGCTCTCTTTCTTCAGTACCTAGTATAAATTTGGAAATGTTTTAAATAAAAAATGAAACTTTAATGTTTCTCTGATGCTAAATTTGCTTCTCTGATTTGGTTTTCTAATGATACTTGGAAAACTTTGGAATATTCAAGGAGAGGAATGATTGGAGGAAAGTGGGAAACTTTCCAATATTGGAAAAATGAAGGAAGGTGGAATGGCAGGGGTTGAATGGCTATGAGACATTCTTTCCTCTTCGAAAGATGCAGGCCTGCAATGAAGTTGACTGTGAAATTTCCTCTCCAATCAGGAAGATGTTTGTAGGTGAAGAGTGTACTTTAGGGTACTGGTATGCAAACTAGACCCACAGTAAAGTGATCCAAACTCCTAGCAAGGATAACTCCACCCCACATTTTCTAGAAATGACTTATGGTCCTTAAGTTAAATGAGAAACCAGCACTCAAGTGCATGGTTTTAAAGTCCAATAGGCCTGGTTTGAATCTCAGCTCTGCCAGAGGATGGAAAACTTGGGCAAATTCCTTATGTATGAAATGAGGTTACTAATAGGACCTATTCCATTGATTTGTTCTGAGGAATTAACAAAACGATGCATACAATAAATACTTAATAGATGCGGCATTCTTCTTACGTTTCTTCTTTTTTGTGAGCAGAGTCTGTAAGAGAGTTATCTTCTCTAATCTAAACTAAAGCCAAAGAAGAACATACCAGGTCATATGATTGGTCAGTTCTTTATGGACCAAGACACTCTAACGCAATGTATCCCTAACTTCAGTCATTCGTATGCTATCTTTATGCTATTTGCCATAGATATGTACCGAGGCTTTTTCCTTGATGTAATCAGAGGCGTGAAGGCAAAAGTGGTAACTTTCTTACTGTATGAGTCTGTGATAACCATTTTGTGTTGGGCTTTGGTAAACTCTGTTCTAGTTTGTCATAAAGGAATTAAAATGACTGTGAAGAACCTAAAGAAGGGCAGAAACCTACCATTTCCTGTGCCATAAATGGTGGTCCACCACCTGTGCATCTGTGTGAGTGAGGGACTCTTACTTGGATTTCCTCCTCTTCATTTTCAGCAGAAGACAATAATCTACTAAACATAGTTTTATTCTTTCCTCTACACGATTAGAAAGAAATTGTAAAGGCAGTTGTGTGAGGAGAGAAAGTAGGACAGTAAGAATGCATCGTACTATTTTATTAATATTAAAAAAAATAATACAGCTTAAAAAATAATTCAGCTGGTCAAATCCAAGTAAAGTCTGTAGTAACTTATTGTATTGTGCCAAAGTCAATTTCCTAGTGTTTACACTGTAATATATATAAGATGTTGGGGAAGCTGGTTACAGGATAGAAGGGACTTCTCTATACCACTTTTGCAACTTCTTGTGTTTATAATTATTTCAAAATAAAAATTAAGAAAAAATTAAGAAAAGAAAACCAGTAAAACTATATATTCAAAACCTTACAAATATATCCTACCCTTTGACCCTGAAATACTACTTTTATTAGTATAAAATTTAGAAATTTTACTAATATAATGGATGTATACCCAACCATGTTCCTCATATAATTACTTATAATAGTAAAATGTTAAAAACATTCTTCATGTTCAACAACAACAGAATGGGTAAATAAACAGTGAGATATATATACATATATATATATACATATATACACACACACAAATACTATACAACTATCAAAAATGATAGTGGAGATGTATATTTAATGACGTGAAGGACATTCATAATTAACTGAATACAGAAACTTACAAGCTGTATGAGCCCAAGTTATTTAATAATAATACAAAGATACATAATATTGAGACTAGAAGAATATATGCCAAAATGTTGGCCTCTGGACTTACTCAGTTGATTTTATTTAATTTTTTTCATTTTGCTCATGTGTTTTTCTAATTTTTTTTACAATGAACATGTTACTGGTATAAAGTTTTCAAAGATAATGAAGATAGCTTAAATCACTGTAGATTTACTAAAACATTTACTATGGGGGAGTTAAATCCTAGAACACTAAGACCCTATCCACTACCATTGATAAGACAGCCATTAAAAAGAAAAACAAATTACAAAGCTCCGAAACTGCTGTACGTATATGTTAATCCACACCAGATACTGTGCCTTACAAAAGAAAAGGGCTGTGATCACTACACTCCTAACCGGTCTTCCTTCTCTTCTTTTACTGTTTCCTTTCTGATGAAACCAGTAAATGTTTTGAATCAAAACCATGAGCAGGATGCAACCTTAATTCTTATTAAACTCAGGGCAAGTCTGTGCAAAAGCTGACAGTTTGCCTGGGCTATTGGGTAACCACAATCTTATACTTTTGATCACAGGTGGGAAAGTTGCAAAACTCAGTAATTCCCTAAATACCCTGATTAATCCTGTTGTCTCTTAATAGGTAGGTCTTCTAGGATATGAAATACATGAGAAGCAAATGCCTTCCTCTTTTTTTTTTTTAAGAATTAGAATTATTTTCCTATAACTTACTATAAACATTTGTCAAATCAATTAGACATTTCTTGGGCCCTGTAATGGTGCTAATTATACATTAATTATATAATATTATGTTATTTACTCATTTGGCCTTATAAATTGTATCTCTCTTCCACATAATCTCTGTTCCATGGTGCAGGAACCATCCCTGTATTGTTCATTTGTGCCTGACACCGGTAAGTGCTTAATAAATATTTGCTGAGTGATGAGGATGATTCACTTGTGTTTGGAATTCTTACTGCATTCCTAGGGAGAAAGCTTGGGAATGCTTTGGAAACTCACCTCTGTCACTAACAGTTCTGTGACCCCGGGTACTCAATAGCTTAAGCCTATCCATAAAAGTGCTATCGGTAATATATACTTCTCAGGTTTGTCACAAGGAACAAACTTCCTAATATGTGTTGGTAGCACTTAGAACAGTGTCTGCTGCATACAAGTTGCTTGAAAGATACCAGTCGACGGTATCTGAATTCCTCTTTTTGGCCTAGCTGTGCTTTACCTCTTTCCACAATTGTTTCTAACTTATTCTAATGGTTAAAAGCATACACTGTGGAGTCAGAAGGTCTGTGCCATTTTATTAAACAAGAGTGTGACCCTCAGCAAGTTGATTAAACACTCTATACTTGGTTTCCTCATCTGGAAAACGGGGATGGTAATAACAGCACTTGCTGCATAGGATTATTGTGAGCACCGAGTGAGAAAATGCTCATAAAATGCTTCAAACAATGTGACAGAGAGTAAGTGCTCAGTAAAGGTCAGCTATTATTCTCTTACCAGGCCTCTTATTATCTATCACGTTACATCTAAAGTATAGTTTAAAACTGAGCCCAACTCCTGGTGTATTTCCCTGAAGGAGTTATTCGTTCTGACTTGGCCATGACATGACTGTCAACTCACAGAGCAGCTGCCCAGAGGCTTATTTGGTCGTGGGCACTGCAGCACCCTGTAGAACTTTAAGAGGGGGTGGGGTTGGCTATTATGTTGGAATAAATAATAACAATTAACATTTTTTGTGCCAGATTCTGTGCAAGGAGCTATAATCCTGTTATTACTCCCATTTTAACAGATGAGGAAACAGAGGTGTAGAGAGTGGTTATGCTTTGCCCCAGCCAGTATTTGGGGAAGTTAGGCCTTATGTCCAGGGAGTCTGCACTGTTAACCATCAAGTCACCCCACTTGTTGCATTTATCATAAAAAAGAGGCTAATTTAATCAATACTTCATTGCACTTTTTTTTTTTTAAACATTTTTTTAAAGATTTTATTTATTTATTTCACAGCGGGAGAGAGATCACAAGGAGGCAGAGAGGCAGGCAGAGAGAGAGGGGGGGGGGAAGCAGGCTCCCTGCCAAGCAGAGAGCCCGATGCGGGCCTCGATCCTAGGACCCTGAGATCATGACCTGGGCCGAAAGCAGAGGCTTTAACCCACTGAGCCACCCAGGCGCCCTGCACTTTTGATTGGAAATTTTTATCTTTATTTCCACTCAGGAGAACCCAAACCTTGGAAACATAAGCAGCCTTCACACAGTAAGATCAGGTTAATCTATTGGAAACAGAAAGGGAAATAAGTCTGAAACACAAAAGGAGGGAATATAGGCGGCACTTCCTTTTTAGATAATAAAAATGACAAAAAACTAAAAGCTCGTCAACACATTTGTAAAAAAAAAAATCCTTTGGTTTTTAATAACAAATGAAGAATGTCATAAATATAATCAGACTTGTTAGTTCATTTTGTTTTTCATGCCTAGTTTATGACTGAATTAACTTTTCAGCTAGAATTCTAAATATATTTATCCTACTAGGTCCATTTGCAATATTATCTCTGTAGCCATTAGCTAGGGGTAGGAGTATTGGAGTATGGAGTATGGTGGACAGTTCACCTCTTGATGCCAATCTCCAAGTTCAACCACTCCTTGTCCCTTACTTGGGACTAAAAAAAGGCTTAGATTCTAAACTAACTTCACCATTTTGGCATTATCTATTGAAATTTTGAATGTGTGTTCCTTTTACTCAGTAATTTCCCACTTAGAATTTTACTCAAGAGAAATGCCCACAAAATATGCAAAGATATAAAGAAGCCTATTTATTGTTCTATTGCTTATAACTGAAGATAAATGGAGCTAACCAAAATATCCAGCAGGAAGGGACTGGTATACATATCATAATGTAGTCACATAGTGGAATAAATAGGTAGAGTCGTATACGCTGACATGGATATAATGGAAAAGAAGACTGTAGGCAGTGCTCATAACACTCATAATATTACAGAAGGGTTTTGTAAGGACTGACATCAATGACTGCAAACTCAAATGTATAAGGGGGCCAGTTTTAGAAATGGGTCAGGTAGGGACTGTGACAACCTTGAGAACACACCCTACATTAAAGCAACTGATCAGCTTCAGCTAATCTTTGCTAATGAGTTGACAGATCTTTGGATTTTGCCTGAAAACCTAGAAATCATAGTATTTTTCATGCTACTTTGTGATAGTCTATTTACTTCTCTGCAACCTTGAAAGCTCCATGAAAATATTTCAGTTACATGAACCTCTTGATTTTTACTTTGTGGCAAGCACTAGAAATATTTAAAAATATATACTGTTAGCGGTCATCTGTGAACTGGATTTGTCTTGCAGGCTCACTCCCTATCAACCTCGAAAATATTCTTTTTTTTTTTTTTAAGATTTTATTTATTTATTTCACAGAGGGAGAGAGATCACAAGGAGGCAGAGAGGCAGGCAGAGAGAGAGAGGGGGAAGCAGGCTCCCCGCTGAGCAGGGAGCCCGACGCGGGCCTCGATCCCAGGACCCTGAGATCATGACCTGAGCCGAAAGCAGAGGCTTTAACCCACTGAGCCACCCAGGCGCCCAAAAANCACTGAGCCACCCAGGCGCCCAACCTCGAAAATATTCTTACAATGGTTATCTTTGGTGAATCATATTTTAGGACAATATCAGAATATGGTCTTCCACTGTACTATCTATACGTTGCTTTATATTTGAGGGTGTTTTTGTTTGTTTGCCCATAGCAAGAACCAGTTTATCAGTCCAGGTGAGGGGCAAGGGATCTATACATTGAGGAGTGAGGGCTCAGGCCTCCCCAGTGACTTAGAAATTTATTCCTCCACCAGGTTCTGGAGGTAGGCCTTGAACTGGTGGAGGGAAGGGAGAGTGGGTGGCTGTTGGAAACGTGCAGGTGGACAGTGCTCTTCAGTAAGTAGGCATCCTCTAATAGGGCTGTGTCTAGCAGAGCCCTTAAGACGTGTGGGAACAACCTTGAGCATCATAAGCCTCTTGATCCACAGCTGGTCCTGGAATCATGACTTCCCCACCAAGAAACAGAGGGTGTAGCTTGAGGAGTGTCCACTTCCTTCAGTGAGACCACATCAGATCTGCCAGGAAAGGGCCCCGGTCAGACATGCTTCTTTTCCTGATCCTGGAGACTTCCCCATTGGCGGGTGACCACTGCCAGGAAGGAGCTTCTCGCTCACAGCCCAGCAGATCTGGCAATGCCCCAACCTCTGGGCCTAGAGGCCTAGAGGTTCTCCTCCCCACCTGCCCTGCCCTTAGGCAGCTCAGCACAAGCCTCAAGTGACTGGTCATGGCCCTGTCAAGGACACTCCGGGTCTGGCAGTCTTATTAGCTGCCCAGGCCACGTCCCATCCCTTGCTTCTGACCTTACCAGCCATGAGTCCCCAAAGCAGAAGACAATCAACTGGAAGACCTGGCAGTCCCGGGAAAAGGTGGTAAAAGGTGGAACCTCTAACAAGACCATGTCACTCAGTCACTCCTCCAGAATGTGCTCGGCGTTCCAGGTACGGCTCTGCCCTTGTTGTCGGGAGCGGTATCCGGCTCAGGAAAGTCCTCAACTCCTAAGGGGACAAATCTGTAGGTGCTGCACACAGGTTGCGGGGATGCCTGGTGGGTCTTCCGCGAAGCGCTACCCCCCCTTCCGGTGGGCGGCAGGCCAGAAATTCCCCTTCCGGGTCGGCGGGTCAGAGTGCGGGCGCCGCCCGTCTCGGAGAGGTCTGGAAGCGGCGGCGTCCTCCTGCCGGGGACCCTGCGGCCTGCGGTGCCTCCAAGACCTGAGGAGGAGGCGTGCGCGCAGCCCTGGCCCCGGCTCCCAGACCAGGTAGGATCCCAGGCCTTCCCGCAGGGGGCGTCGGGGCGGGGGCTGCCCGCCGCCGCGGGTGTTCCGACTCCCGGCCGCTGTCCAGGTTGTAGCTGCCGGGCCCCTTACCGACAGCAGAGCTTTACAGCGGTGGGCTTTCTCGTCTGTCTACCGTGTTGATGATAGAACATACGAATGCTGAAAACGCACTTACACTGGCCTTATGCGAACAAGTTCTGAACCCAAAGTGAGTTGCCAGATAAGTTCCGACTAGAACCAGTTGCAGGAGTTGCCTACCTTTGGTTTTGTCACCGAGCTCAAGAACCTTGAATTTGGTGGATACCCCTGGGCTCATCTAGATACATTTAGGTAATGATAACGGGCTTATCTACGTAATGTTTTGGACTAGGGCCTTGAGATACTTCTGACCATATTGGACCATATGAGACTCTGGGAGTGGAAACACCATATCTCTCCTGGCCTATCTGGAGCTTGTGGGAAAATGCATAAGGGATCATCAGTCGTTAATTTACTCATTCACTCATTCATTCAACAAAGATGTTTGGAGCGTTTACTATGTGCCTGGTTGGTGTTGGGCCACAGGTACCTTCATTGGAGCTTGCGACTTGGAAGGTGATACCAAAGTAAATAGATGATCACAAAATAGGGTGAGAAGTAGTGTGGTGAGGGTCAGTACATGGTGCTGTGGGAGACGCCCCTGGAAATTAGGGAAGACTTCTCTAAACAGGTGGCACCTGGCCTGAGTTGAGAATTTCATGCAGAGAGACCCACAGGTGTGAGGGTCTGAAGGCAGGAGAGAACCTGGGACCTTCTGGGAACAACCTGTATTCTCTGTAACCTGAGAGCACTTTGTTTGGGGCAGGGCAGGTCAGGCTTCAGGGCTGGAGTGTGGGCAGCCCCCTGATCACAAGGGCTTGACCAAGCAGTGGGATGCCTGGGCTCCGTCCTAAAAACAGCTGAGAGCCAAGTGCAGGTTTTAGGCTACGGAGGTTTTGGTGCTGTTTTATATATTTATGTCAACAAGTATTATCACCCAGAGTTTTCATTTTATGTTTCCTCGATTATGAACCAAGGGGGGGAAATATTGTGTATTTTTTTTTAAGATTTTATTTATTTATTTGACAAAGAGAGTCACAGTGAGAGAGGGAACACCAGCAGGGGGAGTGGGAGAGGGAGAAGCAGGCTTTCCTGCAGAGGTGCCCGGAAAATACTGTGTATTTAAGTGAAAAGGGAAAGTAACTTTTTTTTTTTTTTCTTAAAAACAAAAAGCCTCTAAGGGCACCTAGCTGGTTCAGTTAGGACAGCATGTGACTATTGACCTCTGGGTGCTGAGTTCGAGCCCCACGTTGGGTGCAGAGATAACTTAAAAATAAATGAACTTGGGCGCCTGGGTGGCTCAGTTGGTTAAGCGACTGCCTTCAGCTCAGGTCATGATACCAAGGTTCTGGGATTGAGGCCCGCATCGGGCTTTCTGCTCGGCAGGAGGCCTGCTTCTCCCTCTCCCTCTGCCTGCTACTCCTGCTTGTGCTCTCACTCTGTCAAATAAATAAATAAAATATTTTAAAAAATAAAATAAATAAATTAAAAACAAGCAAGTATCTATGGAATGATGGCTGAGAAAATGTAGTTTCTAAGTTTTATATGTTCCTGTGCTCTTAGATTTTAGAGGCATTTCATGAGGTGACATACACAGCCTGCAAGTTAATTAAGCCAGCAGCTTAGAAGGTTGCTGGTAGATTCCACGCCAGTTTCGAGGGTGTGTATGTATTCTGTATGGGGAGCTGGTTAAAAGCATCCATAACATTATGATAATCCTCCTTGAATATCACTAGGGTTCCAACTGGTATTTCATCTCATTCCTGGAGTCCTTGCCCACTAAGGGCCTTGCTTCCCTGGAAAGGTAGGTGAATGTGCAATTAGTAGGAAAAGCAGAAACATGCTCAGTTTGGTGAGAACCTGACTTCCCTGTCTCAGAAGGTGAAAGGGAAACGTCTGTGGTTTTTGTGAGCGGAAGAAGGGAGGGGAGGAGCAGACGGGGTGATTGATGACGCTGTGACAGCCACACAATTGCTGTCAAGGTGGTTTTTCACCCCTGCAGCAGGGTGATCTCATTTGCTGCTGCATACGCGTTCAGCCTTGGTTTTCTGGTCTCCTGGCCATGAGGACACGTGTGAATATGCTGAATGTGTGTGTGTGCTCCCGGAAGGCTGGGAGGAGTTTAGAGACAGACTGAGCAGGATTCGGATTCTACTCCGTACTTTGCTTTGTGAGAGCCTGGTGCAGCTGCTTACTTTACCTGATCTGATTTCAGGATGCTCACCTGGCGTGGCTTTTGTGAAAATTAAATGAGATGAGATATTTATGTGTCGTGACTGGCACATAACTGCTGTACCATAGATGTTAATTTCTTCCCCAACCCTGGACTGAAGCTGCTTTTAATTGGTTTCCCCCGGACTAACCATTTGTCTCCTTGACTCTTTGTCATGCTTCCTTTTCACCGGTAGGGAAACATATTTAGGGTAGCAGAATGACCTGCATTCCAGTCTTTGTGTTGTTACTTACTTTGGATAGGTGGCACAATACTTTTGAGACTTAGATGCCTTCTGTATAAAGTGGGAACAGTAATGCTCAATGTTCCCCTACCTTCTACAGTGTTTATGAGGACTCAGTAAGTAAAGTAAGGCAGGGTTTTCAAACTGTAGAATGCAGTAGAATCATTTGTTTAAAGCTTGTTAAAACAGATTGTAGGACTCGGTCGTCCTCAGGGGTTCTGATTCAGTAAGTCTGGGGTGGGGCCTGAAAATTTGCATTTCAAACTAATTCCCAGGCCATACTTGGAGAACAGTGCCTGGCACACATTGAACAGCAGATGGATGTGAGCTACTATCATCCGTTGTCTTTTGGGGCAGGGGCAATATGATAGACACCACAAGCTGGCTAGAATTCTAATTTTACGGTCCTTATTTTGACTATGTGAAATAATTACTTAATTTTCAATTTATGTAGAACTGATAAAAGTAGTGAGGAGGGGAGTGTCTTGGTGGCTCAGTCGGTTAAACACATGACTTTTTTTTTTAATATGTTTTTTTTAAAGATTTTATTTATTCATTTGACACAGAGAGAGAGATTACAAGTAGGCAAAGAGGCAGGCAGAGAGAGAGAGGAGAGAGGAGGAAGCAGGCTCCCTGCTGAGCAGAGAGCCCGATGTGGGCCTCGATCCCAGGACCCTGGGATCATGACCTGAGCTGAAGGCAGCGGCTTTAACCCACTGAGCCACCCAGGCGCCCTAAACACATGACTCTTGATTTCGGCTCAGGTCAGGATAGTGAGATCAGCCCCATGTTGGGCTTGGCACTCAGCGAGGAATCTGCTTGTCCCTCTCTCTCTGCCCCTTCCCCCCCATAGATAAATGAATAAAATCTTAAAAAGAAAAAGTGGCGAGGAGGAGGAGGAATTTAGTGTTTTGGGGGGGTAAGAATTCACAAGTCATTTCTGCTAAGGGCATCTATATGACCCAGACCACAGGAATGAGGGGCCCAGACTGACCAGATCCTATTGGCAGTTTTATCAGTCTGGTCCCCTTGAGGCATGACAGGCTCAAAAAACAAATTTCTGAAATATTCTCCTATTGCTTTCTACTAGGTGTTGAGGACATGTTTGGGGGAAACGGGGGAAAATGACAGGGGACTTCCACATGCCAGAATCTCCCTTGGCTTTTTTATAAAAAGTCTCATCATCCCCAGGGTTTTTAAGTATGTCAAGGAAGGATCTTCCCACTGAGGAAATCATAGGCCCTGACTCTTTTATTTTAGAAGGTGGATGGCAAAGATAAGGGGCACGGTGACACCTCTGCCACTTAATGAGCAGTCTGAATTACAGATCTAAAATTAACAGCTTCTCCTCCTCCCTACCACCCACCCACCCA
>LNAC01000481.1:373331-445761 GCA_002007465.1 Ailurus styani
AGCAATACTTAAACTCTCCTTTGTCATTGCTTCTCAGAGCACTTGAGTTGCACCCTACGAGGATCTGCAGACCTTTAAAAACAGCCAGGCGTGGGGCTGAGTGTTGAATTAGGGTTCAGAGTGTAGGTTCTGCTGTCAGGTAGATGGGGCCCATCTCCTGATTTTGTAGCTTGGAGTGTGACCTTGTCAAGTGACCTTCTGAACTCCATTTTCTTATCTAAATTGAAGGCAGTAACAGTACTCATTTCAGAGGGTGCTTATGAGGAATAATTAGGTAAGCATGTGGGGACTCAGTGAATGACAGCTGTTGTTTCTCGGGGGGGGGCGTGGAGGGGAATTTTAAGAGTTCTGGGCTGGCACCAACTCTTGCATTGACCTCCCTGAGCTGTCACTTTTACAGAGTTCTCTAGCAGTGCTCATTTGGTTTGTGGGGTCTAGATTCTCAGCTTTTCCCAATTTCTTTATATAGCTTGGACTACGAGAGAAGGGAGGAGGCCTCTGCATGGTGCCTGGGGAAAAAATGGGGACACAGGGACAGTGGAAGATTCTGTGAGGAATCCGACCCTGCCTGACCTGACCCCAAGAACTCATCACCCCCTGTGAGGCAGGGGTTAGAGCCATGAGCCGAAGGATCTCTTCTCACCTGGTGATGTGGAACCCTCAGTGGCTCAGAGGCCAAGGTGACAGAATGTAGACTGGGGTCAAGGGGTACAGTGAGAATCTAAGGGACCCCAAGTCTGATAGCCTTCCCAGGAGGGCTCATGCTGGGCTGCACAGCAGTGTTTTAATAGAGGCCAGAGCATTCATGGGATGACGAGGCGATTCCTGTAGGAACTTGTGGGTGGGTAGTAGATAGTGACGTACATGAGGGGACTGTTCCTGGGCTTTTCCCCCTGGGCGGGGAGAATTCCCTAAGTGATGGCAGTGGAGGGGCTGTGGTTGTACGGGTGGCAGCAGGTGAGGCAGGGGACTTTGAGTGATACAGCTGAAGCATGCTGCCCGGTGCTGTCCACATGGTAAGCACCCAGGACCCCGTCACTATTACTAGCTGTTCCCTGATAGTCTGACCTCTTCCCGGCGCCTGCAGGACTGGGCAGTCTCTGCTGTGAGCATCAGGGCACGGGAGAACTCTCAGCCCCTCCTTCTCTGGAGCTCTTTGAAGAATGCAGAGTGGGACATTAACTCTATTTCAAGTTTCTTTTCTCCATCACAAGTATGATGTCTCTACTTTTGAGAGGAAAGAGTACCTTCACCTTAGGTGCCAGGAAGTAGTGATGATCCTGGCTGGCTTTGAAGAGCACTCCTCAAAGGAGATTGGAATCAGAAGACCTGGGTTCGAGTCCTAGCTAAGTTACCTTTGAGATGTGAGGCCACAGGGGAAAGGGAAAAGCGAGAGAGAGGGATAGAGAGAGAGAGAGAGAGAGAGAAACAAGCTATAAGATACTCTTAATGAGAGAGAACAAACTGGGGGTTGACGGAGGGAGGTGGGCAGGGGATGGGCTGGATGGGTGATGGGCATTAAGGAGGGCACTTGTGATGATGAGCACCGGGGGGCGGATGTAAGTAATGAGTCACTGAATTCTACTCCTGAAACCAATACTACACTCCATGTTAAGTAAGCAGGATTTAAATAAAAACTTGACACATTAATAAAAAGAAATATAAAGCTACGGGATAATTATTTAACTTTCTCATTTGTAAAGTGGGGACAAAACTGCCTGTCTTACCAACAGATAATAAACATAGAAACGTTTTGTAAACTGTTCAGTTCTGTTAAGGGAGTTAAGGAAAGCGGTTTGGGCGTAGCTGATAATGAAGTCCTCTAGAGCTGCTGGCATTCAGCGAGGGGATGGCCCTTTATTCCGAAATGAAGACTACTGAGGGAGTTCAGGCATGGAGCCAGCTGAAGGACACAGTGGTACTTTGGGATATCCCTGGGTGTTCACTACCTGCTCCTGAGGCTGGTCCACAGGACGAGTCCCATAATCTTACCAGAAGGCATCACTGGGCCAGACCTGAGGGCGCGACAGGTGCGCCTCCCTCTCTCCTGCTATCATTGTTTACTGCTACCTAACTTCCAGGCTGGGAACTTCTAGGCTCTTAGCACAGGGCCTGCCATATAGTGGGGATTCCACGAGAGTTCATAGAAGGATTCAATGAGTACGTGCGTGGGAGGATGTGTTTTCTTTTTTTGGATCATGGTCCTTGACTATTTCCTGCACGTTTACTCTCATTCTCACACCTCTTCTCTTTCTAAAATACCTTCAAAGCAGTCCACAAACCAGAACATGGAAACACCGATACTTGGGGCTAAAAAAACCAGGAACACCTGAGAAAGAACAATATGAATGGTTCCTTCCTGAGCCGTTTGTGCCTTGGGGGTCAACTGTGGGGAAGAAAGGAGACTCGGGAATTAGTTGCTGGTGATGGGATGGGATGGGGCAACAGGCAAAATCTGTGCAGAATTGGTCTGTCTTGGGCGCCTGGGTGGCTCAGTGGGTTAAAAGCCTCTGCTTTCGGCTCAGGTCATGATCTCAGCGTCCTGGGATTGAGGCCCGCATCGGGCTCTCTGCTCAGCAGGGAGCCTGCTTCCTCCTCTCCCTGTCTCTCTGCCTGCCTCTCTGCCTACTTGTAATCTCTCTCTGTGTGTCAAATAAAATAAATTAAAAAATCTTAAAAAAAAAAAAGAATTGGTCTGTCTTGACACAACAGTACCGTTCCTTAACTTAAAGGTGATTAACATAACGTAATAAAAAAGAGAGAGAGAGAGAGAGAGAGAGGTGTACTTCCAGCCTTGGAAATAATTGATTTCTCAAAAAAGACAAGGAATTTACAAAATGAATCTGGTGATGGCTCCCCTTGTTATTAGGGTTGAAATGGGTGATCTGTGTGTTTTCTGAGGGCTTCTGTGATTCTAAGCGGGGGAAGGAACAGCTTTTGCCGGGTTCCTTTGTTGTTCCCATAACCTCTTAAGAATGGTGACAACAATGACATCGGTGAAGAGAGTGCTCATTGTCTTAGGGCTTGCTCTACACTGCCCCATGCTTACTTTGACTCATTTTTCACAACAACACTGTAAGGTCAGTTATAATCTCCACCCTGTTTTACGGATGAGGAAACTGAGGTTCAAGGGGTTAAGTAATTTCCCCAAGGTAACGCAGTCCGTCACCTTCATTTGAAGTGTGTTTAAATCCTGGTCTGATAGTTACATCCATGCCCTTCTCCACCCCTTGAACTGTCTCCTTCAAAAAGTGTAAGGTCACTTCTGAAGTATTTTCTTAGCAGTTCAAATAAAGCCCTTCGAAATATAGACTGTGTGTATTTCCTGGACAAGGAATCCTCCCCATTTCCCAACCCCTCCCTTCAAGAGTTTTTTCATACACTCCTCACCCCCCAGGGTTCAGCCTGGAGCCTGGAGGAGAAAATGGGACAAGAGAACAATAAAACAAAAGACCCCAAGGCCTCTAACCGATCATGATTGAAATGCACTTTCCCAGCTTCACAAAATGTCAGTCTGATTCTCTTTGTTCTAAAAGTTCTGCTTTCACAAAGCATCAATTTCCCCTAATAATAACCCTTTTTATTCTTCATCTAATGATGCAGCCTGGTCTTGAGAATTCTTATGATCTCTATTGCTCATCCAGGATGACAGACACACACACAATGAATTTCTCACTTCCCTCCTTTACCTTTCACATCGTACATGATTTTCACCCCAACACAAGCAGGGGCTCTGAGCAGTGTCCCCCCATTTTCTCTATGCCATCACTCTAACCCAGCCATGCACAGCTCCTTGAATTCTCCGCACAGCATCATCATTTCTCCATGAATAAACTCATCTTTCTTTTTTTCCCACCCCTCCACTGTGACTCTTGTGTCAGCCGAGTGTGCTATGGGCACTTCCCTATGGGAGGGGGGGCACAGTATTTTTGACTGGTTGTATGTTTGAAGTAACATTTATTACATGTAAACTGTGTTCCATACTCACTCTGAGAGGTTGAACAGATGATCTCATTTGTTGCTCACAGCACTCTGGTGAGGTGGGTTCTGGCAGTAAACCCATTATACAGAGGAGGAAGCCGAGACACAAGATGTCCAAAGACAAAGCCCTTTATGTGTCTAGATTCTTAACCAGTGGAACTCACTGGCTTGAGGTTGTCTGGAAACTTCCATGTGAAAGTTGGACAGTGTTCAGGGTAATATCTGGCTTTTGAAGTTTTCAGCCCAAAGGGCTCTAGAGAATCAAGGTGGACAATAACCTTGGAAGGGTCAAGCCATGCATTAACAATAACTGTAGGGTTTATAGAACAGCCACAACCATTTGAGATTACCAGAAAAGGACACGAAGCAGGGCACAGGAATGGTAGTAGGAACTGCCCCTGCTTTTACCTCCACCTGTCACAGCCTATGAGACCTTCTCCCAGTCATCTGCATTGTCCCTTCACTTCTGTCTCACTGTGGCCATCCAAAGATTGGTAATGGGCCATTAGGACATCCGTTCTCAAAGTTTCAGATAGGTCAGTGTCACTCGGAGAGTTTCTCTAAAATGCACGTTCTGGACATTCTAATTCAAGAGGCCTGAGAGAGGGACTCACCGTTTTTCATTCTTAACTAAGCACATCGGAAGATCCTAATGCAAGAAGCTTCCAAGCCACTATTTAACCCCTGCTTCTCGGATTATAGCAATAGGAAAAAGAAACAAGAAGCCTAGTTTTTAGTGACCTAGCTTTGCCTTGAGCACACTCTCCTGGATGGCTGTGAGCAGAATTCATCGTGTGACCTCAGCATTACTTGGTTGGTCGTTGCTCTTGGTCTTTACCTCTGCTGCCGGGGAGGATGCAGCTGAGTAGCTCTTCGTCTGGATCTGCTCTGCTTATTGTAGGATCTCAGTAGTATTTGTTATTATTTTTTAAATCTTGACTAGAATCAAGACTTTTATCTTCTGGTCTGAGATCTATCAGGAGGTTTTCTAACCTTTGAATCCCCATTTAGACCTACTGAAATGATCAAGAAGGAGTAGGGAAGTGTTACTGCCCTAAAGAAAGACGTCTGCTTGTTTAGGTGTGGACATAACCGAAGTTGCCTCAAAACTCATCTCCTCTGATTAAATTATGCTGGAAACCTCACCTCTCACAGGAGGCTTTTTTCCCAAGAAGAGGTGTGGCTGCCCTTCCCATCCCAGATATGATCTCCTGCCAGGCACTCCCAATTGTTGTGCTCATTTTGCAGCCAACACATCAGTGTCTCGTTGCCTGTAATCACCATCACCATCGGGTTGGTAATAAATCTCTGAACAGGTTCTGCAATTAGTTATTTGGTTTTTCTCGTCCATAGCATGCTTCTAAAACCAGGACTCTTCTGACGTCCACACAGGCTATAGGCTCGAGGAGGTCAGGAAATAACTGTCTCGAGAGGCTAGCATAGTGCCTAAAATACAAAAGGAGTTCAGTGAATGTCGATTAAGTGATTGTAATTGTACAAATCCACACGTGTGGTTGTTTTTTTTCTATGCTTTTTCCTTCAAAACTTTTTTTTTTTCTAAATTCTAGTTAGTTAACATACAGTACAATATTGGTTTCAGGAGTAGAATTCAGTGATTCATTCCTTACATATAACAGCCAATGCTCAACAGGACAAGTGCCCTCCTTAATAACCATCAACCATCTACCCCATCCCCCATTCACCTCCCTCTATCACCCTTCAGTTTGTTTTCTTATTGTTAAGAATATTGTTTCCCTCCTTCTCTCTTTTTTCCCCCTTTCTCATATGTTCATCTGTTTTGTTCCTGAAATTCCACGTATGAGTGAAATGGTATGGTATTTGTCTTTCTCTGACTTATTTCACTTAGCATAATACACTCTAGCTCCACCCACGTCATTGCAAATGGCTAGATTTCATTCTTTTTGATGGCTGAGTAATATTCCAGTGTGTGTGTGTGTGTATACACCCCATATCTTCTTTTCCATTCCTCAGTTGATGGACATTTGGCTTCTTTCCATGGTTTGGCTATTGTAGGTAATGGTGGTATAAACGTCAGGGAGCACATAGCCCTTCAAATCTGTGTTTTTGTATCCTGTGGGTAAATACCTAGTAGTGCCATTGCTGGATTGTAGAGTAGTTCTATTTTTAACTTTCTGAGGAATCTGCATACCATTTTCCAGAGTGGCTACACCAGTTTGTATTCCCACATAGGTTGTTTTTTGTTTGTTTTGTTTTGAGGTGGCTGTCCCCAGATGAGACTCTGCGGGGCTGGATAGGTATATGTTCAAATAAAGTGTCTTCTTCTCAGATAAAAATGAGAAAATTTAAAACATTGTTTTAGTTTTGTCATAGAGCTAAATTTATTCAGTGTAGAAGTAATGCCTATTCTGAGCCTGTGCTCTTCCTAATTTGGAGGTATTAAAATTACCGTTATTTTGTGAGGTGACAGTAATAGATGTGACTGTATTGACTCAGCTGACTCCCACCCTATTCTTTGGAGGAGGCGCCTACATCCCTTGCCTACATGACTTGCCTAAGTGACTCCAGGCAACTCCAGAAGTAGCCTGCCTGAGCCCACTCTTCCCCCTTATCTATTATGACAAACCAGGGAAGCTGATTCTAGCTTTTGCTAGCTTGAGGTATTTCCTCAAAAACAAAGAATGTTTAAAAGATGATGGGTCTAAATGCAGTGTACTCTCCTGAGTTGGATCCTGGAACAGAAGAAGAGCACCAGTGGAAAAACTGGTAAAATTCTAATAAAGTGTGTAGTTTAGCTAACGGCATTCCGCCAGTATAAATGTCTTCGTTGTGCTGGATATACCGTGGTTATGTAAGATGTTAACAGGAGAAACTGGGTGAAGAGTGTAAGAAGTCTTTGTACTATTTTTGTAACTTTTCTAAGAACTTAAAATTACTCCCAAATAAAAAGTTTATTTTTAAAAAAAGATAAATGCTCACAATCTTGGGTGCTGAACAATTCAGTTGACCAGAGTTACCTTTTAAAAATGTAAATCAGAGCACAACAGTGTCTTTCTTAAACGCTTTCAGTGGCTTCCTATTGCTCTATGGATAAAATCCCAAATCTGTACCAGGCCCTTGGGAATTGGCCCT
Organism: Ailurus styani; assembly: GCA_002007465.1. Classification (NCBI taxonomy): domain Eukaryota; kingdom Metazoa; phylum Chordata; class Mammalia; order Carnivora; family Ailuridae; genus Ailurus; species Ailurus styani. Next base: position 380,424 of record LNAC01000481.1, read on the forward strand.
GCTTATTTCTCCTACTTCATCTCCTCTCTGTCTACTCTGTCTTTGACCACTTTATTCTACTCACACTGGCCTTGCTCCAGTTTCTTGATGAGGCCATGCTTGTCCCCGCTTTAGGCCTTTGCCTTGGCTTCTGTCTTGGATGCTCTTCCTCCAGGTCTTCACATGGCTGGCTTGTCTTGATATTTGGGCGCCTTTGCTGCCCACCCACTCTACCTTCCCTGCCTATCCTCTCCTTCATTTCATTCCGCTCTGTGTACTTCACAACACTTAACATCATCTGTCAAATTATTTAAGTTTGCTTAAATAATTTGCTTATAATTTGTCTTCTCCTCCCTCTGGGATATCAGAGATTTATTGTTCATCGCTGTGTCTTCATCACCTAGAGCAATATCTGACACATAACAGAAGCTCTGGAATTACTTGCTAAATGAACAAGTGAAGGGACATTTCATCCACGAAGCCTTCCTGACTCCTGGTCAGGGGTAAGAACCCTGCGTTCAGCTTCATAGCCTCTGGTGCTTCTCTTTCCCACAGCTCTTGCCCCACAGGGTTGTAACTGTCCACTGACCCATTTGTCTCCTTTACTAGGCCCTGAGGTCTGGTGGGTAGAATGATGTTACTCACTTTTTTACTTTTAGAGAGGTCATAATGCCTGGGACAACACCGACACCCAACAGTGTCAACTCAATTGAGTAAAACTCAACAGGGCCCCTGGCTTGGACACTTGCTGGCCAAGTTAGGGAGTCAGAAGTGAACTCTATCTATTTATCTTTCTTTCTATCTATCTATCTATCTATCTATCTATCTATCTATCTATCTATCTATTTATTGGAGAGGGGGTGGGGGAAGGGGCAGAAGGAGAGAGAGAATTTTAAGCAGGCTCCACACTCAGCATGGAGCCTGATGTGGGGCTTGATCTCACAACCCTGAGTTCACGACCTGAGCTGAAATGAAGAGTCAAATGCTTAACCACCCAGGCACTGCAGAAGTGAACCCTTTTAGATAAGACTGGTCACTGACCACTTCACTTATCTTTGTGTTGTCAGTGCCTTGCATTGGAATAACAGTCTATGCATTTTGAATAAATAAAGGAGAGAATGGGACAAAATAGGCTGGCTGTGGGATTGGAGGGGGAGTTCGGAAATGGACTTTGAAATTCAGCCAATATCTAAGTACTGCTCTTGAGTGTACTCTCAAGAGAGGAATGAATTGGCTGTCCCAACATTCATTCTGTCTTCCTATGTTTTATCTCTTATCTATTTCCTTGGGTCTCTTGTCAGTCACATTTTCTCCAGGCAGAGTTTTTCTTGACCACGCATACTGTCTTCGTCTCATTTCCATCTCCCTTCCCTCTTACCTTCTTTCTGTTACTAAGCCAGGTCTTTTCTAAACTGTAAACCCACAGCGCCTACTTTGGCTTCCCCAGCAGCCTCACTCAGCAATCACCACAATGTGCAGGGGACACCCATGGAAAGAAACAACTGCTTCCCCTGATGAAGTGTCAACTTTTCATCTTCTCTGATTTAAGCAAGAAATGCCATAGAACCTTGGAAAAAATGTATAACTTGGAGCTATACCGAATGGCTTTCAAAACCCTTTCTTAGACATGTAGGTGCCCAATAGACAGATGAAAAGATGTTGAACACCCTTTATCATCAGGGAAATGCAAATCAAAGCCATAATAAGATGTCATCTTACACTTGTCGTAATGGCTACAATAAAAAACATACGAAATAATAGGTGTTGGCAAAGATGTGGAGAAAAAGGAGCCCTCATTCACTGTTGGTGGGAATGCAATTTGGTGCAGTCACTGTGGAAAACAGTATAGAGTTTCCTTTAAAAAAATTGCAAATGGAATTATTGTGTGATCCAGTAATTCCACTACTGGGTATTTATCCAAAGGAAACAAAAACACTAATTCAAAAAGATATATGCGCCCCTATGTTTATTGCATTATTTTTTACAGTAGCCAAATTATAGCAGCCTAAGTGTCTACTGACAGATGATGGATAGAAAAGATATTACACACACACACACTCTGGAATGTTATTTGGCCATAAAAAGAATGAAATATTGCCATTTGGAACAACACACATGGGGAGACCCAGAGTGTATAATGCTAAGTGAATAAGTCAGAGTAAGACTAATACCAGATGATTTCATTCATACATGGAATTTAAGAAGCAAATGAACCAAAAAGAAATAAAAAACAATAAAACAAACTCTTAAATACAGAGAACATGGTGGTAATTACCAGAGGGGAGGTGGGTGGGCAGATAGGTAAAAACAGATAAAGGGGAGTAAGGGTATATTTACCTTGATGAGCACTGAGAAACATCTAGAATTTTGAATCATTATATTGTACACGTGAAACTAACACTGTATGTTAATTATACTTCAATTAAAAAAACCCCCTGTTTTGTAATAAGTGAGTGATTTATGGCAGGGAGTTTAATCTCTCAGAGCCTTGGTTTCTTCATCCACGGAATGGGAATATGGCTGTTGATGGACACATGTGTGTACATGCATACAAACCCCCCCCCGCAACACACATATCACGTGGCTTACCTTCTTGTCCTTTCAATATTAGCATAAATCTTATCTACTTTCTCTAAAGTAGATCCCTTGGTCTCAGCCTTGGCACTTCTTACAGTTTATAATGAATTGATTTATATGTGTTTCGTGTCATTTCCCCCATTAGAGTATAGATAAGAAGTATAGTTATCATCAGCACTGTACGCAAGGCTTTGCAACAGAGGTTAGAATAGAAGTGGTAGATTATTATGTCATTATTAATCCACTGTTTTTTATGGACAGTGGAGAAATTATTGCAAAGAAGGAAAATACACATCTCTGGGCAACAAGATCCTTTTTGCTTGGTTAATGGAGAGACTAATTTAGATCCACAAAGGTCAAGCCATGGTCTGGGGGTGCTGACCAAGAGGTTCTTATTTTCCAATGAGAGCATGTGTTTCAGTGGCTGTCAGTTTATGATCGGCCCCTGAGTTTGAGAAGATAAAGTTTCTTGGATGTCTCTTGCCCTCCAGTCTGCTTGTGTAGTTTCGATTTATTTTAGTAATGAATTCAGTTGGCATTTTCCCTCTGGAACCCTGTTATTAAAACAAACTTGACAGAGACGCTGCTTGCAGGTACAACAGCGTAGGAATGAAATGAACTCCTATGTACAATATGAGTCTCAATATTGGTTCAGCCTTGGCATGACACTTAGAATGAGTGAGAGCAGTGGCAATCTCATTAATCCTCACAATTTAGCACCAGCCTCCAGGAGAGGAGAAAATCTTGTCTGATTGTACTGTCCTGTTAGCCTTGTAAATTCACAGGAAAGGTCAGTAAAAGGAGCAGAAGTGTTTATCCCAACTCTTTGGTCATTTGCTCGTGAATCTAAGACAGAAGACTAACTGAAAAGGATTTGTATACATAAAATGAAATTGTGGTGAGAAGACTCAGATAGCTGGAGATAGTTGTTATCAGTCATTCATTCATCTTTCATTTACTGAGCATCTACCATGTGCTAGGCGCTGTTCTGGGCACTACGAATGGAAACATTAAGAAGCCAATCAAAACCCTTGCCCCCAAGGAGCTTACATTCTGGTAGGAAGAGATGGACAACAACTGAACGAGCAAGTTAATTAATAACTTCTATAAAGAAAATAAATCAGGGTAGTGTCAATAATACTCTCAGATGGAAGTAGTGGGAACTTTTAGGTTAATAGGACAAAATTCTCTGGAAATGTGACATGGGAATGAAAAGTGGGTTTTTGGATGGAAGCAGCTGCAGAGGTGGGAGTTAATAGCATGCCTGCTAAGGAACAGAATGGGGAGAAGTCTTGTGTCTGGAGTGAGTTCAACATTAGGGAGAAAAAGAGATCCCACAATCCCTTCCAAATGCTAAAATACAAATAATTACACTTCCCATTCTTAACTACTTACTGGTGATATTTATTACTTACCAGCAATGTACCTTGGACAAGTTATTCATTCACTGTAATCTGACAACTATTACATGACAGTCAAAGTCTGTACACCTCTATGGCCTTCTTACAAGAATTATACATGACAGCAATAAAGGCTAGTAACTGTTGAGTACTTATTTTGTGCTGGGCACTGTGCTAAATGTTTCACCTATAATACAGCGTTTAATCTTCTCGATAACTTTCTTAATAACATAAGAAGCGCTATAATCCCTGTTTTGCAGATGAGGAAACAATGCAGAAATGGTAACTTGCTTGCAGTCATTCAGAGTTGGGATTTGAATCCACACTCTTTTCTTCCAAAGCTCTTAGCCTTACCCCGGAAATCTTCTGGATGTGGATGCCTTACAACAGTGCCCATCGGGCGCCTAGCCCAGTGTTTGCAGGTGGTAGCTCTCAGTGCTTCTGGATCCATTGTTACTATGCACGTTGTCTTTCTTCCATTTTACAACAGTATGATTGATTTTAAGACCCTGCCTTTTCGAACGTGCCTTTCAGAAGTCAGGGATTTGCCATAGAGCTGGAGCTGGAAAACGGATTTTCTGATTCCTAATCCCTAGGTCTTTCCTCTATCGTGTGCCTCCCCAGAGTTTTTGCTTATTATAATTAAGCCTATTTTGAAAGGAACCCTTAGAAATACACACTGCATTTGCTTTAGTAGATCCAGCTGTTTGCAAAACAATAGGTTCAAATTTCTTCTTTAATACTGCTTCTATTAACATTTAAAAGATCCCTCCATATTCATTGTTCCTATTTTAAGCTGAGAAATCATCAGAGCATTTCAGTATTCATCAGCCGATAAAACCCACCATGTTTCTGAATCGACACCTACTCTGCCACCTGTTGCCCAGGCGCTGCTCTCTGTGCCTGTCTTGCTCCTCCTTGTGTACATCCCAGGAATTTCAGGTTTCCCTGAGACTTCTCTGCTAGGAAATTTTGTTCCTGGTAAGTAAGTTTCTTTCTCATTTTTGGCATGTGGTCATTCATATTCTCTTGGATTTTTAGAGTGGAACTTTAAACTTGAAATATTTTCTTTAAAAAATATTCTTGGATAGGATTGTTGGAATATAGATTCTACCTCTGAGACTAGAAGAAAACACATCTGAGCTCTCTGCCTTGCCAGGCAATTACAGTTATAAATGGAAAGAGGACATGACAGAGGAAAAGTAAGGCAGAAGGAGTATCTCTCCCCTTGTTATCCATGAGGCTAAAGCTTCTTCTGATCTTTCTTTGAGAATGGTGCTGATGTGTACCTCCAAATCAGATGTTGTCTTTGAACTTGAGACATCTTCTCCATGTCTCCACTTAGAAGTCAAACAGGCAACTCAAATTTAATGTGATGAAGACAGACTCCTTTCATCCCCAGACTTGCTCTTCTCTCAATATCTCCATATCTATTAATAGCAAATCTGTCCTTTGATGTGTTCAAGTAAAAATGTTGGAGTCTTCTTCATTTTTCCTTCTCTTATATGACCCGGTGTCCAATTCATCAGCAACACCTGTTGGCCTTCACCTACAAAATAGATTCAGAAGCTGACCATGTTTCACTACCTTCACAGCTGCCACCAGGGACCAAGCTACCATCCTCTTTCCTAATTTCTGTGGTCTCTTAACTTGCCTTTTGCTTTCACTCATGCCCTCCTTCTTCATACTTAGTGTGATAGCCGCAGGGATCCTTTTAAATCTGCATTGGTGTATGCCCCCACCTTTGCTCAAAACACTCCAATGGCTTCCTGTCTCTTAAAACGGAGACTAGGGGGCACCTGGTTGGCTCAGTTGGTTAAGCATCTGCTTTCAACTCAGATCATGATCCCAGGGTCCTGGAATCAAGCCCTGTTTTGGGCTCTCCACTAAGCCAGAAGTCTGCTTCTCCCTCTCCTTCTGTGATCTCTCTCGCTTTTGCTCTTTCTCAAATAAATAAATAAAATCTTAAAAAAAAAAAGGAATGAAAGTTAAATCCTTAAAATGGCCTATGAAGCCCTCCAGGATCCTGCCTCTCCCCATTATAATTCTAATCTCATCTAATCTACCCCCTCATCCATTCCAGAATGTAAGTTCTACAAGGAAGGAATATTGTCTGATTTTTCACTCTATTTCCAGTAGCAACAATAGTACCTGGCACAAAGGAGGCACTTGAGCATATTTTTTAAATGAATGAGTGAATGACTGTTAAGAGATAAGTGTAGTGCCCAACTCTTTTAAGTCTGGAATCGTTTCATTACAAACAGAAAACCAATTCAAATTGAATGTGATTGGATCACTTCTGATGTGATTGAAAATTCAGGGGTGCATTACTTTTAGGGTAGCTCTATGCAGTAACTCAAATGAAGCCATTGATCATTGACTCCCTTTGTCCATTGTCTCTTTTTCTTCCCTTTTAGTTTCATTCTTAGGCAGGCTTTCTTGATCACCATAAACTTAAGCATTGCATAATACTACATTAATAATCCCAGTGGAGACAAGTCCAGGAGACAACCTCATTGGCCCAGGTTGAATCATATGCCTCTTTCTGAATTAGTCGCTGTGATCCACAGTGATGAAATGCTCGCATTGGCCAAGTTGATTCATCTAATCACCCCTCAAGTAGAATGTGAGAGTAGGGGTATCAGGCCCACCAGCACTCCATAGACCGAGAGAGAGGGAGGGCTGCTTCTGTAAGGGGAAGTACAGTTATCATTGTCAGGTTCATCCTACATTACCACCAGACTGATATTTATAAAACACCATCCTGATCTTGTCATTATTATGCCCTAGGATTCTTGGTGACTCCCTGTTGAAATAAATGCCAAAATCCTTGGTCTGCTTTTTAAGACTCATCATAATGTAGTCCTAATCTGTCACCATGCACTCCCATATTCCCTGTACTGCAGAAACACTGGACTGTGTGCTTTTCTCGGAAGACCATTTGTTCATTTATCGGTCCATACATACACATACATGATACTTGTATGTGTCCCAGCATTTGTTCACTTAGTGACCACTCTCCTGAATGCCTTTTGCCTTCTTTATGCGTATAAAAGCCAACACATTCTTTTTTTTTTTAACGTCCATTATTTTATTTTATTTTATTTATTTTTAATTTTTTTATTATTTGCCCCAGGGGTACAGGTCTGTGAATCATCAGGCTTACACCTTTCACAGCATTCACCATAGCACAAACCCTCCCCAGTGACCACAACCCATCCACCCTATCCCTACTCTCCCACCCCCCAGTAACCCTCAGTTTGTTTTGTGAGCTTAAGAGTCTCTTATGGTTTGTCTCCTTCCCGATCCCATCTTGTTTGATTATTTTTCCCTCCCTACCCCCCACGATCCCCTGCCCTGCCCCTCAAGTTCCTCATATCAGAGAGATCATATGATAATCGTCTTTCTCAGATTGACTTATTTCGCTCAGGATGATACCCTCTAGTTCCATCCACGTTGTTGCAAACGGCAAGATTTCGTTTCTTTGGAAAGCCAACACATTCTTAATGGCCCACGTTAAGTACCATATTTTCTAAAATGTCCTCATTTTTCTCTCTAATCACCATGCAGCTCAAAATGATTTATGCCCTCCATCCCTCTCCGTAGTACTTTATTTATTCTTCTCTTAAGGCAGCATTTTTTGGGGGGAGGGGTGGGTGTTATATCTGTACCTACCTATATCCCCTATTGGACTCTAAAACTTTGAGAGCTTGGACAGATTTCCGCCCCCCCCCACACAGCCAGCCAGTTATAGTAGTATTGTACACCTAAGAAGTATCTAAGAACTGTTTGTGAAATGAATGAAAAACAAACTGAATTGAATTAAACTTTCAGTTTGTCGTTTTTCATCATCACCATGATATGTTTATTTGTATAGCACATTATTTGTAGAGTATGTTTGGATTTATAAAATATTCTGAGGCCTTTCATCTTACTTACTTTTCATAATGGTATTCTGAACTGGATATTATCTCTGTTTTAAGAATAAAGAAGCTGAATCTCAGGCAGGGAACTTTTTGGTCATGCATTGGTAAGGATAAGAATTGAATTTAGGGCTTTAAAAATAATTGTTTTAACTGTTGGTGGGAATGCAAGCTGGTGCAGCCACTCTGGAAAACAGTATGGAGTTCCTCCAAAAGTTAAAAATCGAACTACCTTATGACCCAACAATTGCACTACTAGGTATTTATCCAAAGGATACAAAAATAGTGATCTGAAGGGGCATGTATACCCCAATGTTTATAGCAGCAATGTCCACTATAGCCAAACTGTGGAAAGAGCTTAGATCTCCAATGGCAGATGAACAGATAGAGAAAATGTGGGGGGTGTGTGTGTGTATAAAGGGAAGGGAAAATAAAGTAAGATAAAAACAGAGACATAGGCAAACCATAGGAGCTTTTAACCATAGGAAACAAACTGAGGGTGGCTGGAGGGAAAGGGTTTGGGGAATGGGGTAGCTGGGTGATAGGCATTAAGGAAGGCCCATGATATGATGAGCAGTGGGTGTTATATGCAACTGATGAATTACTAAATTCTACCCCTGAACTTAATAATACACTATATGTTAACTAAATGGAATTTAAATGAAAAATTTAAAGGATTGTGCTAAGATTTATTTTTAATTGAAGTATAATTGACATCAGTTTTAGGTGTACAACATAGTGATTCAACAATTATATACATTATGAAATGCTAAATGCAAGTGCAGTCACCATACAAGGTTATTATAAAATTATTGACTATATTCCCTATGCTGTAGTTTTCATGAATTCAGGTCTTTTAACTCTATATGAATCATGAGTCTTTTGGCAACAAGTGACAGTAACTCAAACCAGCGTAACTACAAAAGGAAATGTATTGGTTAATTGGTGACCCCCCCAAAGAACTATGTGTTTTGGCATTCATGCTGTGTATTGTGCCATCCCTCCGTGACTGGGCTTAGATGTGTGGTGGGACTTGAGCAAGCGTGATGTAAACAGGAGCTTGATTAGTTGCTGGCAAATTGGAACTTGTCTACTTGGAATGCTCCCTCTTGGAACACAGCTGGCAGGCCCTAAAGAGCCAGGCCACGTGGAGAGACCATGGGGATGGAGTGAGATGCTCAGTCACCCATCCCAGGGATACCTTCAGCTGCGACCCGGCACCAGCAACCACCATGAGCGAGCATGCCAGGTGTGAGTGAGCGTCCCGGATGTTCCAGCTCAATCCAGCTTCCCCATGACTGAAACCCATACTTACAGAACCATGACAGAGAATAAAATGGTTGTCATTTAAAGGTATTAAGTTTCAGGGCATTTTGGTTTGCAGCAATAGGTAACACAAAGAATCAGGCGACCATCTTTTTGAGTTCACCTGCTCAACCTTGGACAAATCACTGTGGCCAGGGTGGTGGGGCTTGTGCCTTCTACAAGGACCACATTGAGCAGGGGGAAGAGATGCTCAAAAATCCTTCCACAATTGGGAAATTATGCAGAGCAGACAAACATTGTAGCTACCAGAGCTGGGTAGAGCCTGGAAAAAGCCAGCATAGCTCCTCAGGGGGTCAGGCAAGAATCACAGATCGTCCAAGTTAGCAAGTTCAAGTCCAGCTGTTTCATTTTACAAATAGTGCGGTTAAGGCCCAAAGATCATTTCCAGGGTCAAGATCCATTAGTTGTCAGGCCAGAACCACAATGTCCCGGCTCCTACTTCTGGTCTCCTTCTGTCACTCTGTTTGCTTAGCAGTGATGGTTCTCGGAGTGGGGTGATTGTGGGGTTTGTATGAGTGTGTTTTTGTTTCTGGGAGTTTGACCTGGGTGTCATGGAGGGACCTTGGGCTGGCTGGGGGTGGGGGATTAGTGTAATCCTCCCAGAGTTCTGTTTTCAGCACCTAATGCCCCTCTGGACAGAGAACCATGTTCACGTACAAATCAGCTCCCCCGATTCGGAGTTAGTCAGACCTAACTCAGCTTCAGCCTCATGTGCTCTTCGGCCTTTGACACAATTGATTGTTAAACCAAGCAGCTTAGGACACATCTCTGAAGTACTGTAAAAATTTTCATTGGGGAGGAATACTTACAGGCAACATTTGGGATCTTGGGCTTCATGTAATGCCCTGCTTGATGTGAATTTGTAGCTCTTTAGACAATTTAAGAGCAAGTTTTGTGAAATTTCCCAGGACATTTTGTTTCCTCAGGCAAAAAATGGCTTTCGCTGCATGAACAACAGTTGCGCATCTACTCCAGAGAGAGGCAATCAACTGTGGCCTCTGACAAATCAATAAATATAGGTAGGAAACGAGATCCTTCATGTTCGTCGTATCTACCATTCTCTTCCTTGTCATCATTACTAGAGAGAAGTTGTAGGACGTTCATTCTGAGAGAGAATTTAGAGTTTATTTAGACAACTGACATTTTTAGAGATGAGGAAATCGAAGCCCAGAGAGTGCTAAGGGCTTGTACCAGTCACACAGTAATTCCATGGATTGAGTTGGAATAACAGTTCTCATCTTTTGACTCTAAGGCAAATCTCTCCATGGCCCTGAAATATTTCATTGCTTTCAGGGACATCTCTAACAGCGCACAGGGAGGAGGTTGTGAGGAAGGGAGAATGGGAGGATGCTGAATGTCAAAGGAAAATGATTTATAACAGTGGGACCTCAAGGATGAACAGTGCTCTAGATTTCACCAGTAGAGACTCTGGACTTTATTGATGGTCTTTAGCCAAAAACAGGATACCTGGATCTAAAATCCTTAAGAATTTTCTTTTTCTTTTTTAAAAATTGAAATATATTTAACACATAGTATTATATGTAATCTTCAAGAGGTTTTTGTACTCACAAGTCCCTCTAGAAAATTAGCCAGGCTATGTCTCATTTTCTCCGAGTCCTGACCCACTTTTCTGAGATTCGGAGAGGTTAAGCAATTTACTCAAGATCACACAACCAGAAGGAGTTAACTCTAAAGTCTATGTCCTTTGCATTATCCTGCACTGCCTTTTAGGGGGCTAGGCATGATCTTTACTGTAAAGGGAATTGCTTGTGCTAGGAAAAAAATCACAGGGAAAATATAGGAGCTTATTTATATTTAAATGATGCATAGTATAGCTGGTTGAGGATGTGGGCTCCAGGGTCAGACTATCCAGGTAAAATCTAAGTTCCATCACTTACTGTGTGATCACGGGGGAATACTCAGTGCCTCCAAGAAATCCTTTTCTTCTTATCTATATAATGGACATAACATAAAATTTACTTCATAGTGTTCTTATGAGAGTAAAAGGGAGATACTGCTTACAAATCACTTAACGGCATGCCTGGCACTTGAGTGCTCAAAAATGTTAGCCGTTATTTGATTTTATCATGCACAGTGTTAATTGGGGAACGGGATGATGCAGAAAGGGAAAGTACAAAAGAGAAAAGACTCCCTTTTCTTCATGCTTCGTTTAGTTTAGCTCACCGATTCCTTTGTGCATCCTGAACACACACCTATCCTCCCTGGTTGGTTAGATTAGATCAGCTCATTCCAAAGGTGAGAGACAAGTGAAATGCTCAGTGGGAAATCCAATGGGGTGTGTGTAAAGATACATGTAAGAGGATAATCTATGTGGGATCATTTGTAACAGACAAAACCCACAAATTACCGAAATGTTCATAAAACAGGTACATCTCAGTTAATGCACCAGAGTATCTCCAGGTGCTTCAGGTAAAACATTGGAATCGTGTTTGATTCTTTTTTCTCCCCCTCACTCCCCACGTGAATACCATCAGTCAGTCCCGTTGACTCTACCTTTAAAATATGTTCACATTCTGACCCGTTCTCAGTACCTACATAGCTACTACCCTGATCTTACGCCACTTATGTCTTTTGTAGATTTTTGCAGTCACTTTCTACTTGGTCTTCCTGCTTCCTCTCTTGCCTTTCTACCAACAGTAGCATCCTTGCTACTCTTTGAATCCTATCTTAAGGCCTTTATACTGGCTTTTCCTACTGTCTGGAAAACTCTTTTCCACAGTATCCTCATAGCTCCCTCCCTCATCTGCTCATGCCTGCTTCTCACTAAGGCCTGCTCTGTCTACTTTGTTGTTGTTTTTAAAAACATGTTTTGTGTATTTATTTGAGAGAGATGTTTTATGTATTTTTTTTTAGTGTATTTATGTATTATTTGAGCATGACTGGGGTAAGGGGTTGGGGGATAGGGGCAGAGGGAGAGGGAGGAGTAGACTCCCCTCTGAGCAGGGAGTCTCATGCTGGGTGATCATGACTCTAAAAGAAGGCAGACACTTAACCAACTGAACCACCTAGGTGGGGCTATCTACTTCGTTTTTAATTGCATTCTACCCCATTCTGAGTTTAGTATGCCCAATCCCATTTACCCTGCTTTATTTCTTTCTTAGCTGTTACCATTTTTTCATGTACTGTATATTATTAACTTACTAAGTGTGTTGTCTGTTTCTTGCCATTGGAATGTAAGTTCTCTGATGGCAGGATTTTTGCTTTTTGTTTGTTTGCTTTTGTTGTTGTTTAATCCTATATCCAGCACCTAGAGTAGTTTCAAGCATATAGTCAGTGCTTAAGAAATATTTGTTGAAGAATGAATGAATGGGGGCGCCTGGGTGGCTCAGTGGGTTAAAGCCTCTGCTTTCGGCCCAGGTCATGATCTCAGGGTCCTGGGATCGAGGCCCGCATCGGGCTCCCTGCTCGGCGGGGAGCCTGCTTCCCCCTCTCTCTGTCTGTCTGCCTCTCTGCCTCCTTGTGATCTCTCTCCCTCTGTGAAATGAATAAATAAAATCTTTAAAAAAAAAAAAAAAAAAAAGAATGAATGAATGATTTACAATGAGTTATTATGGACTCTTAAATCAATGAAAGGGACCTCTAGGAATTGACATGGAAAGATGTCCAAGATATATTTTTAAATTAAATCAAGCGGTAAAGCTATTAATATATGTATTTAAATATAAATGGAGTTATATACACATATGTGTCCGTATACATTGCCTATATGTATATATTATAATTTCATTTTGTTTAAAAAACACCAAAGTGGGGCATCTGGGTGGCTCAGTCGGTTAAGCTTCTGCCTTATGCTAGAGTCATGATCATCCAGCGTGAGACTCTCTGCTCAGCAGGAGCCTGCTTCTCCCTCTCCCTGCAGCTCCCCCTGCTTGTACTCTCTCTGTGTCAAATAACGAATAAAATCTTAAAAAATCTTAAAAAAAAAACCACACACCAAAGCCATCTATTTGTATTTGCATACATATGTATATAAAGCATAAAATGTTGGCAAGACCATATTCTAGACTTATAGTGATAGTTACTTATTTTGGAAGAGCAAAGCAGACCTTTTGTTTTATTCTTTATACCTCTCTAATTTTTAAATTTTATCCTATAAGAGGCTGTTTTCATGCATCACCTGGGTTAAGTTTTTATATAGATTTTCTAAGTTGGTGTAAATTTAAAATATATATATGTGCAGAATATTTAGCACTCTTGTTACATTTTCCTAAATCAGCTAACCAGAACAAATTACCAGCAGAGAGGTCCGAAGCCGGTGGGGAGTGTCTCTGACCAGCCACTCATTTTTTTTTTTAAGATTTTATTTATTTATTTGACACACAGAGACTACAAGTAGGCAGAGAGGCAGGCAGAGAGAGAGGAGGAAGCAGGCTCCCCGCTGAGCAGAGAGCCCGATGTGGGCCTCGATCCCAGGACCCTGAGATCATGACCTGAGCCAAAGGCAGAGGGTTTAACCCACTGAGCCACCCAGGCGCCCCCAGCCACTCATTCTTGTCCACTTGACCTGATCTTTACCCCCAAGACCCACATCCAGTACTTTTCCATATAGACTTGCGAACGGCTTGGGAGCAGAGCCATGGTCGTTTGGTCACCTCCATAGCCTTATCTTCTAGAAGCACAGGACTTTCGATCTCGGCAGTGTAAAATACCTATTTCTTTAATTGAAGCAGCTCTTTCCTGACCCACATTCTTTCCTCCTGGGTTCACGGATGCAGCCTCAGTTCGGTTCCCTCCCTGCAGGGGGCAGTCCTCATCGGCTGGAACTAGCCGCACTTCCGGGAGCAGTGATAGTCAGGCCTCAGAGGCAAGGCGTACTTTCAGTAACACTTATTTCCTGAAAACTCTTTACTACTCTGGAATGAAACTAGTCTATTAAATAATCCATCTAGAAATAGAACTTCAAAAACCGATACAACACCCTTGCTCTTGAAAAACCTTGAGTATAGGGCTCCTGGGTGGCTCAGTGGGTTAAAGCTTCTGCCTTCGGCTCAGGTAATGATCTCAGGGTCCTGGGATCGAGTCCTGCATCGGGCTCTCTGCTCCGAGGGGAGCCTGCTTCCTCCTCTCTCTGCCTGCCTCTCTGCCTACTTGTGATATCTCGCTCTCTGTCAAATAAATAAATAAAATCTTGAAAAAAAAAGAAAAACCTTGAGTATAAATAGAAAGGAAGGGAAAGTAATTGATAAGAAAATACTATGTATTTTAATAGCAAATGTTTGGGTGTGATTTGCCTAGGAGATACGAAGTGGTCAGATATTCTGCCTCTGTCTAGGACCTCTGTGAATGCGACAGCTCCACATGCTGTCTGAGAGAGCTGTCTGACACAGCCTTTCAGTCTGTGAAGTGATTTTCTAAAATGGTAGACAAACCTGGCAAAGCTCTGATTAAAATGAAGTACAAACTTCCCTTAGTTTATATGAATTTTTGGTCTGCCAAATGTATCGTGTATTAAAGCCCAGCTCCCGGGGCACCTGGGTGGCTCAGTGGGTTAAAGCCTCTGCCTTCCGCTCAGGTCATGATCTCAGGGTCCTGGGAGCAGGCTGCCTGCTCAGCGGGGAGCCTGCTTCCTCCTCTCTCTCTGGCTACTTGTAATCTCTCAATCTCTGTCAAATTAATAAACAAAATCTTAAAAAAAAATAAAAAAAAAATAAAGCCGAGCTCCCCACTCATACCGACACACAAATGAACAGTTCTTAATTCAGATAATTATAAACAGGTGTTTTACCTATGTGAGCTTCTGGGGTGTGGGACAGTTTTCTTTTAGGCAGGACTGCCCTTCATATTGCAGAATATTCTGAATCCCTGGCCTCCCACCCACTAAATACCTGTGGTGTTTATTCATTGTGGGTACAGTGCTAGGAAATAAATGTTTCCATACATTTTCCAGAATGCCCCTAAGGGGGCACTCCTGGTCCCCTTAAGAACTGCTGCACTAGCTGCTCTGCGTAATAGGGTAGCTGCAAGTCACATGTTTCTACTCAGCCCTGAAATGGGGCTAGTGCAACTAAAGAACGAAGCTTTAAATTTAACTTACTTTACACAGTTTAAAACTAATGTTCAATTCAGTTACTGGGAAACTTTTAAGTATGATTGGACCAGCTTGGTTGGGTATGTGAATCTACCTTGTCTACTGTAAATTTCCTGAAATCTGAATACAGATCAAATATTTCTAATAGAAAGTTTACGGGACTAATTGAGATGCTCTGAGTATAAGATATCAGAAGAATTTGAAGATTTAGTAAGCCAAAAGAATATAGAATATGTTATGAACAGCCATTCTTAGATTATGTGTGTGAATGATAGAAGTTTGGATTTCTTGAATTCAAGGTTATTAAAATGAATTTCATTTGTTTCTTTTTACTTCTTTAATGTTGCTGCTGGAAAACTTAAAACTACGTATGCGGATCACGTTATATTTCTGTTGGAAAATGTTTGGATAGAGAAAAGTCAGGGCCATTTTGCGCCTCTGAGATCCCTTCTTGCTTTTTGTCTGGTAGTGATGCATAATGAGTCAGAAGTGACAGAGGAGTTAGAAATATTAGTGCCTTATTCTTTAGCTGGCAAACGAGGGGCTACGGAGACAGGGTCTTTGCAGTGGTAGAATAACCCCGAGTGATTATTATTTTTTAATGAAGCCCCAGATTTTGGCCTGTGGTTTCTGGCAGGGTTGATGTTGTTCCACTAATGCACCCTCTGCTCAGTCCTCTGGGAACCTTCCCTTTACATTCTGACGTGGGGGTTTTGGCCTGTGAAGCAAAACCTTGTGCCAGCTCTACTCAGAGGCAATGAGGAAAAAGCATTTCAAAGTACACAGAAGATGGCCTATCGCTCCATTCCAGTGATTTACAGATAATACCAGTGGTTAAATTTCAAAGCACACTGTGGGGTCTCCTCTGAGGCAAACCTCAAGAAGCAGCCACACGGGCAGCTCAGTTACATTCCAGCCACAGAGAGGCCTCGCTTGTCATATATTCAGAAGTCTGTTAAGCGTTTTAGATTACGACAGACTGGATAAAATAATTTTCTGTTCCACTTTGAAGGAATTGACTTTTTCCCCCCCAAGTGGTCAGTTTGATGAGGCAAGAGAAGCAAAAATGCTGAGAAGCTTGCACTTTAGGATCAGACCAAACTGAGAATAACAACTGTCAGATTTCATGGCTGTGGAACTGTGGACAGATAGCTTAACCTCTCTGAACTTCAGTTTCCAGTTTTCCTATCTGAAATACCTCTTTCATATATAGCAAATACTCAGTAAGGAGTAACTGTTGTTCACTACAAAGAACTGAGAGTGGTAGATGAGAATTTTTAAGCAGAAAAGCATCTTAGAACAGCATCTCCAAGACTATATTCATCAGAAAACTGGTCCCATGAAATAGAATTCCAACAAGAAAGAGTTTTGTGGTTACTACATTTTGGAAATGGTGTATCTCTCAGTGGAGACTGATAAAGTACATTAGCATAGTTAACATTCTGAGAGGTCCTGCAGTAAAGAAATCAGTTTAACTTGGCTGAACCCAGCCTCTCCTAAGCTTATTTTATTAGCTTTTTTTCCCCCTCTAGGGAATAACTATTAGCTCTGTGAAGCATACTTTGGGAAATAATGGCATGAGACAAAATGTCTGACTCAATCAGAGCTCCTTGATCGTGCACTTTGGATGGGCTGGTCTCCTTGCAGATTGTCCTGTGGCATGGGGTGGGGGTGGGGGACAAATGGGACAAGCCATCAGACTCTGTCCCATGTCACCTAGGTCCATAATGAAAAACCCATTCCTGAGGGAGCTTAGACAACCTTAGGGGAAAAAATAGTGATGTGAAATACAGTCACTTGAAGCATTGCCTTGAAAATTTCTATTTTGGTTGGTGGTGGAGCAGAGGGGACTGTAAACTAGATATAAAGTCCCATGAACTCTCACAGTTCTCTACAAATGATCAATAGCTATCATAATCTTCTGCCATAACAGTATTTCAGAAGAGTTTCAAAATGCCACACTGGGGTTTAAACACACACACACACACACACACACACTGGGGTTTAAATACACACACACATGCACGCGCACACACACTCTGAGTAGTTATGTAGGAGCAGATTAAAAGGATATGTTTAATTTATAAGCGCTACTCTGATTAGAAATGATAGATGTGGAAAGATTGCTAAAGGATAATGTTCATACTCAATTTGCAATAATTACACATTTCTTTCATCAAGACACATATCTAATATGATCTCCCAAATCCCAAAGTACACATAAAAATAAAGTCCGATAAATGACATCAGACAGGAGAGGATAAAAATTCTACTCCTAGGAAGATTCAGAATACACTGGTCTAAATCAAAATGGTTAGAAGTAGACCTAGATATTTTTGAATATTTTTGTGAGAGCATTATTGCCCCCAATTTTATTTTAAATATTTCAAACAGAAAAATGTTAGAGTATTACAATAGGCAACCACCAAGATTTCTTGACATTTTTTCAATTTTGTTTTACTTTACATACATGCATTATATATTTAAGTATAAATATATATTGGGGGATAAACTTGTTCACAATAAACTGCAGACATTGTGACACCTCACCTTAAATATTTCAACATGTGTCTCTTACAAAAAGGGCATTTTCCCACATAATCACATGGCATTATTCTGCCAGTTATTCTCTAGTTCTCTAGTTCCATGTGATACGAACTCCAGAGTCAGAATTCTTCAGGAACAGTCATGTTTCATATATTACATTTGGTTATATCTCTTTAAATCTAGAATAATCCTCTCATCTCAACATTTTTTTCTCAGTATATTTATATTGTAGTGAGACTAGACATTTTGTAGGATGTCCCACGTAAGTGGCTTTGTTATCTCTTGGGGTCATTTAGCTCAATTTTCTATTTCCTGGGCTTCTTGTAAATCAAAAGCTACGTTGAAATTCAGGGTTAGATAAATATTAAACTTTTAACTATTCCTCATCAGTGTGATGATTATTTATTCCCATTTGCCTTCTGTCCCGTCATAACCCTAAATAGTGTCTTTCACCACCAAGAATGTCCTGGTTTGGATACCTCGTTGGCAAATGAAGCATCAAATTAGGAGGTACAGAATATCATTCTGTCCTGCCAGTAGAGACACCAAGTCTAATCACTTGGTTAGGTCTCCATCAGAGCTTTTAAGAAGTAATGAGCCCCATTATAAGATTATGAATTAATTGATTTTATTATGTAAGTCATGTCTTTCAATAACCAATCAAAATTTTCTGCAGGTGGACACAATCCTGAGTAAATGATTCTACCTTAAATTTGACTTAAAGTCACTTCTTTTTATATTACTACGTTATGAAAATATACTTTTTATAATAAAACATTTTCTATTATTTGAATTCAACTAGAGGGAAAATGGCAGAAGGTTGAAGATTTAGTTTCCTCCAGCCATTTGCATAAAGTCATCTGTATTTTAAGAGTCCTAACCAAAGTCAGCTCTCCCAGGTCTCTCTCTGTGGTGCCTGGTCGAGAGAGGGAGGTAAATTTCACATTGTACTTTCTTTCCAAATTTGGATTTGTGGGGGAAAAAAAACAACCCAATACTTATCAATTCTTTTTCTCCCAGGGAAAGCTTTTGCCTCTTGTTTGTCTCATTTTATGTCCTGAGAACTTGGCTTGGCAACTGTCAGGTTGTTGGCCCCCAAAATATGGTTGGTGTGTGGTCGACAGAAATGTGGTTGCACTCTATTTACAACTAGGGTCCTACTGACTATTGCCAGCTCTCAGGGAAACTATCTAAGTCTTTCTTTTGGTTATCTTTGCCAGTGGCTCTGGCTCTTGGGAGGGTAGTTTCTTTTGCACTCTCTTTGGGGAGCCGTTTTGTGTCCATGGAATTGTTAAATACTGCTGGGAATATTTACTCTTTGTCTTGGCTAAAACCTGACAAGATATTTTTAAGGTGTTTTGTTGTCATTGTTTTTGTTGTTTTTAAGTAGCTCTATGGTTAGAAGTTCAGAAGTTGGCCAAATCGGAAGCTGATATTCAGAGCCTGATAAGAACTTTTTTGAAGACCTTCTCCCCTAAGCTAAAATGAAACTATGTATCCGGAGGGAAAGCAAAACATTCTGAAGCCATTGTGGAAGGAGTTATTAAAACATTCTAAAGAAACACAGCTCTAAATCTACAACAGGGGAATCTTTTGATCTCTTTTCTTTTTAAGATTTTATTTATTTATTTGACAGAGAGAGAGAGATCACAAGTAGGCAGAGAGGCAGGCAGAGAGAGAGGGGGAAGCAAGCTCCCCACTGAGCAGAGAGCCAGATGCGGGCCTCCATCCCAGGACCCTGAGATCATGACCTGATTCGAAGGCAGAGGCTTAACCCACTGAGCCAGATGAAGATCTGTCTGATAAAAAGCAGCAAATTGAGGATTAAGGTAGTCAGGTGGCTGGATCAGCCTCTTAAGGTGATTTAGGTTGCAACCGAATTCTTTGAGCAGTCAAGAACAACTCCATTTATCTTACATCTATCCTTTTTATTAATACCAGAACCTCCCCTATTTATCTCAAAAGTCTTGCAGATATTGTAGAAGATGTAGATTTAGGGGGGAAGACCCTGCCCTTCTTGAAGAAATCCTTTTCTTTGCCTTTGAGTTGTAAATGTTCTACCTGTCTCCTCCAGCAACTCAGAGTCCTCTCTTGAAATGGGAACTTCAGGGAAGTAAATCTGATCAGGGAGGGAAAAAAAGACAATAATTCGGAAATTAGGTGAGTAAAAAATCTTAAAAGTCTTTTCCACAAATATTAGTAAAGTTTTAGCCGGCCAAGAGATAAAAGCTTTACTTATTCTATCTGCTAGAGACACAATTTGGACCCAGCTGTTCTTTTATAAACTAGTGAGTTTTGCATGATCATATCTCTCTTATGGCTAGTGTTTTAAAATGAAAGCTATAAGATCACTGCATCTGTATGCTTGTGTATGTTTATCTACGTATGTTACAGATGTGTGGTATTTTTGTGCCTCTGGATGGTATTGCTCAAATTAATTTGTAAAAAACTCTATTTAAATGACTTAAAGACAAACAGACATTTATATTAATCAAGTATACTTTCAGAAATATAGAAACTAACACAAGTGTTTTTTTCAAATTCATGTGGTATAGGATAATCTTTGGTATATAAAAGTTAGTTTAAGCTTGTTGGCTTAATTAATACACATGTCTTTAGAGTTAGCAGCATCAATTATAATCTTTTATTCTACCTAGGTTTACTAAAAGTCAAATAAACTTATGTTATCTCTTATAGTATCTGTCAGCAAGAGAGATAACTTAAAATGACAGCTATTGAATGTCTCATGAAATTTTCATGAGTAATCTAAACATAATTGTTAAGAACAAGTAAATTAAATAGATCTAAGTAAGATAAAAGTTTATAAATGAACTCTTCAACAACAATTATGCTTTATGGTATGTCTACTTAAAAATAGTTTCCAGAATCTCTTTGGTAACTTAAAACCTTAAAGATATAGTGAGATAAATTAATGATGGCTATTCATTGAATATCTAGATCATTCCCAAATAAGATAAAGGACTGAAACATTAATTACTGAACATAGCTTTATCCACTTTTGGCTTCCTTTTAAAGATATTTGGGTCTTTTGGTAAACATGTTTTGTGCCACACTAAAAATTTGCCTGAGGAAACATATACTTCTAGAAATTATGAGGTTTTTAAATTTGCAGATGCACAGAGTGGTAGCATGACAGACAATCCAGAATTACTTATTTCTTACTTTTCACTGGGAATAAAGTATTCTGAAGTTTAAGGATTCTAATTAATACATGTAATTAAAACCACTTAGAAATTATAGGGTAAAAGGAAACAGCTGTGTATGAAAAGTAGGTAAGGAAAGTTGAATGACCAATTGTTCCAGAATGAGAAAGAGAAAAACATAGGCCAAAACCTAAATGAATATAAAAAAAGTTTTCTTTAGAAGTTTTGTGGGAAAGGAATTTTGTATGTGCTCAAGCTGATTAAAATGGGAATGGATTTCTTTAAGTTTTTAAAGAATGAGTTTCTGTATCAAAAGTACAGTACCACAGGGTTTTGTTGTTGTTGTTGTTTTTGCCTTTTGGATAATCAACCTGAAAGCGAAGAGTTTGTGTTTTACAAAATAATGTAATGTTTCTTCGCTTTTTAAAAAAAGATTTTGAGAGAGAGACAGAGATAGCAAGAGAGAACATGAGCAAGGAGGTAAAGGAGAAACAGGCTCCTGGCTGACCAGGGACCGCAATCCTAGGACCCTGGGATGATGACCTGAGCTGAAGGCAGATGCTTAACTGACTGAGCCATGAACGTGCCCCTCTTCACTTGTTTTTATCAGATCGTTGATTGCTTAAGAATACCCAGTGTTCTCGGGGTGCCTGGGTGGCTCAATCATGATTGAGCTCAGGTCATGATACCAGGGTCCTGAGATCAAGCCCCACATTGGGCTCCCTTGCTCATCATGGGAGTCCGCTTTTCCCTCTCCCTCTGCCCCTGCTCCTGTGCTCTCTCTCTAGCTCATTCTCTTTCTCAAAAAAATAAAATCAAAAAAAAAAGGGGAAAAAAAAGGAGAAAAAAGAAAAAATCTATTCTTCTCAATATTGAAAGAGCTAAGTTTTTTCACAACTATGTAACCTTCTGTATTGGCCTTTAAAATCTTCTATAGTTAAATTGATAATTAAATATTATTTTAGGGCGCCTGGGTTGTTCAGTGGGTTAAAGCCTCTGCCTTCGGCTCAGGTCATGATCTCCGGGTCCTGGGATTGAGGCCCGCATTGGGCTCTCTGCTCCGCAGGGAGCCTGCTTCCTCCTCTCTCTGCTTGCCTCTCTGCCTATTTGTGATCTCTCTGTGTCAAATAAATAAATAAAATCTTTTAAAAAAATATTATTTTATAATGATTTGAGATCCTATTTATTTTTATTTTTTTAAAAGATTTTATTTATTTATTTATTTGACAGATAGAGATCACAAGTAGGCAGAGAGGCAGGCAGAGAGAGAGGAGGAAGCAGGCTCCCTGCAGAGCAGGGAGCCCGATGCGGGCATCGATCCCAGGACCCTGAGATCATGACCTGAGCCAAAGGCAGAGGTTTTAACCCGCTGAGCCAACCAGGCGCCCTATTTTTATTTTTAAAGATTATATTTATTTATTTGACAGAGAGAGATCACAAGTAGGTAGAAAGGCAGGCAGAGAGAGAGGAAGCAGGCTCCCTCTGAGCAGGGAGCCCGATGTGGGGCTTGATCCCAGGACCCTGGGACCCAAGCCAAAGGGAGAGGCTTTAACCTACTGAGCCACCCAGGCACCCCCTTTGAGATCCTATTTAGTCAGATGTTCACACCTTTTGACATTTTGACAGTTTCCCAAAATCAAATTGTAAATGCAGACTTTTTGACCTTAGAGTAACTTTGAGATTTCCCAGAGGATTGTTAGAAGCTCTCTCATCTTGTTAAAGAGAGATGTTAAACTAATTAGGTTTATCTGGAATGTTAAATTATGTGGGAAGCATTGTCAAATATTAAGTTATGATAAACCTTCTTAGGTTATATGTATATGAATGTCTGTTACTAATATATGTATTCCGGAAATTGTTTAAAGTTGCTAGAAATTTGTCAATATTCTCATACTTATCGAGTATTCTTATTTTCATGGCAATATTGTTATGTGCATAAGTTCAATAGAATCTGTTCTTATAACAGGACATAATTGCAAACATTGGTTATATTACCAAAGCTTTGACTAGAATGTCATGTTTGAGAATATGTATACAATCAAATAAAACTAGACACAGGCTCCCTGCTCGGCAGGGAATCTGCATGTCCCTCTCTCTCTCCCTTTGCCCCTCCCTCCGTGAACTTGTGCTGTCTCTCTTGCTCTCTCCTTTCAAATAAATAAATAAATAAAATCTTAAAAAAAAAAGAAAAACAAATATGACCAGACAGTTTGAAGGTGCTAAGGTTGACTTCATGCAGCCAATAAAAGCCTCTTGGAAAAACTAGCCTGATACCTTGTTTCAAGGTTCCCTGTGTTCCAGGTGGGTAAGGGAGGTCCCTTCCTGGAAGCTCCTCAGAAACCCTCAGGATACCTTCAAAAAGGAGAATTTATGCACATCTGTAAGTATTCCAGGTGAAGTCTGATGGTGAGTTCTTGGCTTGGTTTCTTAGCCTGGAGAGGCTTTTAACAGTACAGCCTAAGAGTTATTATGAAAAGGTCCAGCAAAGGAGATTTAAAAAGAGCCTATATGGTTGATCACTATGCTTGCTGCACTTATGTAAATAATCAGGCCAAATCTAATGAGACTAGACTTTGCAAACAAATTAGTCTTACTGTGATGATCTTTGATAGAGATGAGGGTGATCATAGTGGAAAAAATTGTATTTTTAGGGTATTATACACAAACTTGTAGACATCAGATTCTAGTCCTATTTTTTGTCTTTGAGGGTTTTGTTATATACCTATAAGCTGAAGTGGATCTTGAATTCTAATGCCTACAACTATCCATACTAAAGTTTCCAATTTTCTCCCATCCTTCTGATTTGGAATCACTAAGAAGAAAGACTGCCTTAACCCTTTCTTGGAAGAGACCATACCAGGCCCTCCTCACTACCGTACATAAGTCAGACTTCAGGAACTTGAATCTTGGATCCACATCTCCCAGTTAAAAAGACTTCAGACTCTTGGAATTGCACATCAGCTAGAAATCTAAAATTAAAACTGACCGGGGAGATTACGCCTCAGAAACAAGATGGCATTGGGCACCTGGGTGGCTCAGTGGGTTAAAGCCTCTGCCTTCGACTCAGGTCATGATTGAGGCCCTCCCTGCTCAGCGGGGAGCCTGCTTCCTCCCCTCTCTCTCTGCCTGCCTCTCTGCCTACTTGTGATCTGATCTCTCTCTGTGTGTCAAATACATAAATAAAAGAAAGAAAAAAAAGAAACAAGATGGCTCTTGAATGGACAGCTCTCCCAAGTTCACAGATCAAGATCTTCATCTCCAGCATGAAAACTTTATTCTTTCTGCTTTTTTGCTACTTGCTTTTTCTCTTCGTTAATGCACAGGAGGATAGTGCTTCTTAACTCTGGCAACTGTCACTGAATGTACCAAGAAGGCCATAGCTGCATAATAAAAGTCCCTTGACTTTCCTGTTAAGGTGGTTTTAGATAATAGAATTGCTTTAAATTACTTACTGGCTGAACAAAGAAGAGTCTGTGCCATAGCAAATAACTCCTGCTGTACCTGAATCGACACTTCTGGTATTGTAGCAAATATAAGAAACATTGGTTGATGTCCTTTCAGGTACATTTTTTAAATTTGTTTGATGCCCGCTGGTATGGTTCATGGGTGCCCTGGCTAATGAGTGTACTTAAGTCTCTTGGTGTTACCCTCCTAATAGTGGTCTCCCTTGTGTGGTCTCACTGTCCTTGGAGAAACAGAAACAAGATGAACAATGAGAGGAACACAAAGACAATTCTTCCATGGATCTGATGTCATTCCCTATGAGTTTCATAATGAGACAAGAGTGACTTAGTATTGATGGTGACAGAATCACACTAATACCGGGCATTTCATCAATCTCTTGTGTATAAGAGGATGACCAAAATGGGGGAATTGTTAAATTAATTAAACAAGGAGGCCTTTAAACTGATGTGGCTCTAATGCTGTGGCAGCCTGTGTAAGCCATATAACCCAAAATCTAAGCCCATATGCACCTAATGGTTATGAAATCAAAACACTGAGGGCAGCCAGTCACTAATAGCCAATCAATAACTTCCTGACTTTGTTTCTGTTTTCTTTCTATAAAAGTCTCTCTCTGTGCTTCTGTTGGTAGAGTACTCCTAAACACTTCTAGTTTGTTGCTACCTGATTCAAATCAATTGTTTTTCTCAAATACTGTAAGATAATGATATTCCTTCTGTACACTGGAGTAAATGAATGAGGCTAATGTAGTCAGGGATGGCCACCTGGAAGCCTAGGCCCTACCTGGTTGTCCTGAGGGCAAAGGGAGCCATGTATCAGCCTTCTGTAATGCGTTCATGGTATACCAGGGTCAGCTCTGCACCTTAGGAAACGTAGAAGAATGTATATTCTGATGTTATGATGAGCATATCTTTCTTTTTCAAAAATTCGATTTCTCTTTCTGTGTGTAACCTATTTCTTACGTTGATTATATAGGACCTTATAATTGTGAAACCCCTCCTTAGTGGAAATGCAAATGTTTTTCTTGACCACTTTCTGATCCTACCTGTTCTCCATAAAATATGCTCAACCGTATCTCAAAGGTTTGATTTATTTGATTTTTCTTACCCGGAGTCATTCACTCAGCCGTTACTAACTGAGTTCTTTTATGCAGGTACTTTGATAAATACTGGGGAATAAAGAAATGGTAAAGGCAGTTTCTGAGTCTAAAGTGTTTACAGTTTAGTGGAGGGAAACCCAGGAATGGTCAGAGAAAACAAGAAGCACTTAATGGTTGTTGATCCAAAGTTCCATGGCCTTTGACTTGGGGCAAGTGGGAAGCCTTCCCAGAAGCAGTGACATTTGAAGTGTAGCTTATAGGAGGAGTGAAGGCTTGACATTTCAGTGAGGAAACGGCATTGGATAAGAGACAGAAGCTTGTGGTTCTAAGAAACAGGTGAGCTTGTTAGTGTGCCTGGAACACCAGTTTCAGGCAGCACCTAGAAGAGTGACAGAGGATTAGGGTGGAAATGAAGGTACAGTTAGTTTTGGGGAATTTTGCCTGCTGCACAGAAGGGCTAGGACTTTTTCTGCAGGAGATTGACATCTGCAGACAGTTTTTAAAAACATGGCTCTGGCATCAATGTGGAGAATAGTTGGACGGGGAAGTCATTGGGAGATTGTTGCAATCTTGAAAACAGAAGTGATGAGGGCTTGACCTGGGGTCAGGTTGATGGGGGTGACTAAAAGAATGCAGTGGTGATAGAATCCATAGCAATGGCTGCAAGAGTACAAGACAAGTCAGTCTGGGCAACTGAGTAAGTGATGAAATCATTAACAAAAACAGGGACAAAGGCTCAACCCCCACCATTTCAGCTCTTCAAATCCAACCCTTCCTTTTAGACTTAATTCATCGGCCCATTCCTTTACAAACTGTCTTGCATCCTTGTTTCCTTAGGGACCACTGTCTCCCCAGAATACATATTCTGGGAGTTAGCAGTGGACAGTTTGCTGCAAGCAGGAGGCTGTTATTTCATATGTGTTAGGTGTGTTTCCTGAACTAGACTGTGGGACTGTCATTCACAAGCCCCATGTCTCATACTTCCGTGATACTCATCCCAGCAACTAGTGCATGCTGTCAGGCATTTACTGGGTGTTGTCTACAGTAGGCAGTAGGGCCTAGTGCTGTGCTTGCAAATAAAATCCTAAATATAAAGTATGTAGGAAATGTAGCCTCTCTGATTCATACAGGGACAAAGGCCTGGAATCCAAGATCCGTGGTTCCCTCCTGTCTAGGGCTCAGTGAAACACAGTTTGAAAACTTTTGGCTTAGTGGACTGGCCGTGGATTTGGGGGTCAGAACTGAGTTCTGATCCCTGCTCTCTTTCTTACCTAGCTACAACAGAATAGACAAATGGGGAAACTGCTCTGAGCCTCACTTTCCCCCCTGTAAAACAGGGGTCATTATACTTCCAATGTAGGCTTATTGTGAGGACCAAGTAAGGCAATGCATGCAAAAATCTGTGGCACCTATTAAGTGCTTGCTAGGTCATGGTTGTTGGTAAGAATAAAAATAAGACATTTGCTAGCCGATGGAGTAAGTGAGCGTTATTGAATTGGTACTTGTTCAGTCTAAATAAATCTACTCTTGCTCAAGTTAGGGAAAGCCAGGGTTGGGGTGAAGTTATGGGGGAATTTAGGATTCAAAGAGGACCCAGTCTTGTCTTACACTGTGCTTCATCCACTCCACAAACCCACAGTCCCCTACCTTTGCATGAGGGTCTATCAATATTTAATGTGTGGGTGTCAGTTGCTGTAAACTGAGCATACTCCAGCACCGACTTGAATTAATTATATGCAAGAGGGGAGAAAATAAAATGCCTTTTCCTCGGAGCCCCAAATTTTACTGGCTACACTGAAGCCTGGGAAACCAAAGGGAGAAATTTCTACTGATGGAGGACCCTGAGAAGAAGCTGAATCAGAAGAGTGACAGCAAACCACGGAAAGTACGATTTAAAATCTCTTCCTCCTACAGTGGCAGAGTGCTGAAGCAGGTCTTTGAGGATGGGCAGGAATTAGAGTCACCAAAGGAGGAATACCCTCACAGTTTTCTCCAAGAGTCCCTTGAACCAATGGATGGTGTTTACGGGTCTGGGGAAGCCCCCAAGCCCCAGCCATATTCCCCTAAGCTGACTGCTCAAAGGATCAGCGTGTTTAGAGAGGGCAATGCCTACAGTTTGGCAGGCAGCCAGCCTTTCTTCAATGATTGCAAGGCGAATGACCATAAGGTTGGTATTGTGCATGGTGTATAAAATGTAAGGACTAAAATGTATATAGGAAAACACCTAACTGATTCAAATTTGTATCTTGCTCATGCTCCAGTGCCAACCAGAGCCGTAGGTGCACCAAATGGAAAGCCGCTATTGGAATAATATTTCTGGGACAAAAATAGCATGCTTGCTGACTCCTTATTGGAAAGTGCAATAAGCATGTATAGTATTCAGTTCCATCCAGAATAGTAAATTGTAATTGGGTCATTGGCTGGGTTATCTTGGTAAGTAAATTAAATAGACATGCAGTGGTTTTCAGCTTGCCAGACTGCCGTTCTAGAAAATTATGCGACAACTGGTTGTTTTGTTTCCTGGAAGAGCTGAGTGTTTGAAGGTGCTCATTTCACTCCAGCCAGTTATTCAGCTTGTGGTTTATCCATGTCTTGTTTTATTTCCTATCTCCCTCCTGCTGCTTGCTTTAAAAAAATGTTTGTTTCTTTGTTTATTTATTTTGCCTTTCCATTGCTCATTAGCATGAACACTGAGTGGTTGGAGTCTTGGGAAGAAAAGCACATGGCAAAAAGCATGTCAGACAGAGGGAATGTTACTTGGGGAAGGAGTTTGAGCTAATAGTTCAATTGAAACGTGTATTTTATCTGTTAATTTCAGTTGTCTTCCCCAGTGCCATGGATAATCAAAAGCCCTGACATGATTTTCTTTGAAGCTAGAAGAACTTGGAAATAGTCACTGATTTCTAAAAATGAAAAGGAGATGTGTGTATGGCTGCCATTGGGACCATGAATGCCTTTTTTCTTTAAGATTAAATACAATTATATAATGTGCCAGGTTATTAATGAATAGTACACCAGGATATGCTCTCATCTTTAAAGTGGGAAATTCAGATAATTACTCTCTAATCATTTTTATTGTTAGTTTCCTAAGGGAACAGATAATTCGTCTATGGCAGACAAATGCTTTGGCCTTTCTGGCATTGGTAAAAGTGTAATTATGGGAGTCCACATTGATCAGAGATAATACCAGGTTTCTTTTTGATAATAAAAGGGGCTGGAGTGAACAACCCCTCATATTAGTGGAGTGGCTTGTGCATTACAAAGCAGTTTCACATACTTTCTCCTTGGGTCTTTATCACAGCCTGGAGGAGAAAGGCACAGTACGGTCATTCCCATTTTGCAGATGAGGAAAACCAAGTGCCAAGTTGTTCAGGGATCCACCCAGTATTGGAGAGTCATTAGGTGCAAAGTCAGAATAAGAACCAAGGTCTTCTGATTCCTCATGCTTTTGGTTGTGTGGGATGTTCCTTTCTGTTCTCTAAAGTTACTCTTTTTATTCCAGTTCTATTCTCACCATTAATAATATGATGTTAATAGTAATAGTTACCATTTACCAAGTGCTTATTATATCCTAGGTTCTTGGCTATATCTTCTACTTACAGTATCTCTTTTAAACTAAATCTTACTTGTAGGTTCAGACTTTACAAAGTTGTAGTTTATACAGACCTCGTAAAAGGCCATGGTAGCTAATTTGACTACTTGACCTTCACAAGTCATATGTCAAACTTGGCACTTACGTACATACATGATTTGGTAAGGACTGATAAAACCAGATAATTGAGTCTTCATAGCAGTCCCACAACATTGGTTTAAACACAGTACTCTGGAGACCGTATTCAGATTTTGATTCCTGCTTGATTGGGTTTCCTGATTGATCCAGTTATCCTTGTTTGTTGCCTAATCCAAATGCTACCTTCTAGTCTTGGCAAGCCTCTGGGTAAGAGAGGGGTCAGGATGGATTCCTGCAGCTCCACCCACTGAAACAGGTGGTCAGTGTGGTATTTATGAAACCTAAAGAAACGAGAGCTGGAAAGCCATGATTTTTCAATAGTGAATCCAACTGTAAAGTAAACCCTAGTAAATATTGGTTATGAAGCAACACTGGGTAGCAGTTAAGCACAATTATAAATAAAGACTCTGAATTTGAAGAGGTATTTGTACATCAGTGTTCATGGCAGCTTTATTCACAGTTGCTCACAAGTGGAAGCAACCCAAATGTCCATCAGTAGATGAACGGACAAATAAAATGTACATACACACAGTTGAATATTACTCAGCCTTAAAAAGGAAGGCTATGCTGACACATGCTACAGCATGGATGAAACTTGAAGACATTATGCTAAGTGAAATGAACCAGTCATAAAAAGATAATTATATGATTCCATCTATGTGAAATGCCTAGAATAGTCAGATTTATAGAGACTGAAAGTAGAGCAGTGGTTGCCAGGAGCTGGGGGAGGGGAGAAGTGGGAGCTTAATGGGGATACAGTTTCAGTTTGAGAAGATGAAGAAGTTCTGGGGGTGACTGGTATTAATGGCTACACAACAGTGTGTGAATGTACTAATGCCACTGACCTGTACACTGAGAAATGGTTAAAGTGGTAAATTTTATGTACTATGTATTTTACCACAGTAAAAATAATCCTTTAAAAAAAGCAGGCATGGGTGCCTGGGTGGCTCAGTTGGTTAAATATCTGCCTTTGGCTCAGGTCATGATCCCAGGGTCCCGGGATCAAGCCCAGTGTCGGGCTCCCTGCTCAGTGAGGAGCCTGCTTCTCCTGCTCCCTCTGCCCCTCCACCCCTGCCCATGCTCTCTCTGTCTCTGTCTCTTTGTCTCTCTCAAATAAATAAATCAATCTTGAAATAAAAAAGGCAGAGGCTCTGATGTCTGTTAAACCTGGTCTTGCTATCTACTCTACCTACTTACTGTGGGAGCTTGGGCAGACCACTTAATCTTCCCTTGCTTCAATGTCATCCTCTATGAGATGAGAATAAATAAAAGTATCTACTTATGAAGATTGTTGTGGTGATTAAAAAAAGATTATATAGAAGAAATACTCAGCATTGTGCCTGGAACATTGAATGTGCTTAGCAAGTATTCCCTACCATTGTGATAATGACCAGGTTCTCATCAAAGAAATACTGAGTCTTTTAAAAAATTTTTTATATGATAGAGAAGGTAGTTATAAACAAATAAATATTTTAAAGAATTGAAACCATTTGAAGTTTATAAGATTCATTTAAAAAAATGGAAGGGAAGGAAGGATCATGGCATTTACTGAACACGTCTTTTGTATATATGTCATTTCATTTCCAAGGTAATTCTTTGAGAATTTTCCAAATTGGTAAAACAGTGATGGGGGTTGGTAACTTGCAAATCTTGCACAGAAGAATTGACCTCAGGTCTGCCTGCCTCCGTAGCCCTTTGCATTTCTAGAACTCAGGAAGGTGTCCCTGCATTTTAAGTGGAAATGTTTCATGGTGCCTGAATAGCACTCTCCAGGCATGTGGCTACCAACATCAGAGCACTTATGAAGCTCAGTCACCCAAGTTGCCATTCTGGACACTATGTAAGGAAACACAAAAATTTCTGGCTTTATCCTGGCCCTCAGTAATGTAAGAATTGGTGTTCCTCACGGGCACCTGGGTGTCACCAGATAATGTGAACTTTAGTTACACCTCGAAGGTTTCCTTAGACACAAGGAAGAACTTGGCTGTTAGGGTGACTGAAACACAAACACATCTTACAGGTGATTTGGGACCCTCCTTCTTTCAAGAACATTAGAAATAAATGTACCATCTTGGGTGTCTCAGATACAGACCAGCTTAGGGGCAGGAGGTTGGACCAGAGGACCACAGATTTTTTTTTTCAGTAGATTAAGAGTTTCACCTTGAAAAAACCAGTTTTACATGTGAAAACAAGCTCCCTAGTAACTAAACCTCTTTGGCTATTAGTGGAAGTGGAAATGGAACCTTCTAAAAGTGCCACATCTTTATCTTCTGATGTTCAGAAACTGATAGTCCAGAGTGTGAAACAGGAACCCAGTGTGCATCAAACAATAGGAAATGGAAGCTGCCACACGATCCCTTGAAGAGAGGGAGAGAAAACAGGGCCAAGTAGGAAGCTCATGGGTTCATAAATAATGTGATAGAAAACTGTGAGTGTTTCAAGGAAGGGGATCCCAGTACTGAAGTCCTGTTTTAGCCAGGTTGTGACTGAATGTGTTATGGCTGTAAGTTGGAGACTGCTTGATTGTGGCATCCCAATAAATTTGGTTTCTACACTTCTGTAAATGCAGGCGGAATATTTGGAGCTGGAGTATTTAGCTGTGTAGCATGATGGTGCATGCAGTACTAACGAACAGTTTTTAATACCAGCAACAGTAACAATGCTCAGCCCTGCATAGTATCTTTAGCTTTGAAAACCCTGTTTTATATATTCTTCATTGCACTTCCGCCCCAAGAGATGGATATAATTAGCCTCAGGGATGACCATCAAAATCTTTCAGCACAGGAAGATTGCCCAGTCAGCACAGAAGCCAGCTGAGCTTTGGGGCAGGGTCCTGAGGCCTGGGCTCCTAAGCATTAACTGTTACATTACTGGGTTTGGGGATGGTAGAGGCTCCCTAAAGGGAGGTATGGGTGACAGGAGGGCACTCAGAATTTGCAGGACAGCACCTGCTTACCACCCAGTATCCAAATATTCCTGTTTTTTGTTTTGTTTTCTTGATAGAGAGTGGGTGCACGCGTGCGTGAAGCGGGTGAGGGGCAGAGGGAAAGGGAGAGAGGATCTTAAGCAGCCTCCAGGTTGGACGCAGAGTCCGACTCGGGGCTCGATCTTAAAATCCTGAGATCATGACCTAAACAGAGATCAAGAGTTCGGACGCTCAACCAACTGAGCCTCCCAGGTGCCCCCAGGTATTCCTGTTATAATAATGATTTTGTCTGTAGTGATGCCCACCAGTTAGATGTCACCCCATTTGGAAATGAGCAAACTGAGGTTCTCAGAGGCCAGAAGACTCTCCTATATCTTACAGTAGGTGAACAGCAGTATTAAGATTGGCATTTTTTGTTGCCAAGCTTTCCCATCTTTGGGTTCTCAGTTAAGTAATCCCTAAACATTTACTCCTCCATGCTTCTCTGCTGCATTGTGGTATTGCCTGAATGATTCCTCAGCAAATTATCAAGTAATACATGAAAAATCCATATAAAGGAACATAAGCTATTAGTAATGATGCTACAGAAGTATATTTATTGACATAAAAAGATTAACATATACAAATAATAAAAACATTACATATATAAGATCATTACATACATGTAAGATCACTACTCTGTACGTGTGTGTGTGTATGATCATTGTATACATAATGATCTTACAGGCTTTTTGGGGGGAAAACGCTTGTGAATAATGCAGTGTAGGTGTTAAGAATATGGGCTTTAAAGTTAAACAGACAGGAGTTCGAATCTCAGCCACAGACCCTGACCAACGGTAACCTTGGGAGGCTCTTAACCCCACTGTGACTCAGTCTCCTCATCTGTAAAATGTAGAAATCATAGCATCCACCTCAAGGGACTTTTGAGGGGAAAGTGAGGTAATGTTTGTAAAACGCTTAGCATGATGTCTGACACAAAATAAATGCTATCCAATATAGTAAGATCATAATTCAGTACATTATTATTATCATTTATGCATAAAAATTTTGGAGAGCTATTTATTTATTTTTTTAAGCATTCTTCTTTGTTTATAAAACACCTGCTGTGCCCAGCTCTGCATCAGCTATTGTGGTATGTAATGAGAATAAAAGCTTCAGCTCCTGCCCTGCAGAATCCTACACCCCAGTTATAGGATTAGTTCAGCTTTGGCTGGTTACCATCAACAGGGAGAAGGAAGCTAATTTTCAGGGTTTTTAGAGAGAGAGCCAACAAACCCGGGAGTGAATTGTAGCTTTGGGGTCTTTTGGAATCCTAAGTGCTAGACAGTTACAAATTATTTCTCCCCTATTTCCTGGGATGTTGAATAGGTTCTGCAGCCTGGTATATCGTGATTGCTGGTAAGTTGCCATGCTCATTCTCCATTTCTCTAGTCCCCACCAATTATAGATTTTGGAAAGATCATCATCTACACGAACAACTTGAAAATCATTCGAACCCCAATGGACAAGAGAGACTTCATGAGGAAAATTCTCCAGAAGGAAGAGGAGGCTGAGGAAGGGTCTCTGATGAGCAAAGAAGAAATCTATGGAGACCGTGACCAGAATGATGGGCATTTGCCAGATGTGGAAAGCACATTCCCCCATAACCAGTACCCACAGGTGTGTCAGAATGGTTCACTGTCCTCCTTGGAGCTGGCCCTACAGAGATGGTCCCCAAATGGTTTTGACTGTGCACTACTTAAGTGAAAACTTGAATATAAACACTTAAGATGTTTGTTAAAAATATTAAGGAATTTCCAGTTTATTATATTTAATGGTATGTGATTAGCAATAATAGTTATGTCTATATTTCAAATATGCATAATTTTAATTGTTTTTGGTGACCTCTTCTGAGATCTGTTTAGGTATTTATTGTTTTCACTTGCACTGTGGGATAGAACAGCTTCCAGAGATGGAAAAAAATCAGCTCTGTTCTTTTTCTTATGGGTTTGCTTGTGCTTCTGTTATTGGGGTTATCCTCATTCCACTTTCCTTAGTGAATCTTATCAAGCTATGTGTCTGGGTTTTTTAGAGATTAGTTTAGTTAAAACTAAGCACTATCCGCTGGACCAGGGACAAGAGAACTTCTGTATGCTGCAGTATGCTCAAAGTGAATGAATGAGCTGGGACATCACTGTCACTTTATGTGCAATGAGGTCACTTTCCAGCATGCTTGTTCCAGGGTCCCTTGGGTACTACATTTGTCTGCTGACTGCCTGACCCAGCGAAGCGGCCAGTAGCAACTAATTTATTAAAAATCAGCATAACAGTTTCTTTTGAAAATATGATTGAAGCTTAATTTCTTGCTTTTTTAAGATAAAAAGTAAATAGAAATACTTAGAATGATTTTCTGCCCACGCCTCTTAGAGGTGCAGACTCCTCACCTTGGAAACCGTTGCTCAGACATGGTCAGGTGAAGGGGTAGAGTGATGATATTCATTAGTTCACAGTGTGGGATTGGCAATGGGAAAAGCAATTTTGATGGATTTAAGCTAAGAGGGTTAAAGCTTGGATAGCAGCAGAAACGAATTTTCTTTCTCTTTAGTTTCCATCTCTTCGGAGTTTCAGCTTTACTGTGGGACTCAGTCTCACCTCCTCTGGGTTGATGTGACAAAATGGCCAAGGGACTTCCTCATACGTGAGTGATGTCCCTACCCTGGTAGGGTTTAGAGGACAGAAAGGAGGAGGTCATGACCGGACTCTAGCAGAAGACTCTTATTTAAGTTCTGCTCACAAGGACTCCTATCTCTTTGGAACCTGATCTCACACTTGCTAAGGTATTTTTGAAATGCGAATATGAACACATCACCCCTTCATCACTCTTTTCCCCCACTGCAAACTCAGTGACCTCTCATTGCTTGGAATAAAACAGTGGATAGCCTGGCCACTGTTCACCTCTTTAGCCTCCTCTTAAACATCTCTTCTCATTCTCTGTTCGAGACACACTGCCCATCTAGTTGCCACTCACATTGTCTTTGCCCTTTCCTGCCAGAGGCAAATTCCCTGTGCCTGCAATGTTCTCCAGATTCCCCACTGCCTTGCCCGTAGCACCTGAAATCTCAATGGAGACATCACTTCTTCAGAGGGGCCTCCCCTCACTTCTAGGAGGATGAAATACCCAAGATTGGACCCCTCAGATCCCCTCACTCCCCTCCTCGGGTGCAGTCATTTATTTCCCTGTGTAAATCTTTGGTTAATGTTTACTGTCACCCACCAGAATTTTTCTTCACAAGGGCAGGAGCCATATTTTTGTTGGGTGGGGCATAGTATTTCCCATCTCAAAAAAATGAAAAATAAAAATAGAGCCTGACACAGAGTAGGTGTGCAGTAAATATTAGTTAAGTGTTTGTGGAAAGAGTATTAGAATTTGGGACTAAAGAGCCAGCTGGTAGGAAGTATTGTGCTTCTGCCTTCTCTTGCCTTTTACGTAGCACTGTTCAGAACCTAGGAGAGCAGCAGGTGGACTACTAAACATTGTGATCCAAAGCATTACCTTCCCACTTGAAAATTCATTAATTCTATTCTTTCTCATACCATTTTGTAATTTGTTGGAGCATGTGTTTTCGGAAGAGAGCCAGACATGATAAAATGCAGGTCACGCTGTAGGCCTGAATAAAAAAGCAGCAACAGGCCTGACATGACAATTATCTTTAAATTCAGTTTGGAGAGATCCATGTGTTTTCGCTCTGCTACCGTAAAGTAAGACAGAGGTGTGCAGCAGAAAGTTGCCGTGAAAGGTTATACTTCACTTGCCTGTCTTTTAAACTCTGTCTTAAATTGCTATTTGTTTGCCAAATCCCTCGTGCAATAAGTGCCCTGACAGGTTTTATTCTAAAAAAGAGGGTCAGAGAACATCAAGGAGCCCCTTCCACCCAGGAGACTCTTTGTTGTATTAGATGCCACAGGGAAGCAGTGGGAACCTTGATGAAAGAGCTGGCCGAGGCTAAAAGCCAGACCATGCTGACCCTCTGTATTAACTAGAAGAGAAAAGGAGAGGCATGATTGAATTGAGCCATAGTGAAATACAGAAGGGGAAAAATCTGCCCGTGTGTTCTGTGGATCCGAGACCGTAAGTCATCTGGGCCTCTTTATGCTTTATAAAGATCTTGCCTTGGAAATAATAGTAGTAATAATAATAAGAGCTGCCATTTCTTGAAGGCCTGTAATCGCTGGGCACCGTGCCCAGTGCTTTCCATGCGCTAGTCGCTTTCACTCTCATAAGCACTCTCTGAGGGAGGTGTTGTTAGCAGTCTTCTTCTGCAGATGGGAAAACCAAGGCACAGAGAAGTTAAGTAACTTACCAGAGGTCATCAGAGCCGGGGGTCAAAGCCCGGTCCACCTGACTACCAATCTTATCAACCTAACCTGCCTGCTGAGCAGCCTCCAGATTGGTGCTTGTTAGCTCCTTCAGGGTTACCCAAGCCTTTGAGTCTGCCATGGAATCCGAGGCCCCTTTCCTTGCTCGTGGAACTAGTAAGAGGTGGTTGGGGTTAGGTCGGTTCTAGAACCTAAGCTATGCAGTACAACGATGTTCTAAGTCCTCTTACCAAATATTTTCTGAGAAGAATTTAAAAATGCTGGGAGTGAAGCTTACGTCTCACATGCTGTGGACAGAGTAGAGGTTCAGTAACACTGATTTAATGAATCATTAAATGATCCGATCAACACATTGAGGGCAAGGGGTTGGAAGGAGGGTGGTTACCCAGGGTAAGAGCGGAAACTCCAGTGAAACCTCTAATACTGCATTGTATAACCACGTGACATTAGAGAAAATTTGATCAATGATTCATTTTTTTCTCTGCAGCAGGCTCACCAGGTCGCTTCATTAATCTTTTAATATCTGAACCTGGCATTCTACGCAAATTAATTTTTGGTTGACATGGATGGCATTATGGTAGGATTTTACTGTACTTCCTTTGGCAACATTAAAATCTCCCTGGGATCCAGTACAAAACAAAAACATGTGGGTATGGCAGAAAAAAATGGACCGTGACAATTTGCTTAAAGAGTATTTTGGCAAATACATTTCTTTTGAACACATTAAGGGAAGAAAACAAGTTTCTCCATTGTTAATATATTAAAATATGGCAACAATCAATAAAATATTAATAAAAAGATGCATAGGCATAATTTAGGTTTTTGTCAGTTGGGTAATCACTT
This sequence comes from Ailurus styani, assembly GCA_002007465.1. NCBI lineage: Eukaryota > Metazoa > Chordata > Mammalia > Carnivora > Ailuridae > Ailurus > Ailurus styani. The sequence goes on from LNAC01000481.1 coordinate 417,805, forward strand.
CTGTTCCTTAAACTAGAATAAATAAAATTTAATGCCTTCTTCCACACTTTGTAGCACAAGGGAACCACTTTCAGAACTTACACTGCCCTTTTCAAGATTTTTTTGCCCCAAGATTATTTTTATTCTTTTTTTTAAAGATCATTTCTATTCTTAAGTTATAAAAGAAAGCTGTGTTGGCTGGGCGGCCCCACCCCACCCAGTGGACTCCAGCCGTCTTGTTAGTTCCTAGAATTTAAGAATTGGAAGGGTTTTCCAGATATTGTCGTCTTGTTTATTCATCCAGCAAACATACGAATGACAGATACTGTGCCAGGCACTGCACTCTAAGGCTTGGGTGTGCTGGTGACAGGGACTAGTGCAGAGAGCTTCCCATGTGTTCAGCAGAAGCTTTCAGTAGATTATGAGACCCGCTGTCCTTGGGGCAGTACAGACAGGTCAGGCCTCCTGGGCCAGAGGTGTAGGTACTGCTAAGCCGACATCTGAAACCAAATAGGTGTTGACTGGGTTGGGGAGGACAGCCCACAAGACCAGAGGCAGGGCTCCATCCTGAATCCATGCCAGAATTGGTGGATGTCTGGACTGGGATTGTGGTCGTGGGCGGAGAAACCTGGGTGGATTTGAGAGGTGTTTAGCAGGTAAAATAGACAAGACTTGGTGCTAGATCCACCTGTTACTGGTCTGGTACCACCCCTTATTTCTTGGAAGGTTCATGGTCTATGCACAGTCTTTGCAGATTGCAAAGTCTGCTGGTTTCCTTGAGATGTCTTAGGGAAGGAGCATGGCAATAGACAGTGGGCATTTTCTGTAAGATGCGAGTCGAGGACCAGTAAGCCCAGACTTACTGGCAAGGCTTAGAAGTGAACTAACTTTTATGGAGAATCTGTAATGTGGCATCAAGGGAACTGTCCAAGGTGCATAATTGCTCTCCCAGACTTTATCACAGTTCTCAAAGAAAAGAAATAAAGTACTGCAAGAATTCAGAGCTAAGCTTCAGAGGATTGTAACATTGAGTCTCAGTCACAGTTCTTGACCTCAGTCTCTCAGTCAGTCACACAAAAACCGTCTTTCTTGAATGCCTGCTGTTGGACAGCTACAAGGAGGGGCTATGTGCATAGTCATGAGACTGTGCCTTCTTTGTGCACTATGAGCACTTTGTAGCACAATGGAACCTGGTGCTCAGTCGCCTGAGATCAAAACCTGCCTCTCTTCCAGGCCGTGTGACCACAGGCAAATAACTGAACTTCTCAGTCTCTCATTTTCCTATCCGCAGCAAGGATGATAATACTTGGACTATCTCGCCAGGATGTCATGTGGATTAGATAGATGGATGTAGAGAAAGCACTTCGAACTGCACCTAGCCCCTGCTAAGTGTGCTACAAGTGTTCGCTGTTAGTATTTGGCATCGGGGAAGAATAAGCCCTTGTCCTGGTGGAGCGAACGGAAATCACAGGTCAGATGGTGATAAGGGCGATGAGGAACGGAAAGGTACAGAATGCAAGGCAGAGACTGCTGCCTTAGAGATGCCATCAGGGAAATCCTCTCTGATGAAATTCCAGTGAGTATTCTGTGCCTCCGGCCAGTTTCTGCACTGGCATTTGTGGGAAGCCTTTTGTACTCTCACTCTGCCTCTGCCTGTCGGGCAGCCCCCCATGCTGCTTTGCCCTGTTTTGGAACCGTGGTCTGGACTGCTGTCACTAAACCCTGACCTGTTTCTTGCAGGAAGGGGAGCTTCCCGAGGACAACTGTTTTCACTGCCGAGGGTCGGGCAGTGCCACCTGCTCTCTGTGCCACGGCAGCAAGTTCTCCATGCTGGCCAACAGATTTAAGGAGTCCTATCGGGCCCTGCGCTGCCCTGCCTGCAATGAGAATGGCCTGCAGCCTTGCCAGATTTGCAATCAATAGCCCGTGGCTTTGTACGTCCGCTGTGATCGCATCCTTCCTGAAACTATTTCTAATAAACTGTCCCCTCCTCTTCTTCCCTCTCCCAGCAAAGAAGCCACAGTGGCTGCGACCACTTCCACCACTGGGAAAACCCAATCGCTTGATGACATTTCATAGGGCTAGGAGCATCTCCGTGTGGTTCTAAGTGGCAGAGGCATTTTCGAATTAGAGTCCGCTTTGAAACGGGTTCTAAAATTAACCTTCCAGGAACGTGTGCGTGCATCTTACTTGACTTAGCTCAGTTTTTCCCTTGCACTAGTGAGCAAATAAATGTACATTTCAGGCAGCAGGTTGAAATCATTTTCTGGTTGGGAGTTATTTTGCAAAATTATGCAATGAGCAAGGAATAAAAAAGGCAGGTTTCTGATGAACTGAATTCCTGTAGCTTTAATGCATATCAAATCATTATTGATCAGATTGAGTTTTTAATTAAGCAGAAGAGAAAAGGGATGCCTGATGCGGAATGTACCAGCAGGCCACTGAAAACGAAACAACATGTATGTGCTTCATGCTGAAGATAGGCAAGCTGAGAAGGCCTTTCTTTCAATGTCCCGACTCTCTCCTGTGTGATGTGCTTGGGTGGTGTTCATGCAGGCAATGAGCAGTGCTACTTCCTGAGACCAGATGAGATAAGACATTTCTGCGTGTCTCTAAACTCCTGGGGTGGTAAGCCAAGTCAAAGCTATTTATGATAAATTTGGTGCTTAAGTATGTGTGTATGATATGACTTCTTCTTCTAGCCCCTGAATTATTAGCAAATAAATAAATGTATTTAAAATCTAAGATAGAGCCACAATCTCTTCAAAAAAGATTGGCTGTTTTGTAGTTATCTACTGGAAACCTCTAAAAGAAACACTATTACCAAGGCAGAGTTTTAAGAATCATCTTTCTACTGTCTGGGGATACACGTGCTAAAGGTAATTCTTTCCTCTTAAGTTGGTTATAAAATTAGAAAAATTCTTTTGTTAATGAACTTCTGTAGCTCTAACACCCACTCGCTTTACCCCTTGCGAGTAACACTGTAAAATCTGTTATCTATTGAGACACATGGCTTTTCTATGATAATTTTGGTTTTCATACCTTAATTTTTTTCAAGATTTGTTTGTTATCCTCTAATATTGAGCTGTTAAAAAATTCAATAGTGGAACGCTTTTCAGGAAATATGAACACTTCTAATAAAAAGATTAAAATATTTTTGGAAGCCATGATAAATTTTGCCTGTTCTCTCTCAGCCAGAATGATAGAACTCTTGCTCACCAGCTTTCTTTGCTTCGACACTTAACTGTTTCCTGACTTGGTGTATGTTTTCTCACAGCTTTTGACACTTCTCTTTTTTCCAGAGTACCAGAGGAAGGGGTGATAACAGGAGACCTCGAAGTGTAGTCTTCTCTTTTTTTTTTTTTTTTTTTAAAGATTTTATTTATTTATTTGACATACAGAGAGAGATTACAAGTAGGCAGAGAGAGACAGGGAGAGGAGAAAGCAGGCTCCCTGCTGAGCAGAGAGCCCGATGCGGGCCTCGATCCCAGGATGCTGAGATCATGACCTGAGCCGAAAGCAGAGGCTTTAACCCACTGAGCCACCCAGGTGCCCTAGTCTTCTCTTTTTTTGACAGGAACATTCAGGGATAAATATTTGGAGCTCTGCCTGCTGGATGTGCACTGTTGCCCATGTGGACACCATCCCTTCGGTAGTGCACAGGGCTTACAGTGTCAGTGGAGGAGACCCACCTACGAACGGATATTACAGTGTAGTGTGACATGTTCTGGGACAGGGGAATTACAAGGAGCGTTTGAAGCACAGAGAAGGGACATCTCACATAGCCTGAGTGGGGTTCGAGGGGCTTCCCAGGAGGGAAGTGTAAGCACTGTTGGCTTCTTTTCCTTCCTTCATGCTTTTTGGGACCTTTAATCCTTTTCATCCCATAATAAATACACCCACTAATGATTACATCTGTTTATTCAGACAACTGGTATTTATTGAGCCCTGGGGATGTATGGGTAGACAGAACAGACAAAATCCTCACCCCCACAGAGCTCCCATTTTGGCGGGGAGATGCTGACAACTGAAAACATATATTTAATATATGATATATATATTTAGAGACAACTACAAAGTATGCAACAGAGAATTAAAATATATAATTATATGTACATACATAATGTATAGGTGTATAGAGTGTTAGAAGAGGATAAAGGCTTTCATGAAAAATAATAAAGGGCATAGAGAGTTGGGAGGGTTTTTAAATTTTAAATTAGTTTTCAGGGAAGCATCATTGAGAGATTTTCTTTAAATAAAGGCCTAAAGGAGATGAGCGAGTTGGGAAAGTAGGTGGGGTAGGATTATTCCGGGCAGAGGAAAGAGCAAGTACTAGCCTCATAGGAAGGGGAGCCTGATGTGTTTGGAGGGCAGCAAAGAAACCAGCGTGGCTGGAGCGCAGTGAACAAGATGACAAGTGTCAGGAAATGAGGTCGGGAAGGAAGACACGGGTGTGTTGGCATGAGAGGGCACCTTCCTTCAGAGCCCTTGTAAGAACTTGGGTTTTACTGAGTGAAGTGCTGCTCTGGATGGGTCTGCAAACCCTCTCTTCCATACCCTGCTCTTCCTGCTGGGGCCGGAGACCTGCAAACTCCACTTCCCAGAAATCTCGCCTGCTGGCTTCCTGTTAAGTTCTGCCAACAGGTGGTACTGGCAGAGCTGGAAGACGGGAGGAAGGAAGCGCCTTTGCTTTCTGAGGGGGATCCTGACAGCCGTTCCCTTGCGGCAGCTGCATTAGCAGCAGCTGCTAGCTCGGGAAGCTCGCTTCCAACTGTGGTCACTTCAGTGGCTCTGACTGTAGATTCGGTGGAACACCATTTTTCCCTTTTGTTCCTCCAGCTTAAAGGTGGTGGTAGCTTGCTGCAGTTACTAATCTTTGTAGTCAATTCCCTGTGATATATATTCCCTGTCTTGGAAATACCACAGAAGAGTGGTTTCTGGTTTTCCCAATGGAATGCCAACTGATAGAGATATTTCAAGCAGAGGAGGGGCACAGTCTATTTGTATTTTAACAAGCTTCTCTGGCTGCTGTGTTGAGAGAAGACATCATGGAGCCGAAGTGGAAGTGGGAGCCCAGTTAGAAGACCACAGCGGTAATTCTGATGACAGCTAACTGTGGCCTGGGCCAGTGTGCTGCTAGTGGAAATGGTGTAAGTGGTTGGATTGTGGGTATGTTTTGAAGGTAGAACCATAGAGTCTGTCTGCTGTCCTTTGTACCCAGAAATATTGCTTATGACCTACTGTATGCAAACCGTTATCTGTGGAGATAAGTTTGCACTAAATAAACATGGGTAAATTTACAGTCATGAGCAGGGTTGGCCAACGGACACTCCTAAGACCACAAGAATACCTTTGGAGTTAGAAACAATTATGGTTAAAAAATATCATAGTGATGCTGGGGTGCTTGGGTGGGGCAGTTGGTTAGGTGTCTGACTCTGGATTTTGGCTCAAGTCATGATCTGAAGATGGTGAGATTGATCCCTGTGTTGGGCTCTGTGCTCAGTGGAGAGTCTGCTTGAGATTCTCTGTTCTCCCTCTGCCCCCCCTACTCAATTGCACACACTCTCTCTAAATTAAAAAAAGATTTTTAAAAAAACATTTTTATTTATTTTTAAGAGAGGGAGAGACAGAGAAACACAGAGAGAGCATGCATGAGCAGGAGGGAGGGGCAGAGGGAGAAGCAGACTCCCCGAGGAACAGGGAGCCCAATGCAGCAGTGGATCCCAGGACCCTGGGATCATGACCTGAGCCAAAGGCAGACGCTTAACTGACAGCCACCCAGGAGCATCAAAATAAATAAAATCTTAAAAAATATCCTAGTGATGCTATAATTAAAATAATGCTATGTCTTTTAAATGCTCCCAGATTTTTAACTTTGTCAGCCATACTCCAATTTAAAAATTTTTTAAATTAATATACAGGTTTTCAGAAGACAAAGTATCTATCCATTTACTTCTTCATTGAGGACTTTCTCACTAGATTTCTACCGTGTTCCAAGTATTTATACTAGATCGTCTGGATTGAAAGATGAAAGTACTCTTAGTATTTATCATTAATGAGATGATAATCTTGGGCCTCTGAGTTGGCATAATAAATGAATCTGGTTGTAGAACTCTGGAGGACACTGCCACTGCCCTTGCCTACTGACTCCAGGGATTCTGTTCCTGTGTTCGCCACGGGGGCTTTATTATAGAATTTATTTATTTACTTATGTGAACAATCACATATCTCTACCATGGGTAGGACGCCGTTCTAGGCATTTGACACTCACTCCACAAATTGTCCTACCAATCGAACGAATCCTGTGTATTGGCCATCTGTTAGCCCCACATATGCTGTTCCTTTCTACGTCACATCCACCCAGACCATAAACACGCAAGCCCTTCCAGTGGTCTTCGCAAACATCTTGCCTTACTAGACTTTTGTGAAAGTAACACTCTATACTGAAAATGGGGGTGGTAACCAGGGGGTAGAGACTACCACAGTTAATAGTTCAACTGAATGTAGCAAGACCTGTTCGCCATTGTGCTGGCTACTTAACCACCTTCCTTGCTGGTTCCGGCTTTCTTTTTTACTTTTCTATCTCAGGGTACTGTCTATTCTTCTAACTCTGTTAAAAGAGAAGAACTCATCTGTATGGCCTGTCTTCCCAAATGTGGCTTAGTCTCAAGATCTATCTACTCTTTCGAAGATCTGCAGGGCCATAATGTTTCCCTTCACATGCCCCACCCTTCTTTTTTTTTTTAAAGATTTTATTTATTTATTTGACAGAGAGAGAGAGAGATCACAAATAGGCAGAGAGGCAGGCAGAGAGAGAGGAGGAAGCAGGCTCCCTACCGAGCAGGGAGCCCGATGCGGGACTCGATCCCAGAACCCTGAGATCATGACCCGAGCCGAAGGCAGAGGCTTTAACCTACTGAGCCACCCAGGCAACCAGTGCCCCACCCTTCTAGAAAGACACCTGTGCTTTGCAAGGGCTCTTATCTCCCCCTCCCTGCCTGTTGATTCTGTGGGGTAAGGGGGAGCCCAACCCATCTGCCCTAAACCTTTTCCACTAGAACAACTCTGCTTTTTTATGTTTGTATTTTGGCTTCCAGGTAAGATCACTTTTAAAGACAGAGTTGCACACTGAAAATATTTTTTTGAAGTCCACATTAAGCATTAATTGTGTAACCCATAATTTACCTTCCCAAATTAAACTGACCAAAGACATCAGTTAAGCTTAAGTTTGTAAGAAAGATGATGTCGTTCTTATTCTAAGTCTTCCACGTATATGAATCACTCTGGTAATAATATTCATTTAGTCTGGTGCCAGTGGCATTTATACAAAGTTTCTATCGTTCACTAGGGCTTAATCTGAGTGAATTTTATGATAAAGGTAAATTTGAAAGAAATGTTCGCAGTTGTTTTTATCACCTGTCCTAATTAGTTGCATCTCATTTTCTAATTAAACACAGTAATTATAGAGAGTTCACATTCATGCAATTATGTGAGAGAAATGGAGTTCTGTCAGTGTTGGAATTATGGCATATAATTACTGCCTGTGTTAAAGAACATGTAAAACCCAGAGAAGAAAGGACCTGGAACCATAATACAGTATAACTTCTGCATTGTTTAGGGATGGAGGAGTGGGGCAAGGTGGTAGGAATGGGCCTTGACATTAAAATCAGTTAAATCAGGCCTTAACAAAACTAGACTTAGCATTTATCTTCTTTAATGGTATGAACTTCCTCTTTGTACAGCCCTTTAGCATCACTTCTATCCAGCTCCCAACTACTTCTTCCCCTGCTAATGGTGATTTCTTCACAAGATTGGAGCCATTAATTCATACTAAGATGTGAGTGGCTAACAGATTATTGACCATGTCTGCTTGATAGGTTCTAAGTGTTACAATAATGAAGGACTCCTGTGAGTAAGGCCGTGTGAAAAAACAGGGAGCCAGAAGATGAAACAGATATAATACTTTCTCTTTGGGACATTATAGTCTCATAGATAGACTATATGATATTTATATGAATATTTGCAAAATAAAATGATAGGTATTACAGGAACGGACAGAGAATAGAGTGACTAACTCCTTTAGTCATTGGTCTCCCTCGTTCAGCTATGAGCTCCTTAAGGGCAGAAAGTGTGCCTTGTCTATCATCGTATCCCCTGCATCTACCATTGTGCCTGGTGTATAGAAGGTGTTCAATACGTATTTGGTGATTTGGTATTTTCAGAAGCATGACATTTGGTTGTACACACAGGACCCTCAGTGTATTGTTTTCTTCTGAGCCAATGTCTAAGGAAAATTTCACATATATCTTCTAAAATGACTCTCAATGATCCCCACCTTTTGGTATTCCTTTGTACAATCCTCTTGAGTGTGAACTAGACTTAATGGCTTGCTTCTCACAGTGGGAGGTGGCAGAAATGATGGGATATCACCTCTGAGATTAGGTTATAAAAAACTACGGTTCTTTCTGTGGCTTTTCTTGCCCGCTGACTTGCTGAAACCAGCTGCCGTATTGGGAGCTGCCTTATGCAGAGGTCCACAGGGCAAGGAACAGAGGTCCACACAGCAGGGCAATAGCCAGGGAAGATCTGAGGCCCTCAGTCCAGCAACCTGCTAGGAACTGAATCCTGCCAACGACCACGTGCGTGAGCTTGGAAGGTGCTCCTTCCCTAGCTCCTCCTGAGACTCAGGGTGGATGACATGTTAATTTCACGGCGCCAGAAGCAGGCAGCTGAGCCTCGCGGGATCCCTGACCTGTGAGATGATAAACCGTGAGATAATAAATGTTGTTTTAAGCCGGTGAGTTTGGGGACCATTTGTAACACAGGGAGATAGATAAGTGACTTAAGGTAGGACAACAGATCCTTTTATCTCCAAAGGGTTTTCCCATGGAGAGAAATACAATAGTTTATTCCTTCTTTAGTGCTCCATTTGTTAATTTCATGAATCTAATTCCCCAAACTGAAAACCAGCTTTTCTGGAGGCCTTTAAACATTGATTACAAATGTATTAATCATATAATTTTAAACATATAAGTTTAAACAATTTAAATTAACCACGATTATATATTTAGAATGGCTGATCCTTTTAAACACTCCAAACCTTAATTCATAAACATGTAAAACAAAGATAACAGAATTTATTGCCATAAATTCACTTCAATCTACTCTGAAGCATCAATATCATGGCTTTAATGCCTTTCTTATTTCTGTCCTTATTTTTTTCTGCTAGTTGTGATACACCCTGAGGGCTACAGCATTATTATTTTTACTCCTTTCCTTGGGTCACAAAATTCTTAGCAGATCTCAAAGAAAAGATTACCTTATCAGAAACACCTAGATTATAGGACTTGGTTTATTAACTGATTAATTCTTGGTCAGGCTTGTTTGTTTTTCCCAAGGTGATTCTAACCCAAACCACCTTTTTTATAGTAAGCTTTTCTATGGATAAATGATATCTGTTATGTCAGTGAGACTATTTCAGGCCTTATCTTATGCCTAAGGTTTAACTTTCCATTCTAGTGTGTGCCTCTGAAATTGTTTTTTTAATTATCATTTCACCATTGTTATATAGCCAATTATCCTGTCATAATCAAAAATTGATTATATCTCTTAGCATTAAAAACTTATATCTTCCTTATTAGCATTGAGATTTAATCTCTTAAGAGTTGAGAGATTGAGTCTGTGTAGCTACTGTTCCTTTGTAGGTCATCTGGCTAATACATTTTACTGATAAATACTGTGGAGTCCTCTTTCTGGTTGGCTATTGTGGGTACCCACCCAACCTAAATTGTCCTTCCTGTTCTTGGCATCTACTTTTTCTGGGACTACTTGGCTTACAATTTCTAACATTTATCCACCTTAAGTGGATAGAGATAGGCGTGTGACTGTGCTTTATAAACATACAGGATTAACAGAAGAAATATCAAACGCTCCTGATTAGAAAACCAATAAAAATAAATGTGTTTTTTTATATTCACTATTTTCTGTTAAAGTGACCTTTGGGACACACTTCATATTAGCTTTTCTGGTTTGAGTCATTGTGAATTCATGGCCTTTCCCAAGCCTTGTCCTATCCTATAAGCCATGCTTATAGGACGTCAGTAACTGTGGTGGTGGTGATGATGCTGACAGTGATTTTGATGTTCAGATTGTAACTTCATCTTAAGTGAGATTTTTTTTTTAATGGGCAAGACTATAGTGTCTAGGGATATACATTTGGGTGATAAAACATTAAAAAATACAAGCAAATCTTTATTATAAAAGTGAAAATATACCGAAAGGAAAGGGGGTGTGATTAGAATAAGGCTCATGGAAGAAGCTTATGGGATGAATGGTGAAGTTCTACTTTTCGACCTGGGCATACATTTAATAGTGTGTGTGTGTGTGTGTGTGTGTGTGTGTGTGTGTGTGTGTGTGTGCGCGCGCGTGTGATTAGCATTTTATTCTTAACAATAAAAATTTTACTTAAAAAATTTTTCACCTTATAGTCAGGGTGGGGGTTGCTGTTTATGTTGACTTCTTTATCCTTTATACAATGGTCCTGACATTCTTAAAAACATTCTTGCTTTTTGGCAACAATAAGATGTTAGAGAAACGTTTTTGATTTTTTTTTTCTGTCCAGATCATGGAATTGCTAGCTTCTAAGGGGTTCTATTTCCTTTTTTTTTTTTAAGATTTTATTTATTTATTTGACACAAAGAGAGAGCATAAGTAGGATGAGAGGCAGGCAGAGAGAGAGGAGGAAGCAGGCTCCTTGCCAGGCAGGGAGCCTGATGCGGGCCTCAATCCCAGAACCCTCAGATCATGACCTAAGCTGAAGGCAGAGGCTTTAACCCACTGAGCCACCCAGGCGCCCTCTATTTCCCTTGAATAGGCAATAATTCTAAAGACCAGGACCTGGGTTCTAGGGGTGCACTTAAGAATGTGTGATGAGCAAGAATGTGCTGATGGGGCTGCTGGGCCCCTGAGATCAAAAAACATACTTATTAAGGTTATTATTTCACACTGATGTTTCCAACTTAACTTATTATATTGCTGTTCTATACTTTTCTTATGTAAGGTTTCATCAACTATAAGCCTTTCTCCTGAATTGACCGTCTTTTCGATATGATGAAACTCCGTGGAGCCAAGACATGCCCTATATCACATTTTCCTTTTGGGTACAATAATCTCCAAACTTCTGTTATTCACATAATTCATCATAATTTTTTTTGTATTTTGCCAAATTCACAATTTTGGACCACCTGTATTACTGTTTTTTAAATATGTTTGTTTAATCAACATCAAATTGTCCCCCTTAAAAGAATTAGATTCAGGCGCCTGGGTGGCTCAGTGGGTTAAAGCCACTGCCTTCAGCTCAGGTCATGATCCCAGGGTCCTGGGATCGAGGCCCACATCGGGCTCTCTGCTCGGCAGGGAGCCTGCTTCCTCCTCTCTCCTCTCTCTTTCTGCCTGCCTCTCTGCCTACTTGTAATCTCTCTCTCTCTGTGTCAAATGAATAAATAAAATCTTAAAAAAAATTAGATTCATATTAAACAATAGTATCCATGGAATCATAGGGTTTAATTAACTGGCCATGTGTTTTTCCAGTTTTTCCAATAGTGTTAGTGACTATTTCCTTTACTGTTTTATTTGAAAATAATTTCCTCTCCCAGATAACTTATTTATACATTATCTTATCTGAATTCCATGAGAGATTAAGCATTTAGTATTTGTAAGAATGCCAGAAATACAAAGAAACATTAGACCCAGGCCCATCTTTGAAGTTTACTATCTAAGGCTTGAGTAGTTGATTCTTTGGCTTGCGATTCCAGAAAATACCTCTTCAGGGGAGCTAAATTCAGACTGTTAGCTTTTTACCCATTAGGATTCTCTAGGTTGCAAACAACAGAATCCAACTTAAACTGGCTTTAAACTATAAAGTGAATTTGTTAGCTCATGTATGGAGCAATGAAAGTAGTGTGCTGTGTAGCGGTGATGGGTCTCGGGCTCCACGGTGTTCACTGAAAACCCAAATTTTCCCATCTCATGGATACTTTCATCACAGGGATGGTGTCATACCAGGGCTATCTGCCCATAGGGCATTTGCTAGCCAGAGCTAAGGACACTTGTTTGTATGCAATAGAGTGGAAGCTAATTAACAGAAGGCCCCAGGAAGCCTCTACTCAATATCTCATTGGTCCAAAGTGGGCCATATGCCCATTCTTTTGCCAGTCACTGGCAATGGAGATCACTCCTAGAGCAGTAAGGTCCACTCCTGGAGCTGTGGGTGGGGTGAAAACTTGAAGGAAAATAGGGCTCTATTTTGAAGACAGAAGGGCAGAATGAAGGCAGAGTAAACATTCAACAGTTCCCAGTCTGCCCTTTGAAAGGAGAGCCATACCTTACTTTTCTTTATGTTCTCATATGTTCTGTGCCAGGTGCTAAATACTAGTAGAAAGAATGGATAAATAGACTTACCAAAGAATTATTTATTCACCTTACATAAGCCTCCGAAGTCCCAGAAATGCTTGTCCCTTGAACTAGCATAACCCATTTTTCTGGTTTAATTGCCTTCTCTCTTAGCAACATGACCATGAACTCCAGCTATTCCCAGGAGTGTCAGAGGGGCAGTCTGGATGGGCCCTTTCTTCCAGAGTCTCCTCATTGATTACTTATAAACTATGATATTCATCATTCATTCCAGGTCATGGGGCTTCTTTGGCTGGTTGGTATCATATATCCTGTTAGATGAGTCAATCTTTTAAGATTTGTGCCCAGAGAAATTAGCATTTAAGCCTCCTCTTTATTCCAGCTCTGTTGTTAGGGAAGCAGCTGTTGATGGACTAATTAGTATCTTAGGAGGACTAAGAACGATCTCCCCATCCTTCAACAGTTGCTTAATCATTTGTCCCAGGGAGAGTCTGAGAGCATCACTGAAATGTTATTTTATGCAAAAACTGCAGGTTGGCCCAGCCTCCTGGTCACCGTATGTAACACAAATGGTAGGAACCATAGTGAAAAACCAAATCTGTTTTGCCTGGTCATATGTAAGGTTAATATTAGGGTTTATGTGAATTTGTTACAATCCCTGGAATTAACTCTTTAAATTGCATGCTTGGCAGCTGTTTTATCTCATCTGTAAGATGTCTTAGGGGCAGACATGGGGTGACCAAGTATACAGAACCACTACTTAATATCATCTGCAATGGTCATTTAAGCTATTGGGAAGCTAAAATCAGGAACCCCTTTATTTATTCTGAAACATCACTACCACACCAATTAGAAATGGTCTTATTGGTGAGGTCAGCCTGCTCTGTGAGCAAAGATGGGAGGCACTTGCTTGATGGCTTAGGTTAATCTTTTTTTTTTTTTTAAAGATTTTATTTATTTATTTCACAGAGGGAGAGAGATCACAGGGAGGCAGAAGCAGGCAGAGAGAGAGGGTGAAGCAGGCTCCCCGCTGAACAGGGAGCCCGATGCGGGCCTCGATCCCAGGACCCTGAGATCATGACCCGAGCCGAAAGCAGAGGCTTTAACCCACTGAGCCACCCAGGCGCCCGGCTTAGGTTAATCTTGATGAAAGTATTTCAAGAAAAGAACGTTCTTGCCTACTGAGGAAAGAATTATTATTATTATTATTATTTGAGATTTTATTTATTTATTTGACAGAGAGAGACACAGCAAGAGAGGGAACACCAGCAGGGGGAGTGGGAGAGGGAGAAGCAGGCTTCAGGGAGTCCAATGCGGGGCTCCATTCAATCCCAGGACCCTGGGATCATGACCTGAGCCGAAGGCAGACACTTAATGACTGAGCCACCCAGGTGCCCCTACTGAGGAAAGAATTATTCAAAGTTCTTACATGAATCAACTATTTCAAGGGGGTAATTTCTTCAATATCTATGTTTACCTCTTGGATTTTATTTTCTCATGCTTTCATAAGCCACTATACACCTCTTTTGAGATCAGATATGTTCAGGGTGGTATGGCTATAGGCACCAATACCTCTTCTGGTTGGCTTATTGGTTTTTTGGAAACATCAGTGCTTTTAATGTGGACACTCCTGTGTGTTCTGCCTTCATATCATTCCAGTTTCCTTCAGTGATTTTGTATCTGCTAGTTTACACCTTTGCAGACAAACATTTGAAGGGATTGGTTTTTACTCCCCATGCATGAGTTAATTAGCCTTTCTGAGTTTCAGTTTATTCATCTGTAAACTGTGGATAATGGTGGTAATCAACGTGGAGGTAGTATTCCATCAAGTTCCCCTCTTCAGAGTTTTCCCTCCCACCCCTACCCCAAAGCTGTGCTCCTCATTGGAAATTGTCCTCCACTGCAAGGGAACTGGCTCACCCAGCCCCCTCACCTCAGTGGGCTGGGGGTGGGGGGCACCCAGCAACAGAGCTTCCTATAGGATTGGCTGAGGCCTCAGCTGGAACCAGATTTTGGAGCACTGCGTTCTTCACTTCAGAAGCATCTCCAGTCTTCTTGTATTTAAGTTCTTGCCTCAAAGTCTGTTTCCAGGGAACCCAATCTAAGACAAATGCCACTTCTTCAGACTCTTGCAAGATTGAATATATAAAGCCCTTTGGGAAGCAATCCTTTTGGAGTGGGGAATGGATTTAGTATATGAGAGCTGTCATTATTCTTGGGTGGTATGTCATGGACTGATAACATTCTCATTTCTTTTTGATCTCATCAGATAGCACTTTGAGAAAAATAATGTAATAACTAGCTCAAGGCAAAATTGCCTAGTGTTAAGTTTGTTGTTCCTCAACTCGGTCTTCCTTTGCCCTGGGGCCCTTCCTGGTTGCCTCCTTCTCCACCACCTCTCTTCTCCCTGCTTGCTCTCATGAAAACAAAATTCAACCAATCTGAAGATCTAATAGGCTTTATTAAACGATTCATGAATCACGTGGCATCTTGTCTAGCAAGTAGAGGAGAGGTCTGAGAGTTGTACAAAATAGAAGGGTTTTATAGGAAGAAAGGCGTGGTAAGAAAGTTATAAACAAAACAAAACAAAAAACACAAGGATTGTTCCAGGCCAGGTCACTTGCCCTTAGGAGAAGAGTAGCAGCTAGTCTTTTTTTTTTTTTTTCCTCTAACTATAAGTTTATACGTAAAAGTTTATAATATAAACTCTTCTTTTTTTTAATTAAAAATTTTTAAATTTAAATTCAATTATTTAACATCTATCATTAGTTTCAGAGGTAGGGGTCAGTGACTCGTCAGTCTTATATAACACCCAGTGCTCATTCCATCACGTGCCCTCCTTAATGCTCATCATCCAGTTACCCCATGCCCCGCCCACCACCCCTCCAGCAACCCTCAGCTTGTTTCCTAGAGTTAATAGTCTCTTATGGTTTGCCTCCCTCTCTGGTTTTGTCTTGTTTTATTTTTCCCTCCTTTCCACTATAATCCTCTGTTTGGTTTCTTAAATTCCACATATGAGTGAAACCGTATGATAATTGTCTTTCTCTCTTTTTTTTTAAAAGATTTTATTTATTTATTTGACAGAGAGAGAGATCACAAGTAGGCAGAGAGGCAGGCAGAGAGCGAGGAGGAAGCAGGCTCTCCGCCGAGCAGAGAACCCGATTCGGGCCTCAATCCCAGGACCCTGAGATCATGACCTGAGCTGAAGGCAGAGGCTTTAACCCACTGAGCCACCCAGGCGCCCAATAATTGTCTTTCTCTGATTGACTTATTTTACTTAGCGTAATACCCTCTAGTTCCATCCACATTCTTGCAAATGGTAAGATTTCATTTTTTGATGGTTGATTAGTATTCCATTACATATATACCACATTTTCTTTATCCATTCATCTGTCAGTGGACATCTAGGCTCTTTCCATAGTTTGGCTATTGTGGACATTGCTGCTATAAACATTCAGGTGCACATGCCCCTGTGGATCACTACATTTGTATCTTTAGGGTAAATACCCAGTAGTACAATTGCTGGGTTGTAGGGTAGTTCTATTTTCAACTCTTTCAGGAACCTCCATACTGTTTTCCAGAGTGGCTGCACTAGTTTCCATTCCCACCAGCAGTATAAGAAGGTTTCCCATCTCCACATCCTTGCCAACATCTGTCGTTTCCTGATTTGTCAATTTTAGCCATTCTGACTGGTGTGAGGTGGTATCTCATTGTGGCTTTGATTTGTATTTCCCTAATGCCTAGTGATGTTGAGCATTTTTTCATGTGTCTATTGGCTATTTGTATGTCTTTGCAGCTGGTCTTATTATGCAAATTACCTTATCTTCCTTTGGGGCTAGGAGAGGGTCCATGGGCAAATTACCTAACTGTGCTTCTCAGAAAATTCCGACTGACCCTTTAAAATTCACATTTCCAGGGGAGGTTGAAAGACAATCAGGTTAGGTATTGAGGTCTGGTTTGGTGACTTGGCCTAACCGATGATGCCCTTTTTGACTTGTTGTTTTTCTTTTTAACACCCTCTACCCATTTCAACCCTTCTGTACCTTACTGCACATACCTCCTTCTTCCCCTGGAAAATTTGTGGGAAGGGAAAAGATTTGGTAAACTTACACTGAGGTGCAATGTTACTCCTTAGCTGTCTAAGTTGTACTTCATCTGAAATTCTTTCTGTGTGCCTTTGGTTTTATTTTTTTATTTTTTAAAGATTTTATTTATTTGACAGAGAGAGAGGGAGGGAGAGAGAGACAGCAAGAACAGGAACACAAGCAGGGGGGATGGGAGAAAGAGTAGCAGGCTTCCCACAGAGCGGGGAGCCCGATGAGGGGCTGGATTCCAGGACCCTGGGATCATGACCTGGGCCGAAGGCAGACGCTTAACAACTGAGCCACCCAGGCGCCCCATGCCTTTGGTTTTATCAGTCTCTGTATTATGACCACAGCTACCCTTCAGTAATTTCTGGTCTTCAGTCTGGCAAGAGATCAGTCTTTTAAAGTTGGTCTTCTCAGACAGGAAATATCTTAAGTAGACTCTTTTAAAATGTGTGCCATTAATTGCTACTGCTATTACAGTGAAGATTTCCCCTTTTGTACTAACGCTGTAAGGTGAATTGTTCTTAAAGGATGAAATTTTGCCAAACAAACAAAATGAATAAAAATCTTACTGGATTTCTAAACAATGAAGATGAAAAGAATAAAAATAGAGAATTGAAATTGTAAATATGTTAGGCAGCTCACCTTTCAAAGGTCTCAGGAGTTGGGTTGATTTGGAGATAGAAAAAGACCTGACAGTAAAGGGTTCCTTTTTCTTCTCCTTTTTTCTTTCTCTTTTTCTCTTTTCTCTTCTCTTATCCTTTCTCTTCTCTTCCCTGTCCCCTTCCCTTCCCCTGTCTCCTTCCCTTTTCCCTTCCCTTCCTCGTTTCCTTCTGCTGTATGAACACATAATGGCTAAATTTGTCTTCCACATCAGATTAGTCAGCAGTCTGTGTTGAAAGTGATAGAAAGCTCAACTCAAATAAAGTTAAGCACAAAAGGAGATTGACTGGAAGGATCCTGGAGAAGCTCAGGCAATTCCAGAAGGAGCTGCAGGAACCAAGGCATCTGGTGGTACTCTCAGGCCAGAACTGGAGATCTGGTGCCACCCAACTTTGTCTTCATCTTTCATCTCTGCTTGTTTTGCGTCTGGGGCTGTGGGGTGATATATGTCCTCCAGAAGATGTTCAAGTCCTGACCCCCAGGACCTGGGAATGTGACCGCATTTGGAAAGAGGATTTTAGCAGATGATTAAATTAAGATGATGTATTAGTTCATTAGGGCTGCCATAACAAACTGAATAAGGAACAGGTGGGGCTAGGTAGGGAGAGGTAGATAGGGGGCTCCAGGATCAGGCTCACAGAAATCCCCAAAATATGGAGGTGTAAGGAAACCAGAGATAAGGGCGCCTGGGTGGCTCAGTGGGTTAAGCCTCTGCCTTCAGCTCAGGTCATGATCTCAGGGTCCTGGGATCGAGTCCCACATCGGGCTCTCTGCTCAGCAGGGAGCCTGCTTCCTCCCCTCTCTCTCTGCCTGCCTCTCAGCCTACTTGTGATCTCTCTGTCAAATAAATAAATAAAATCTTAAACAAACAAACAAACCCAAAAAAGGAAACCAGAAATAAGAGAACACACCTTGCCCTAGGTATCTGAGGGGGAAATCTTATTTATGACATTCTCCCGTGGTCAACAGAAAATAACCAGACCCTAAAAAGAAGTAAGCCATTAAAGGTGTTATTACTAGTCCTTAATCAATGGTGCTGGCAGTAGGGAAGTCAAAAAGATTTAAGTTCCCTGGTTAGCTTCCTATAAAAGACCAATCCCAAAAGCCCTCAGTGGCAACCCTGTCAGGACCCCTCTCACTCCTGAGAGCTTTTTTTCTGTATCCTTACTTAATAAAACTCTATTCCTTTACTCACTCACCTTTGTCCAGGAGATTTGTTCTTCAACTCCGTGAGACAAGAACCTAGCTCTCCTGCTTCAAAAGTACCACAGACTAGGTGGCTTATACAATCAAAATTTATTTGCAAAATGTTCTGGTGTCTAGAAGTATAAGATCAAGGTGTTGACAGGGTTGAAATGGTCCTTCAAAATGATCCTCTTTTTTGGGCGCCTGGGTGGCTCAGTGGGTTAAAGCCCCTGCCTTCCGCTCAGGTCATGATCTCAGGGTCCTGGGATCGAGGCCCGCATCGGGCTCTCTGCTCAGCAGGGAGCCTGCTTCCTCCTCTCTCTCTCTCTGCCTGCCTCTCAGCCTACTTGTGATCTGATCTCTCTGTGTCAAATAAATAAATAAAATCTTTAAAAAAAAAACAAAACAAAATGATCCTCTTTTTTTACCCAGGAACTACCCTTCTAGGACTCTATTTTTTTTNACAGGTCTGTGAATCATCAGGCTTACATCTTTCACAGCATTCACCAAAGCACAAACCCTCCCCAATGTCCATAACCCATCCACCCTATCCCTACCCTCCCACCCCCCAGTAACCCTCAGTTTGTTTTGTGAGATTAGGAGTCTCTTATGGTTTGTCTCCTTCCCCATCCCATCTTGTTTCATTATTTTTAGGACTCTATTTTTTAAAAGCAATAAAATACGGTGATAAAAATTTATCTACAAGGATTTTCGTGAGCAGCAGTTATAAAAAATAATATAAAAACAATTTAAGATGATGGTTCATTCATATAATGGAATATGATTAATATCATTAAAATCATATTTTTGACACTAATGCTCTCAATTTGTTAGAGAACAAGACAAAGGGATTCAAAATCATATATACTACATCTCTCAGTGTTAAAAGGGAGGAGGTGTGTATCTTCTGAGGCCTCTCTGTTTGGCTAGATGGGTATCTTTTCTCTCTGTCTTCACATGGTCTTCCCTCCACTGAGGTCTATGTCCTCATCTTCTCTTCTTTAGGGACCCTAGTCACACTGGATGAGGGCCCACCCATATGACCTCATTTTACATTATTTATCTCTTTAAAGGCTCATCTCCAAATAGAGTCACATTCCGAGGTATGGGGGTTAGGGCTTAATATATAAATTTTGAGGGGGTCATAATTCAGTGCATAACAGATGAGGTCTGTAGGGTGGGTCTTAATCCAGTGATTGGTGTCCTTATAAAAAGAGGAAATTTGGACACAGAGACAGAGGAGCATAGAGCACTGATGATGTGAAGACAAGCAGCACACCGTCTATAAGCAAAGGGATGCCAGAGGCCATCAGAAGCCAGGAGAGAGGCCTGGAACAGATTCTCCCTCAGCCAAACAACTCTGCTGACACTTTGATTTCAGACTTCTAGCCTCCAGGACTGGGAGACAACAAATTTCTGCATAAGCCTCCCAGTGTCTGGTGTTTCGTTTGGGCAGTCCTGGGACGCAACTACATCTGGCTTTATTTCCTTTTCTAGTCTGGTGGGCTTTCTCCCTGGTGGTGGTCAGTATGGCACTGAGATGTCCTTGGCTCCTCTCTCACACCCGACTTCTCATCTTTCAGCATGTTTGACATCTCTGCCTTCGCAGAAGATCCAGGATCTAAACACTGCTCCCTTAGCACCTCCATGATCACTCGTCTCCTCTGGTCTACATTAATTATTACAATGGCCTCCGAGTTGGTTTCTTTCTTCCCCTTGCCTCCCCAAGGTCACTTCACTATTACTAGCCAGAATGGTTCTCTGAAAACAGAGTTCTGATCATGTTTCTGCCCAGCTCAAAGTTCTCAGTATCTCATAATAGAGATAAAGCTAACATCTTTCCAGGGACCTAGAAGACTCTGTGTGCCTAGATTCTTGTTGCTTTTCTGTCCTTATCTTCCAGGACTCTGCTCCAGCCGCACTGGCCTCCTCCCATGTCTCAAACAGACCAGGCGAAGAACTGCTGTCTCAGGGCCTTGTAACTGGCCACTCCCTCTGCCTGGAATGATAGTCCCTCAAACACAGGCGTGACTTGCTCCCTCTCTTCTTAAACTCTTCGTAAATGTCAGCTTGTCAGGGAGGTCTTCCCGTCTGCACCATCTCCACTTATCATCCCTCTTCCCTACTTTATTTTTCCTCTTCGGCATCCTTACTTGGATAGTACTCGATGTTTTACATATTTCTCTCACTAGGCACTGGAAGGTGATAGACCTTCTAAGTCCTCTGTAATATGTGGGATGATGGGATGATGACCTAGGAGGAGCTGCTTGCCCTGAAGTATTTCCTCTCTGGCTGGTTAAGGTTCTTGAACTTCTTAAAATGGATCATTCTCATCTTTAACTGAAGGAAGAAAAGTCTGGCTCAGTGATGCCATAGGAGTTACTTACCCTGATACTGTGAACTTGTTCTAAGATTTTGCCTTGTTCTCCCAGCAAATTCCTGCTTCGTACCCTTGTTCCAGTAACTCTGTCTGTGTTGCCTGCCCTGTCTCTAGCTCATATCTGAAATCTCGGGGAGCTCTAAGGGAATTTAGAGATAGTCTTGGCCCTCTTGGTCACTTTGTTGAGGTGCAGGTACAGGAAAGAACTTGCTCAAGGTCATATTCTCTGTGAAGTATATTCATGAATTTATTCAACATATACCACGTGCCAGATATTTTGCTGGGCACTTGCGAGATAATAGAAAATATTGGTCTCTGCTTCCTCTCCTCCTTTACCCACTCTCTACTCTCCCCTTCACTCTTTTCCTGTCACAGAGTTCCTGAAACCCTTGTAGTGTCCTAAATGATAAAAGTCCTAGGAGCATCTTTTGTTCTAATATTTTGTTTTTGACCCAGGTTTATAAGTTTTTGACATTTCCTGGGTAGTAGGAGTGTCTTTTGTTCTAATGAAGTGACTTTGGGGGTCTCCTGGTTGGGGGTTGGTCACCAGAAAGACCAAGCCATGATTAGAAGCTTGGAATGTTCAGCCCCCTACCCCGTTCTCCAGAGAGTGGAAAAGAGCTAGAAATGGAGTTAATGAGCAGTCATACCTACACTATGCCTCCACAGAAATCCCAAAAGTATGGGTTGGGAGAGCTTCCAGCTTGGTGAACACACACAGGTGCCAGAGAGTGGCACACCTGGAGAGGGCCCGGAAGCTCTACATTCCTCCCCACCGTGTCCCAGGCATCTCTCCCATCTGCATATGCATCTGTATCCTTTATCAAATCCTCTTATAATAAACAGGTAAACAGTAGGTAAATGGTTTCCCTGAGTTCTGTGAGGTGCTCTAATGAGTAAATCAAACTGAGGAAGAGGTCATGGGAACATTTGATTTATAGCCCATCAGTCAGAAGTACAGGTAGCAACCCGGACTTGTGATTGGCACTGAAAGTGGTGTGGGGGGGAAGGGCAGTCTTGTAGGACCGAGCCTTGAAGATGTGGGATCTGGCACTATCTCCAGAGACAGTTAAACTGTAGGACACCCAGCTGGTGTCAGGCATTACGTGGTGTGGGAAAACCTCCACAGCTGGTGTGAAAAGTATTATGAGTGTGGTAGCAGCAATAGGATCAAGGAGGCACACAGGAACAGGACCAGGGGTTTCCTCCTCAGCACTGAAGAGGCAAGAGTGAACAACACACAGTTCTTTCCAGTCTGGAGACTCTCATAGTTCGATGGAGAATTTCCATAAACAGATAATTATAAGAGTGGGTGAAAAAGATCAGTGATGGAGAGATGGTCGGGATGGTCAGAAGAGTATGGTGAATCAGCATGAAGAGGGTGAGAAAAGCAAAGAGGGGACAGAGCAAGGAGAGAGGGTCAGGGCTGAAGCCTCTGTTTGCTTCAGTCTCATGGCATTTATAAAGAGCTATTCATCCTCCATTCCCTCAAAGTGAACTGGGTATTTATTATGTTCAACCACTGTGCCTTGGCGTGGAGATACAAAGATGAGTTTGGTGTCTCAAAGACCAAGCGAGCAACTTGAGAGGTTTGCAAATTTCCAAACCCGAATCCCTGACTAGTTAAGCCACCTAGTTTCAAAGCAATGGGAATTTGTTTGCAGTTCTTTCTCTCTTCCTTGGGGACATAGCATGTGAGACTGTTGTGCAAACTGGCTGGGATTCTGAGCCACAAGATTCCTTGGCAGTAGCTTCCCTTGTTGAACCTGGCACATGTTTCCACCTTCAGAGTACCCCGATGTCCTTGGAGTAGTCAGGTGGCCTGTGTTCTTACAGCCAATCCACCGAGCTAAAACCAGCAGGTTCTGGGTTCTTTAATCTTTCAGGACACAACCTTGGCCTTTTGTGGGCAGCTAATCAGGAGTCAGCAAGCAGCTGCCCAAGGATACATTCTGGAAGCAAGCAGTTGTCAGAGTGGGGCGGAGGTCCAGGACACAGCCTGGCAGGGTCTCCTGTTTCACATCCAGTATCCAGGTATTCTCTGGCAGCGGAGGCAGACAAGGGTCACCATCAACTCCGCAAGTCAGTTAACTCTCCTGTGTGGGTCTCCGTAGTCCCCTAGGGAGGCTGGGGTTTGTTTTTCTGTATAGCATTATGGTAGAGTTGCTGTCTACATACAGTCAACTTTTAAGGGCTTTGGCATCCAACCCTCCATTCCACTCCTCATAAGTATTTCAAGGAAATGCTGCTCTTAGGTGTAGTAAGGTGAGGATTAAGAATTAACTAGTGAATTTAGCCATTTCGTCATTGGTGACCTTGACGATAGTAGATTCAGTGAACTGGCAGGGCTGAAATTGATTGGAAAGGATTTAAGAGATTACAGGCAACTCTTTTGAGGGGCAAAAATGGAGCAGAGAATAAGCCTAGAGCTGAAGGATGGTATGGGGTTAAGAGTGGATTTTTTTTAAGATGGAAGAAATTACAGCATATCCTATGGTGTGTGCTGGTTGGAATGATCCATTAGAGGCAAACTGATGAGGGAAGAAAGACCAGGTATGGATAGAGAGATGTCCTTGGACGAGAAAAGAGGACAAGGAACTTTTAGTGATGTAGTACAGCTGTGTAGGGCAGGTAAAAGTTTTCCTTGACTGCCTGAGGGTCCCTGGCTAAGTCTGAAAATTAAACTGACACAGACGAGAGAAGCATACACATTTACCTGGTCTAAGTTTTGTGGGACATGGGCTCCTTCGTACAGAAACAAGGACTTGAAGAAATGGTTGTACCTGAGGGTTTTTGTATAAGGTTTGATGAAGAACAGGCGGTAGTGTAGAAATCTAATAGGACAAAGGGTATAATGTAAATGTAATCAATGTTCGGAAACTTGGCAACGCATGTTTATTTGGATTCTGGAAAATTCCCATGTTGGAGATAAATAAGGATACTACTTTCCTTCTGGTAGGCAGAGAGCACTCCTTAGAAGACAGTCTTAGGACCTGCTTGAGGCAAGGGGAGGGGAAGATCAGAGAACTTCCTGCTTCTGCCATTTTCTCGAACTCCCTCAGCTTAAAATATTCAGTATGCCATGGTGCTGTATTTTGGACTACTGTGTTCTGAATCCTATTGGTGGGTTGTTAAACAGACATTATTAAATATTAAGTTCCATAAGTTTACAATTAAATAAACTGTATTTAGGTCAGGGCGCCTTTGGCTCAGGTCATGATCCCAGCCAGGGTCCTGGGATCTAGCCGCTCAGTGGGGAGTCTGCTTTTCCTTCTCCCTGCCGCTTTCCCTGCTTGTGCTCTCTCCGTCAAGTAAATAAATAAAATCTTAAAAAACAAAAAAAAGGTAATAGGTATTCAAAACTTACCCTTCTTAATTGTATTACTACATTTACCATTAATTGTTTTCCTTTTTTTTTTTTTTTTAAGATTTATTTATTTATTTTAGAGAGCGCGAACAAGTGGGAAGAGGGGCCGAGGGAGGGAATCTTCACGCTGACTCCCTGATGACTGCGGAGCCTATATGGGACTCGGATCTCATGACGCATGAGATCGTGACCTGAGCTGAAACCCAGAGTCCATTGCTTAACCAACTGTACCACCCAGGCACCCCTTTATTCTTTTAAAGAAAGATTTTTTTTTAAACTTGAGTATAGTTGAACACAGTGTTACATTAGTTTCATGTGTACAACATTGTAATTTAACTTCTCCATGTGTTAGGCTGTGCTCCTCACAAGTGTAGCTCTCCTCTCCCACCATACATTGCTGTTCCAGTATCATTGACTGTATTCCCTGTGCTGCGCCTTTTATTACTGAGTAAGAGACAGGTGGGACTACGTAGGGAGAGAGAGATAGGGGGCTCCGTGAGCTAAAGCTCACAGAAATCCCCAGAACTCAGAGGTGTGGGGAAAGCAGAGATAAGGGGACAAATCTGCCCACCCTGCCCTAGGCGTGTGGGGTGGCTGTCCTTTTATGATAATCACCTGTGACCAATGAAGAATAACCAGACCCTAAAAAAGAAATAAGCCATTGAAGATGTTAGCACTAGTCCTTGCTCAATGGTGTTATCAATAGAAATGTTAAAAGGATTTAAGTTCCCTAGTTAGCTTTCTATAAAAGACCCTCCCTAAAGGCCCTCAGTGGCAGCCCTCTCACTCTTGAGAGCTCATTCTGTGTCTTCACCTAAACTTCTATCGCTTTACTCTCCATTGTCTGCAAGATTCATTGGCAAGATTCATTCTTAGACTCCGTAGGACAAGAACCTAGCTCTCCCGCTTCATTACCGTGACTTATTCACTGGAAGCCTCTTATCTCCCATTCCCCCTCACCCATTTTGCGCATCCAACCACCCCCATTTGCTCTGGCAACCATCAGTTGGTTTGCTCTATTTATAGGGCTGCTTCTGCTTTTTTGTTTATTCATATTTTTTTTCAGATTCCACGTATGAGTGAAATGATACGTTATCTGTCTTTTTCTGTCTGACCTATTTCACTTAGCACAATACTCTAGTTCCACCCATGTTGTCTCAAATGCCACAATCTCATCTTTTTTTTTTTTTATGGTTGTGGAATATTCCATTATATATATATATATATATAATATATATATGTTGCAGGGTTTCTTTTCCTTTAGTGCCTGTGGTTCTTGGTCTTGCCACTTTGAAGAATGAAGAGGTAGACCAAAGAGTGGTGGGCAGCAGAGCAAAGTTTATTGAGGGACAGTACAAAGCTCCCGAAGAGGGAGGGGACCCCAGAGGATTGCTGGTTTGACATTTAAATCTAGGGATTATGGGCTCTCTGGTGTGGACTGTTTTAATCTGATTAACTGTCCACGTGCCTGTCACCCAATCAGGTTTTTGTCCACAGGCTCAAATACCTATCAGGTAGTTGTTCCATGGGAAAGGGTGGATGGTTTCTTCTAGGGTGGTGTTTTGGAGCTTCTGGGATCACTGCGGGGGTGGCCACCACTGCCTTAAAGCATGCCAGCCAGCTGCGGGCTGCCAGATCAAGCTCTTTGTTTAAATTCCAAATGGCTGGGGTGCCTGGGTGGCTCAGTTGGATAAGTGTGTCTACTTTGTCTCAGGTCATGATCCTGGGGTCCTGGGATCGAGCCCCACATCAGGTTCCCCTCTTCCCCCACCTCAAATATATAAGTAAAATCTTAAAAAAAAAAAAAATCCAACTGGCTTTGGAGCTGGCCCCTGGGCCTGGGTTAGGATACTGAAGGTGGTTCTCTTCCTTTCTGTTACAGACAAATTGTAAGTCCTCCTACTTAAAACTGGGTCATTGAGTAGAGCCTAGAATAACAGGATGGGGCTTTTTTCCTTCTAAGGATAGTTTCCTCTTAGGACAGGGGTGGGGGGATGCCCTTGTTCCTGCTTGCCTTTCTCCCAACTATTCTTTGTTATATTCATATATGTATATATACATATATGTGTGTGCATACATACAATATCTTACTCATCCATTTGTCTATTGATGAACATATACGTTGTTTCCATATATTGGTTATTATAAATAATGCTACAATGAACATAGAGATGCATATATCTTTGAGTTAGTGTCTTCATTTTCTTTGGGTAAATACTTAATAGGGGAATTATTGAATCATATGGTAGTTCTAGTTTGAAATTTTTGAGGACCCTCCATACTGTTTTCCACAGTGGTAGCTTCAATTTACATTCCCACCAACAGTATATGTACCATACTGTTTTGATTATGATAGCTTTGTAGTGTATCTTGAAATCTAGAATTTGTGATACTTCCAGCTTTGTTCCTTCTCAAGATTGCACTGGCTCCATCAACTGTGCTCTTGCCATCATGTCTGTGACACGTGGATGGTAGGAATACCACACGGTAGTGCATTTTTGCATGTGTTTTTCCCACCTCCATGCTTAGTGACGTCACTTTGGTAGTTTGAAATTGGCCATGGTGGGAGTATTTACGGATCAGTAACTGCGGTCATTAGACATCAGGGCCTTGTTTTGGTGGTTTTCCAGAAGGAGAGCTGTTTGTTAACCATTTGTGAGCCCACTGGATGGCTTGGTGGCCCGTGGAGAGACTGGCTTTAAACTGAGCACCAACAGTTCATTCACAGGAACAGAAGAGAAGGCAGGGCATTTGGACAGGTAGATGTGGTCGGGAGAAGTTTCCTGTTTACTAAATAAAAAAGGAAGCAAGGTAGTCATCTGAGAATATGGCTGGGAAGGAAGTGTTGGGGGTTTGAGGTGAGAAGACTGTGGAACAGTGAGTGGATGAGAGAAATGTAGTATTTTGTGTGTGTGTGTGTGTGTCCAGCACCATTAAAAGTCCCCTTGAGGTTAGTGGTTATGAATTTAAAAGCAGGTCTGTTAGTATGAGTTTGTGTGTATATCTGTCTCCAGTCTCTTACAGTGGCGGGATTGGAGTGCTAGAGAGCTGGATTTACCCAAGTATATGGTTTTGCAATACCGGTATGACTATGTGTGTTAGTAGCAGGTGAGTTTAAAGTGTTATAAACGTGAAAGCCACCACCTCAGAGAACTTTGTCATTCATCCTGGCTAAAATCAGGCCCCATCCCCATAACTGTAATCCATTATCCTGTTTGTTTTCCTGCGTTGTTTTTGGATGTTAAATCGCCTGGCTCACCCATCCTCCCCTGCCACTAGGGACCATACTTTATTTACGACTGAATGTGCAGTGCCTACCACAGTGCCTGGCGCAGAGTAGATGCTCAGTACGTGATGTGTTGAGTAACTCACTGAATAATTGAATTCACTTTCTCGTTCTTGGAAAATCTGTACAGTCCGGTGAAAAGTACTCAAATTCCTTCTGTGTCCCTTTGTTCCTCGCTCCATGGTGTTTCAACTTGGAGCACAGGAATTTCCTTAAAGGGTCAGAGAGGCTATGCCATGAGTCCCTTATTTCTTGAACACTCTCAGGCCATATGGGCAATTTTTACTGTACTTGAGGCCCAACTTAAAGCTGTTGAGGCAGCTGCCCGGGTCGTGCGTGTCATGCAGTTGCTGACCTTTGTCACATGGGACTCAGCAACACGGAGGAGGGTTAGATTACAACCCAGCCTTGGAGGGCGGGTAGTTCCCGTATTTATGATCACTTGGACCCTTCATTGGCTGCTGAGTCCAGAGAAGCTCAGGCGAGGTGACAGCGGAAAAGCAGGGGTCCAGAGGTCCAGGCCTCAGAGCCCGGGCCGGTGGCCCGCGGGCCGCGGGCGGGGCCGGCCGCTCCAGGCGCCTGCAGGGCCCAGCCCGCC
>LNAC01000481.1:446093-484873 GCA_002007465.1 Ailurus styani
CGGGCCGCGCCCGCGTCCCCCCGCTCCCCCGGCCCAGCCGTCCGCGCCCCGGGGCTCCCGCCGCGCGGCCCTGCTCCTTCCCCTGCCCCCGCGGGAGGCGGCGCCCGCGCTCTCGCGCCGCAGCTGCGGGCTTTGCCTCGGGATGTGCGGGGAGGCGGTGGAGGTGGATTTCCTCGAAGGCTCCCCACCCCTCCCCGGGGTGAGGGGAAGGCTCCGTGCGCGGCCGCACGTTCACATCCTGCCCCACAGCCCTAGGGGATGCAAGTTCTGGAGCCTGGTTGAGGTTGCACAGGACTTGTCGATCTTTCTAGTACGTCATGGACCCCCGAGACGAGCCAGTGGGAGCCGCGGAAGCGATCACCATAGTTCACCCAGCACTGTTGGCTCTACCGCCTTAATACTTTGTCTTTTATGAAACGGCTGTGGGACTTGGGGCAGGTAGCTACCCCCCTGTGCCTTAGTGTTTTGATCTGTGAAATGGGTGAAATAAAATTACTAACGCAAAGGGTTGGTTGTGAGGAATCCAAGTGAGGTAATTCATGTAAGTGCTTAGACTGATGCTTAGGCCTCTAAAATATTCTAGTTGTTTGTACTCCTGTAACTGCACCCTAGGCTTAGTATTCAGTGGTCCTCTTTATCCCAGGGGCGCCTCCTTGGACTATGCTTCTGGTAGTAGAATAGGGAATTGCTCTGAGAAATCAAGAGCACCCAGGCCTGGGAGCTGAGACTCCTGAACTGTAGTCTGTCTCTGCCTTTAGTTACTTCATTTGGTCAATGGCCGTCTTCTCTTCAGGCCTCGCTTTCTGCATCTAAGATAAGAGTCTTGTATCAGAAGACATTTTAGGTTACCCTTTAGCGTTCACTTTTTAAAGCAAGATTTGCAAGAATTGTAATTTGCCTTGGGCAGCGGCCAGCAGGCAGTGTGCTCCATATACAACCCAGAAACAAAACAGAGATGCTGGGAGAGGAAGTTAATTTTTTAAGTGGTAAGACAGGACCTGTATTAGAGGAGGTGATGCAGTTGGGCACCCAGGCTGCAAGGATTGATTGGGATGCTGGTTAACAAGGTGTTGCCATACAGGCCTTCTTTTTTAATCCCCGGAAGATTGTCAGCTTGTTGATATTTTTCGCTGATCTTCAGTATCTAGAATAGTGCCTCCCACCTAGTAGGGGCTCAGTAAAAACTGGTAAGTGATGAATGAATAAATGAATGACAGCAGGAATTGTGGATCTGGTGGAGACTTTGCCTTAGGCCAGACTTCTGGGCCCAAAGGAGAAACAGTGAACACTCCATGGTGTGTATTCTTTAATGCCACTGCTCCCTTGGAATGCCTTTCCGGATTATCCTTCTCAAGAGCTGATCTCCGTCTTGACAGAACTGGGGGAGCACTTGATCTAGGCATCACTGACCATCTTCTCCAGTGTTGGCTAGTTACTTCTGCACATAGCTTTTCTCCTCATGAGACTCTTAAGCTTCATGGGGGGAAGGCCTCATTCCTGCAGCAGCACATAGCACAATGCCAAGCTCTCTTTTAGAGAGTACGTGTGGTCATCCTTCTGGGCTAAATGCTTTTCTTTCATTCAACAGGTCTTTAGAGGTACTTTCTTCTGTGTGCTAGGGCCCTGCAGATAGACCCTCTTCTCATGGAGCTGATGGTCTCCAGTGGGGAAGACTGACATTAATAAATGAACAACTAGGGCGCCTGGGTGGCTCAGTGGGTTAAAGCTGCTGCCTTCGGCTCAGGTCATGATCCCAGGGTCCTGGGATCGAGCCCCGCATCAGGCTCTCTGCTCAGCGGGGAGCCTGCTTCCTCCTCTCTCCTCTCTCTCTCTGCCTCTCTGCCTACTTGTAATCTCTCTCTGTGTCAAATGAATAAATAAAATCCTTAAAAAAAATAAATAAATGAACAACTAATGAACACATACTTACAATTGGTGATGTGTATTTACACAGAGAAAGTTCATGTTGCTCGGACCAAATATAGCAGGGAAGTCCTGCTAAAGTCCCCAAGGGTGGCCATTAGGAAAGGCTTTNTAAATGAACAACTAATGAACACATACTTATAATTGGTGATGTGTATTTACACAGAGAAAGTTCATGTTGCTGGGACCAAATATAGCAGGGAAGTCCTGCTAAAGTCCCCAAGGGTGGCCATTAGGAAAGGCTTTCTCGAAAAAGTAGCCTTTGTCAAATGATGACTGAAGTGTATATAGGAGTTTCTTAAGGAAGAAAGGAGGGGGAGGAACTGCTTTCTTTCATACGTTATCCTGTTTATTTCATCCAGCAGTTGCGGGAAGGATTTAGGGCTGATTTCCATTTCACCACCTAGAGAAACTGAGGTTCAGAGACGTTTAAACAACTTTTCCAAGTTCCCACAGCCAGCAGTTGGGAAGGCAGGGTTTTGCCTCTGAATCCAAAGTCTCAACCCCTAGTCGCCAGGCTGTGCTACCTACCACAAAATAGGCACTCAGATGATTATCAAGGGAATAAAATGTTCCAGAATCATCTTTGCTGTGCTCTTTATCCAATCTCCATGTTCTTTTGTCTAGTCTTCTCTCACGGTTTATTCATCTTGGACCCTCTGTGCCTGATATAAGGGTATGGAATTGATGTGTGCTAAGGTGAGAAAATACAGTGTTTCAGTTTTCTATTGCTATGTAACAAATCACGCCTATGACTTAGTGGATCAAACCAATGGTAGACTTCTGGGTTTCAGGATTCTGTGGGTTGACTGGGCCCAGCTGGTTGGTTTTTTGTGTGCCATCTGTTTACAGGTGAGGTCACTTACAGAGCTGCATTCAGTTACAGCGTGCTAGAATTCTTATAAAACACTTGGCCAGGTGACGGACACACAGTAAATAGGACATTTTGGAAGGTAGGTCTGGGGAAAGAATATTTTCAGAAAAGGCCTAGCAATGGAACAATGCAAACACATGGATGACACAACACTTCCGTTCTTTTTTTTTTTTTTTTAAAGATTTTATTTATTTATTTGACAGAGAGAGAGATCACAAGCAGGTAGAGAGGCAGGCAGAGAGAGAGGAGGAAGCAGGCTCCCTGCAAAGCAGAGAGCCCGATGCGGGCCTCCATCCCAGGACCCTGAGATCATGACCTGAGCTGAAGGCAGAGGCTTTAACCCACTGAGCCACCCAGGCGCCCACTTCCATTCTTTTTATTCACAAAATAATGCCTCAGAGGGGCTATCTGAGTCAATAAATTATGAGATTTCAGTTAATCCATTTGTGAGCATTTCACCTTACATTACATAAAGCCATGAACTGGAAGTCAGTAGGTCTGATCATTTTGCTTTCCCCATTAAAAACGGCTTTTGGGTGGCATTGGGACACAGTTTTCACCAGTCTGTACTGTGCTCTTGTACAAATTGGAAAGAGGCCTCATCTAGGTGGTGGACTCCACAAGCTCACAGTCAGTGGGGCTAGTGGAAAGGAAATGGGGCTGTTTATGCAAATTAGTAAGGAGGGGGGGGCTGTTACCCAGTTAGGCTCTTGGACTGTCTAAGCCCTAGAAATGGAGGCTGAGCAGGAGTTCCAGGCAAGGCTTTATCAGGGCTTAGTGCTCCAGTACAGGGGAGACAGAATAAAGATTCTACAGTCTGGCTCCCCAAGGAGAGGTCTGGGAGAGTTTTAAGGAGGCTTAAACTGAAAAAGGGTCATCAGTGGGGTCCATCTTGGCTTAGATTAGTTTGTTTTTTCACAGCCAAGCATCCCTTTTAGGTGCTGGAGGGCTTGCACAGTGTCTGATGTGGATCAGACCAGTCAAAAATGGGGGGGGGGAGGGGGGGTTTGGAACTCATGGCTCCTGGCATCCAGCCTCAATTTCTGATGGCAAGTAGCACCTGCTGGCAGGGCTAGAAAACTGGGTTAGTATGGCTTGTTAGCCAGTTCCTGGGTGTGGGGACCTAAGTCTGTTCCCTGCTCTGTCTCAGAGCTCCTTCCACTGGGTGGCTGTAGCCCTGTGCCCCCTGGCCTGTTTGACTGGAATACCTTGTGCAGTCATCAACATGCACAACTGTATATGACAACCCTACTGCCTTAATTTCGTGTCTGTGAATCAATAATGCCAGGTACCTCACCTGTCTCCCAGGATTGTTGTGAGGATCAAATGTGTAAGAGTTTGGCAAGCATAAGCTTTTTAAAGTGTAAGGTAGTAAAAATGATCTTTGTGGCTAAATATACTTTTATTTTTCTTTTAGTCTTTATGGTTTTTTTCCAAAGGAAGGCACTTGGCAGAAAGAACAATCATATGAGGATCTCTGGAAGCATTTAATCTGATTTTGTACAATGGTATGTTTGAAGCTGTTTCAGCACTGAGGATGTTCTATTTTAAATAGTCTACTGATCTACGTCTTTTGGTATGTTAGGACTTGCCTTCCAAGTTATTATATACTACTATTTTTAAAACCTGAGGAATGTTTGCTCTTTTTACACCTGCCTGTTGGATAC
Organism: Ailurus styani; assembly: GCA_002007465.1. NCBI lineage: Eukaryota > Metazoa > Chordata > Mammalia > Carnivora > Ailuridae > Ailurus > Ailurus styani. The sequence goes on from LNAC01000481.1 coordinate 450,558, forward strand.
CACAGGCAAAATATTAGCTACATGCTTTCAAAGCTAAGTGGCACCTTGAAAACAAACACCACAGAACTCTTTGTTCATGGAATATAGTGTTTCTCAATGAACCCTTCATGGAGGAATGCTGTGAAGCCCAAAATGGTTTATTCATCAGATGCTAAACTGTAGTTTTCATGCACTATATTGTCGATGCACCTGACAGTGCATTTAGGCTTCTTTCTTTGTATGACTCTTAGCTTTCCAGCTCTTACCACTTACAGCTGTTTCCTTCCTTTTACTTAAAACCACCCACAAAGAGCAGGCAGGGTTGCCTCTATACAGGCTGGAAGCTCACTCATCTCTACAAGCTCACGTGGGTCTGTTTACTGTGTTTGCATTCATGAGCTGGATTCAAACAGTCCTTTGGTGTTGTCTACCTAAAATTTAAAGTCATTAAAAAGGACTCAGAGGGCCCTCGTGGTGCCTGGATTTTCTTGCTTATTCTCAGGTAAGGCCATAGAAGTTAGAGTTTTGCTTACTCTAGAGTTGTTCGTGTTGATTTTCTTTCTGTGCTGTAGACAAAGGAGGCATTGTGTGTAGAGTGTAAGCTTCATGGGCAGAGATCTTTCATTTGTTCCTGATGCATCCCAAGCACCCAAAGAGATCCTGGAACATAGTCGGTGCTCAACAAATCCTTGTGGAGTGAGCGAATGACATGTACCACTCTGGAGTTTAGCCCTGTGTAATTTCAGATGGAAGTTAAAATGTGGGGTTCAGTCTTACTTACGGCACTATAATAAAATGGACAGATTAAAATAATTTCTTTTTGCTTCAACACAGTGGCCTCGGGTTTTTATTTATTTTAGCCAGGAGCCTGCTGTGCTGAACAAAATGGTTTGAGTGTTTACCCTTAAACTCATAAAGGCGATTTATGAATGGCTATTTCCATTTAGAGTAGAAAGTTGATTGGGTAATTAATAATGTTTCCATTTCTGATCCTATCTTTTCTCCCTTGCAAATCTGCCACTTACTTCTGGGGAACATCTCTTCCAGAAAAAATCCTGAAATATTTGGAGTGAACCAATATTTCCAAAATAAATGATTTGACAAATTATAGGGCTATTATATGAACGGTTATTTATCTTTTTACTTACACTGTAATAGTCTTTCTTTTATCTTCCTGTCCTCAATCCTGCTAGAAGAAGATTAGATCCGACATGAAGCAGAATGGTGCAAACGGGAAGAGCACGGGCTCTGACATCAGACAGGGGGACGGAGCGCTACTAGCTGTGTGAGTTTGGGCAAGTCAGTTCTTTTTCTCCACCTCAGGGTCCTCAGCTGCAGAATTTGTTGATAGTAACTGTCTTCTGCAATTGTTGGGGGGATATTAAGTGGATAACACACATAGTTGCATGTAACATACTTAACTTCATGTTGGCACATGGTAGGTGCATTAAAGTACTTGCTAAAAATCTTGATAGTAATACTAACAATAATAATTTCTCACATTTCTTCCATGAACGTGAAAATAAAAAGCTGAGAGAAGTAGTCTGCAGAAATCTTCACCAACCTGGAGTAATAGAAGAAAGAGCATGAATAACGGTGCACATTTGAATTATGAGTTATTTTTAAAATGTTATTTAAATGCTGTCAAAGTGTGCTTGGAGACTTAATAGTGGTGGTTGTGGCTTAATCAGTTTATAAAAACTTGAGCAGTTTTTAACTATCAAAGCAGTAATAGTAAAATTTTCATATGTCTACTAGTGGACATTTAAAATTAAGTCTGTGTATCATTTTGCCCTTGGGAGATGAGGAGGTAAATAAAACATGGCCTGAGCCCTCAAGGAGCTCGCTCTCAAGGGGACAGAGGGAAAATACATTAATTTTTATCAAGAGTGCTTTCTCAGGGGCATATTACAGACATAGTGAGTGGGGCAAGGATTGTATTTTATTTTTTTATAAGATTTTATCTTTATGTCATCTCTACCTCACTGTGGGGCTCAAACTCACAACCACCAGATCCAGAGTCACACGCTTCACTGACTGAGCCAGCCAGGCACCCTATATCTTAATTATAAATCTGTGACAGCTTTTAGAGTACTTAGAGTTTATTGCCTTTTTTAAAAAGTAAATATTCTCTCTAGTCCTCTTACTTCTCTGACGCAGTGCCTTCCCTAATGCTAGTAGGGAAGAATATGTCAGGAGTTCTTGTCACACGGACTCTGAATCAATAAAGCTGAACTTGTGACGTTTTACTAGTCTGAAAAAGAGGAAGTATCTTCTAATAATTTTTAAGTCATCACTTAAACCTGTTTGGTTACCAGAAGGATACGAGTATACTCAGTGCCACACCCCAGTGACTTCCAAGATAGGCACTGAAGTCCTGAAACTTAAGTTTTGAAAATGTTCATTCTTTAGCAACAAAAACCACTACTGTTTATTGAGTACCTGCCTGGTAGTTATACTTCACATAACATTATTCCCTTTAATTTCTCTGACAACTCTTTGAGATGGATTTTTTTCACCCTAATTGTACGGATGAAGAAACTAAGGCAGGCTGAGATTAACGTAATTTGCCCAAGCCTCCCACAGATGGGCTTCACACCGAGGTCTCTTGGATTCTAAAACTCATTCTGTTTTCAACACTCTGTATTTTCCATTTTCATTTTGTTTTTTATTTCTTAGCTTTTCACTGAGAAATCATGTGACCCTGAACAACATAGTGTTTAGGAGCCCTGGCCCCCACACAATTTAAACTCTGCATCTGTGTGACTTGTGACTCCCCCAAAACTTAGCTATGAGGAGCCTGCTACTGACTGGAAGCCTTACCAAAGACACGAATAGTCAATGAACACATTTGTATGTTATGCAAATTATATACTGTATTCTCACGGTAAGAAACCTAGAGAAAAAAATGTTAAGGAAACCATAAGGAAGAGAAAATGCGTTTATAGTACTGTATCATATTTATTGAAAAAAATCCACATACATGTGGACTCATGCAGTTCAAACCCATGTTCTTCAAGGGTCAACAGTAATTTGACTTACAAAATGTTGCAAAACAGAGGAAGAATTCCTTTACCCAGCTTCCTAAACTGGTGTATCATTTTAAAACCAGGGAATTAGCATTGATACAATGTTAACTCATCTAAAGACCTTATTGAAATTTGGCAATAGTCCACTCATACTAAGAGTCAATGCAGGATCCCCCATTGCATTTATTTTTTTTTTCAAAGATTTTATTTATTTATTAGAGAGAGAGAGAGAGAGACCACAAGTAGGCAGGGAGGCAGGCAGAGATAGGAGGAAGCAGGCTCCCCACTGAGCAGGGAGCCCAATGCAGGGCTCGATTCCAGGACCCTGTGATCATGACCTGAGCCAAAGGCAGAGGCTTTAACCCACTGAACCACCCAGGCGCCCCTCCCACGCCGCATGTAGTTGTCATGTCTTAGTCTCCTACAATGTGGAACACTTCCTCACTTCTTTTTTTTGTCTATTTGTCTTTTTAGACCATGGTACTTTTGAAGAGTACTGGTCAGTTATTTTGTAGACTTTGTATCTTTGAATGCATTTGCTTTATGTATGGTTTTGACATTGAGGTAGGAGGGTTTTCCTTTGTGTCATAATTGTAAGCTGTTTCCTTCAAAAAACTTTACTGTGTGAATTTTGTAAGACCGATGAATCAAAGACCTGTACCCCTGAAATAAATAATATGTTATATGTTAGAACAACAACAACAAACTTTGCTGTCATTGCCAATTATTAGGACTTTTTAAAAAAAATTTGTCAGAGAGAGTGAGCGAGTGCACAAGTAGGGGGAGGGGCAGAGGGAGATGGAGAAGCAGGCTCCGTGCTGAGCAAGGAGCCTGATGCAGGACTTGATCCCAGGACCCTGGGATCATGACCCGAGCTGAAGAGAGACATTTAACTGACTGAGCCACCCAGGTGTCCATATTAGGACATATTTGAATGAATAAGGGTGATGTGACATTGTTGGCCTTTGTTTAGACTCATAGCTTGTCTCTGCCAGAAGGGCCTTGAGTTTCCTCTGGTGGCCCATGGCTCTGGCTTCCCAGATGTCAGCATCACCATCTGTACAACTTGGCTCCTTGTCCTTTGTTCTGTCTACTTCATTCTCCTACTGGTCTAAAGGCCAAGGAACAACCATTCAAAAATTTATTGACTTAAATATGTTTTGTCCTTGATCATTGAAATTTTGGTTAATCAATGATTCGTTTGATGTTGGTATGAAATCAACTTCACTTTCCTCTAAGATACACTGTTGTGTGTAGCTCATTAATTTGGCACAGTTCATGGTGATTTCTTTGTTTAGCTAAAAGCCAAATCTCTTTTCAGCAGCTCCCCCACTTTTCACATGCATTTTTGGAAGCAGCCAGAGCAGCAAAGATTCTCGTAGTGCTTATAAAACAAAAATGTTAATATACAGACTTATTTTAGGTCCGCTTGACCTTTGTACGACTAATCATACAGATCTGTCAGCTCTGTTGCTTCCTTGTGCTCTCTTGGATAATGCCATTTGGAAGTTGGTAAACAATGGTTCCTTTGGAGGTCATTAACTCTTTTTGGGGGGAGGTGGTATTATTAAAGGCAGGCATTGACTTCTGAGCTTTTTGGAAAGTTGATATTTTAAAAACTGCTTACTCTTAAGAGTAGGCTTTATGAAAGCTTGTATATTTTCCCCTTGTAAATAGGAAAGGTAAATAGCTGTATCTTCATGAAGCTCCTCCCACAAATATATTATCTCTTATTCCTTTAATTAGGTGGTCTCAATTTCTTGGCCTCTCACTTTTCATAGCTCTTTGTCTTAAAGTAAATTTTCTTTTTTACCCAGTGTTTTGCAGTTTGGGGCCTCTTACCTTTCAATTTTAAAAGGAAATGAAAGCAAGGTATATGACCTTGTAGAGGAGTCTACATTTACCCTTGTCGGACTGTGATATTTGCAGTAGATTTATATCTTGGGGAAAGATAAAGGATTTCTTTTGTACATTCTATAAAGGAAGTGAAATCATAAGTAAGTTCAGAATGAAGTGAAATATACCTTGGAAAATACTGTAAGTCCCCCAGGATATATGGCACGCAGGGCGAATGTTCATGGCCCCACATGTAATTGTTGTGCTGCTACAGTTTGTGCTACCTACTGAGCCAGGTCGTGGGATGGCACGCAGTTTGCCAGATATCTGGGTGTTTAGACCACTTTGCTTCCATGAGAGTTGCTAGTGTGGAGTGGGGATTGGGAAATCTTTCTGACCCTGCTTGTGTGCAGGCTTGACGCCATTTCTGCTTTTAGCTCAAACTCCTTGTCTTAATAGTAGTTAGTGGGCTTACTCCTTTGGGGAAGTACTAAGTGAGATAATGCATATGATGGCTTCTGATACCCAGTGCAGTACATCAGCGGACGCTCACTAAGTCTTCGATGGTCTTAGCTCGATCCGTTCCATTGTCACATCGTGTTTAAAAAGGTGTCCAGAGAAACCTGTCCACTGTCTCCTGTCTTCTCAAATTGGCATTCCTGGTGATGACCCTCTCAGAGCCTTCCTTCCCTCTCTCAACCCCTTACTACCTGACTTCAGAAGGTTCATGAATTAAATCATGAATATTCAAGTTACCACAAGATGGCGTGAGATCATTTCAAGTAATGCCACGTAGGGGGAGCCTCAGCACAATAAATCTTTAATTTTAAAAAAGTTAGAATATATGCCTTTCACGTCATGGTATTTAGCTTTTGTAAATAAACCCCTCATTTCTTTTCCCGTTCTCATGTGGAAACATGAGGCTCATGTCTATTCAACTCCCCAAAGTAGTTGGGTGGGAAAATGACTTGAATCAAGCAGATGATTTTACTAAAGTGAATTGTTCAGGATCTCTTGTGTTTGGCTGAAACCTTCATTTTACTTGTTATTTACAAGCATTGTCTAATGGGTGACCCTTAGGTATTTTACAGTGACCCCTCTCCACAATTTCCCATTTCTGTATTATCCCCTAGTCTGATGTGTTTTTCTCCTGATGCGTTTATTTTTTTGTTTGTTTCCCCAGCTTACATGTAAACTCTGTAAGAGGCTACAGTTTTGTTTGTTTCTTTACTACATCCTCAGTGCCTGGAACCATGCCTGGCATGGTTGGTACTCCAAACCTCTTAATTGAAGAATGAATGGAGAATTTTCACTATTGTTTTAGTCAGTGCCCTTTGGCTTAATAGGAAATCTTAAAATTATGTAAAAGTATGACGTTTCTGAGTTTATATTCTTTAGGAATTTCACTGATAACTTAGCGAAGTAATCAGAACTTTAAAGCTTTTATTACTGTCCTTTTCTGGTGACTGTATTTCACATCTCTTCCATAATTTAGTTCAGTAATCTTCCTACAACTTACAGTATATTTGTAATATTCAGTCAGGAAGTATTGATGGATACAAAATGAGCAAACTAGGACTAGTGAAGGAGATACTTTCAGACTTTCATTTTACCTTAGTATGAAAGTTTTTATTCACGTACACAAACACACACAATTCCGGAGATCTGTGTGAGGCTGAGATATTTCCTTGCTTCAGGGATGTTCTGTCAGTGAGGCCTCTTGCCAAGAGGCAGAGTAGCTAAACCTGACCCTCCCTAGTGGACATTATCTGAAACTTCAAGAAAGCAGTCATCATAATTTTGAGCATTTTTTTCTGGAGGAAAAATGACTGACTGAATGACTGACTGAATGAATGAATTCTTAAGAATCCACTTTGTGATTAGTTCTCAAGATTGCAATTGCCAGGATGGAAGCGTGAATGACAGTTTATGGCATGGGGCATGATGAAGTGTTGAGGCTGCTGAGGACTGGCCGTCTGTAGTTTCTTCACAAATAGGTCCCCAGGCAAAGTGAGGTTTATTTTCCAAATTGACCCCTGATGTCATCTTCCTAATCCTTCATTCGGCAAAAATTTATTGAGTGCCCACTGTGTGCTAGACACTGTGCTAGTGGTAGAGATAGAGGAGTGACTGAACTAGATCATATTCCTCTTCTCACAGAACCTGTGTTCTAATTCAGTGTATTTTGAGGCCACAGATATCTTTGTTATGTGTGAATATAGTGGACCCTTTTCTCTGAAGATCAACCAGTTAGCCAACCTCTCTCTCTCTCTCTCACACACACACACACACACAAGCACACTTGTATAGGTAGTGGCTATGAGATGGGGAGACCCACTCTCACTGAGTTGCATATATCACTTCCTGGGGTTCCAGAGTCTTGAACAAGCTCAAGTTCACCAAGTGGAGAGCCCCTCTTCCCCTGCCTGTCAGCCTCTTCACTGCTTTCATCCTCCCCTCCGCACTTTGTGATACCTTGGATGAGACTTCCTGTAATTTCCTTTTTAGGTTTGGTCACATGATAAAGCAGTGTGAGCTTCTAGATAAGGAGCCTAAGAGGTGCTCAGCAGACTTGGATCAGGGGCCACCTGTCCCATGGCTTTGAGAAAGTCACTTCGTCTCAAAAAGTCTTTCTCTTTGTATCGCAGCAACAGAAAGGATTGTATTGAGTAATTCTGAGACAATTTAAGGGTAGGTTAGGTAGGTAGGCTTAGAAGGCAACAGAGAATATCTGTGGGTAAATTACAGTCTCGGCGCTCTTTAGCTGGGTGATTGTGAGCAAACTACTTAGTTTATCTGGGCCTTATTTTTCACGTGTAAAAGGGAAAAAGCAGCATATACTTCATGGTATTAATTTGAGAATTAAACTGAAATAATGTGTATGTAAACTGTCAGGACAAAAATGGTAGTTTTTTTTTTTTAAGCCTTGTTACATCCAAATTGTCTTTCAGGGGAATTAATAGGTAAACGATTTATTGAGCACCTGGAGTAGACTACTTCTGTAATTGTTCTCCTGTGATGCCAGCCCAGCTGCCGGGCAATGGTATACGATCCGAGGGAAAGATTCACTTTGTATTAGGCCTGGATTAATTTCATGGCTCTCCCACTGACTAGCTGGGTGATCCTAGACGCTGTGATCTTCATTCAGTTTCCATTTCTAACAGATGAGACCATGATAACACGTGACCCAGTCATAGCCGAGAGGCTGTTTTGGGATTTAAACAAGATGGTATAAGTAAATAGAGCAGGTAGTGCACGGCGTGGCACGGAGGACACCCTCCATTTCTGGTTCCATGATTAACCTAGTTTAAGCTCACCCTCCCTTCTCGGCCCAGGGCTAGGTTGGATCTCAAAATGCTTTTCCTTGGATATCTACAGGTTCAGTTGATGATAGCCTCTCACTTAATCTAGGCCCAAGTAGTGAAGTGATGAGTCTTGATTGATAACGGGCCTTAGAGGTTACTTGGAAAATATGTCCTGTTCCTGCGAAGAACTGTGTTTGCTGGGAAAGGATTCACTTTGGTAAAAGATGAATGGTAATTCTTCTTTATGTCTTTTCATTTAGTATCCCAACCCCATGGATAAAAATGTCATCTCTGTAAAAATTGTGGAGGAAAAAAGAGGTAAGTTTTCTGAATATACTTCACTTTGGTGTGGTCATTAAGTGATACTGATTTTTGTAAAGGTGTTTGTGTGTGTGTGTGTGTGTGGCCTGTTACTTTTAAAACAGGTATATGAACAGTTGTATTTCTGTTTTTGAAGTAACAGAGAAGAGTACCCAGCACTTACAGCAGCAGAGGACTTGCTTAATGTGCTCTTATCACTCTCTCAAATAATAACTGATGACAGTAGTAACAGCTAACATTTCTGAGCTTTTCATATGTGCCAAGCACTCTCGCTCGTACTAACTCATTTAATCTTCAGACTAATGTATGGTGTGTGTATTATTATTATTATTCCCATTTAATGTATGAAGAAACCAAGGTACGGAGAGGTTAAATAAATTGCCCAAGGTCACATGGCTGTATCCCTATAATATATTCATGTATCATTATATAGATGGCAAAACAGTTGTGATTAGTAGCATGTATATAAAATGTGACTATAAAGTGATTAGACTGTGGAATCATAACTATACTTGACAGCCTGGTTCCATATTGACCAGAGCAGGGGTTGATGAACTATGCTCATCCTGCTTGATGTTGTGAATAAAGTGTTATTGGCATATAACCATGCCCACTTGTTTATATATTGTCTATGGCTTCTTCCTTGCAACAACGCAGAGTTGAGTTGTTGTGACAAGACTGGCCCACAAGACCTAAAAAGATACCATCTGGTCCTTTATAGGAAATGTTTACTCACCTCTGAATGAGAGTGTAGTCTTCACTGCTCGCTGTCATTCGGATCTCACCAGAGGCATTTTCACTGTCCTTGCTTGGACTTGAGAACCGGGCCATGCAGTGAGCTCTAGTGATGCACGGAATCAGTGTATAAACCCTTGGAGACACCCAGGCCCACTTATGACATGCTCTTGAACCTTCTGGGAAGACATATGATATGGCGCTGTTTGTTACATGACTCTGAAGTCTTCTCTGTGCTTGGTGAGCATGAAACTGTCTTTCATTTGTGAGGGTCTTTTCTTCATGTCCACAATTCTATAAAATGTACTTTAAAAACCATTTTTTTTCATGTATCTGCACTCAGTGTGGGAGAGATGTGTTATTTGGCATCAGAGAAATCTGATTTCAAGCCCTGATTACTACCTACATGATCTAACTTCTTGAAGGCTCAGTTTCTTCATTTATTAAATGGGAAAATAATAATAATCCTGCTTTTAGTTTGTTGTGAAGACCAAATGAGAGAACAATGTGCACATCCCAAAGTGATATAGAAACATTAATTGTAATTTTTACCATTGACGGGGGCGTCTTTGCCTGCAGAAGTGGCTAATCCGCTTTAAGTATGTGCACTGCAAACCTTGGATGGGATGGTTAAAGGAAGGCCAGACGGCAAGGAGATGAGCCCACTTCTCAGCCTGGTGGTGGCTTCTGGGCAGTCCCGGTGTTTGTACCAGCGTTCAAGGCTACCCTAACCAGAGCTTTGAGAACCCCTGTTGGAGCTTGGCTGAGTCACATTAATTTACAGGGCAAAAGACAACACTTCAGAGGTTATTTTTTTCTCTGAACTGGTCTCCCTTTTTCTTAATTCACATTTATTTTGTGTTTTTTACCTTATTGGTGCTATTCTGGAAACTTAGTTCCAAAACAGAGCACCAGTCACAGGGAAGCTGCTTCCCTATGAGTAAAGAGTGTGGCTAATGTAATTAATTATAGATTTAAATTTTGTAGCCAGAAGGCTGTTCTTGAAAAAGTGGTTGGTGCAAAAAGTGGCAGAATCAGATTCTCCATTCTTTGTTAAAACATTCTCTTGTTGGAGTTGAACAAATGGCTCGTTGGCCCTTGTCAGTGGAGTGTTGACTTGGATAGTCCAGAGCAGTGAATGGTTTGTAATTCTTTATCCTTGACTTTAGAATGTGGAGTGTGAGTTAGATGTCTTACCCTTATTCTTCGATCGCATCTGAGTGTATTTGGAATGATTTGGCCCAGAAAAGTGGTCAGGAACACTGAATTTTGAGTTAAACATTTTTCTCTGGGAATTCTACATATAGAAAATTGACATTGACATGAATAGTTTTATTGACTTAGGACAAGAATACATTTCCTTAAAAATTTTTTTGAGTGTAAAAATTTTCTGTTTCTAGATGTGTCAACAGGGATCATCTATAGAAAGAGGATTGCAGTCTGTCAGAATGTGGTTCCAGAAATTTTAAGGAAGGTAAATTCATTTTAACATTTAATCAGATTTGGGTAATTTTCACATAGTTCTGGAAAGAGACAGCATTTTCTGATGTACGGGAGTGTTAGAACTTTCCCAGTTGTACCTCATAGCCCCTCAGAGGGAGAAAGCACTCTCATAGCTACCTCAGTTTTGGCAGATGCCACCAGAGATGTTTTTTTCCCGTCTATTTCTGCTTCTCTTTGGTGGAGGGTTCTTAGTGGATATAGAGATGGTCTGTAATTATTGTAAAAATACCTTCCACATTTTGCATGAAGTGATCAGCTTTTCTCATCTGTCCATGATTAGACATGACTCTTAGATAAGAATGATCAGAAATGGGCAGATGGTAAATATTTAGTCTCATCTTTAGCAAGGAAGATAAAAGCTTCAGTTTCTGTTTCACTGTCAGAGAATATAGTTATTTCAGGGAGTATAATGTTCTCAGTGCTCTCTGTGAGTCTTTTTGTGTGTGTTTCTATAATGGAGGTGACGGTGAAATCTTCATGATAGTAAATTGTTTTCTCTCTTTGAAATTCTTAAGCACGCTGGTGATCGTTGGCAAAGGTAAGTGGGGATTTTTTAATAACATTCCTTAAATCAGTGGGATTATTAACAAGAGTCCTTTTAGAATCATCAGGAAATAACAGGAGAGCATCTTGGTGTGCACTTCTTATGATATCTCAGGTGGTTGTTTCAACCCGGAAGTGATTCTGTTTGTGGTGGAGAAGCCCGTTAGCTTGCAGATTACACTGCTGTGCTGTTTGCTGTATATAGAAGAAACGGTGGCTTCTGTCACTTCCTGGTTGTGCATTAAGACTGTCACATTCTTTGAAGGAAAGAAAGCTGATGTGACACGGAAAAAGAACTTTATTTTATTTTCCGTATGGGAAAATGTGTTGCACTGTATGCAGCAAATTATCATTGGCTTTTTCCACAGGGTGTATACCCTGCCTTTGCCCTATATACAGGCTTTGAATCTATTATTTAAAAAGGCATTCAACTTTGTCTTGTATCTCAATTCTTAAATAATTTAAGGACACCTCTGACTTGTACAATGCTGCCTTTGTAGTTTCCCATGTCTCCTCCACCTTGGGAAACCATACATTTTGAGGTATCGGACAGAGTTTAAAATGAAGAAAATATTTTATCTGATATTGTCCTGCTGCACGCGAGCCCATCAGTGGGCCCAATTAGAATCTATCAATTTAAGAAGGCCATAACCAGCCCTAGAGGAGACAAGAAGGAGGTGGATGATTTGCTTAGTGTTTAGCGGTTAGGGAAATGAGGCCAGGGAGTGTACAGCCTGCATAAATCCTGGGCCATTTGCATGTCCTCACCAGCATTTAGTAAGGTCATCGTGTGTTTGATTATCAAGGACTCGTAGCCACTGGTGAGCCATCGTTTGTATTTGAGCATCACTTGTCCTGTTAATTACCCAAGACTAAAAGCAGCTCTGGACTTAGTCTTTAGGTAGCTTGCTCTTCCTCAGTTGAGAGAGCCATCCACTCTCTGTTGGACAGGTGAGCATTTTAAAGGTACCTAGTATCCAACTGGAAGAGGAATCGTGGCTCAATCCTCAAGAGAGAAACATGGCTATACGGAGTCACTGCCTTACGTGGACACAGTATGCATCCATGAAGGAAGAGTCTGTCTTCCGGGAAAGTGTGGAAAATCCAAACTGGTAAGATAAGCTCTGTGTGTGTGTGTGTGTGTGTGTGTGTGTGTGTGTGTAGGTTGGGTGCAGGGGTGCACAAATGATGGCATTTATGAAAAAGCTATGATTCGATACACTTAACCTCTGTTCGCAACTCACATAAGGTACACATTATTAATCTTTTTATTTTATTTATTTTATTTTTTTTTATTATTTTTTTTTTTTAAAGATTTTATTTATTTATTTGACACAGAGAGAGAGATTACAAGTAGGCAGAGAGGCAGGCAGAGNGTTGGGTGCAGGGGTGCACAAATGATGGCATTTATGAAAAAGCTATGATTCGATACACTTAACCTCTGTTCGCAACTCACATAAGGTACACATTATTAATCTTTTTATTTTAGAGAGAGAGAGCGTGTGCATGTGTGTGGGCAAGCGGGGGGAGGGGCAGAAGGAAAGGGAGAGAGAGAATCTCAAGTGGGAGGAAAGGGAGAGAGAGAATCTCAAGCAGGCTCTTTGCTCTAATCTCAAGTGGGCTCAGTCTCATGACCCTAGATCATGACCTGAGCTGAAATCAAGAGCTGGACGCTTAACTGACTGAGCCACCCAGGTGCCCCACATTATTAATTTTTAATCCTACAAGTAGTTAATAAATAGATTTCCCTTTGGGGGAAAAATAACAGAGCTCAGCTCTGCTCTGATCACCCTGTCTGGTCTTGGTGCCTTTTTGCTCTCTCCAGAGGCATTGAGTGTTATCAGTGTGCTGAGGATTATTCCAGACTTTTAAGAGATACCATTAGGTACTTACATGTATATTCACCGAGCCTGTATAGCATGGTTTTGTGTCTTTTTACATATATGATTTCATTCTGTGTCAGTCATCGTGTACTTAACTTTTTTGCTTAATAGAACTTCATCCATTTAACATATAAAAATCTAGCTTATTCCTTTATACTGTTCGTGGTATTCAATCCTATGATTATACTACATCTGGTTAGCTTTTTTTTTTTTTAAAGATTTTATTTATTTGAGAGAGAGAGAGAAAGCACCTGCCTGTGCAAGTGCAGGAACTGGGGGAGGGACAGAGGGAGAAGCAGACTCCCCACTGAGTAGGGAGCCTCATGTGGGACGCAGTCCCAGGACCCGAGGATCATGACCTGAGCTGAAGGCAGACACTTAATTGACTGAGCCACCCAGGTGCCCCTATTTAGCTTAGTTTTGGTAGAGGTTCAGAGGGTTTCTGGTTTATCTTTTATTACAAACAGTAGTGTAGTATTTGTGAAGCATAGGGTCCTTTCATAGGCAATACATGAATGTTTCTCTAAAGGAGAAGTTTTAATTGTTAGGTTTATTAAATATATTATTTACATATAGCAAAATTTATTCTTAATGTACAGTTTTATGAGTTTTGACATAGTTGTATAAACATTGCCACTATCAAGCTATAGAACATTTAAGGAAGACTTTGAAAAGCTGTAGGCCAAGACTATTCAGTGAAGAAAGAATATTCTTTTCAACAAATGGTGCTGTCACAACTGGATATCTATAAACAGAAGAATAAAGTTAGACCCCTTCCTCATACCAAATACAGATTAATTGAAGATGGATCAAAGACCTAAATGAGAGTTAAGACCTATAAAACTTTTAGGAGAAAACAGGTAAAAATCTTTGTGAACTTGGATTAGGTAGTGATTTCTTAGATATGATACCAAAAGCCCAAGCAACAAAAGACAAAACAGGTAAAATTGATTTCATCAAAACTGAAAGCTTTTATGCTTCAGGGACACTGTCAAGAAGGTCAAAAGACAATGCAGAGAATGGGATAGAATACTTGTAAACCATATATCTGATTTTATATATACATATATAAATGATATATATATATCAAATGATATATATATATGTAGTTTGTGAGAGTGTACACTTATTTCGATGAGCCCTGAATAATGTATAGAATTATTATTAGAATAATTATTGTATAGAATATTGTACACTGAAACTAATATAATACTGCATGTTAATTTTACTTGAATTTTAAAAAAAGCCTAATTAAAACATGGGCAAAAGATTTGAGTAGATATTTCTCCAAAAAAGATGTGTAGATTGCCAATAAGTATGTGAAAATATGCTTAGCATCATTCTACCTCCAGAGTGCAAATCACAATCATGATGAGATTCCACTTCAAACCTGCCTGGGACGGGTATAGTCAAAAAGATACACAGCAACAAGTGTTGGGAATGGTGGGGAGCCGTTGGAACACTCTCACACCACTGATGGCAGTGTGAATGGTGCAGCTGCTGTGCAAACCAGGTTTTCAGGGCCTCAGAAAGTTAAACATAGAGTTACCCCTGGACCCAGCTATATCTACTCTAGTGAGGGGTGCCTGGGTGGCTCAGTCGTTAGGCGGCTTCCTTTGGCTCAGGTCATGATCCCGGGGTCCTGGGATCAAGCCCCGCATCGGGCTCCCTGCTCAGAGGGAAGTCTGTTTCTCCCTGTCTCACTTCCTCTGCTTGTGTTCCCTCTGTCGCTGTCTCTGTCAAATAAATAAAATAAAATCTTAAAAAAAAAAGAAAACATACGTGTTTTGTGAAAACACGAGAACTTGTACAGGAATGTTTATAGCGCCATTGTTCATAATAGGCAGAATGTGGAAATGTCTGTCTGCTGATGAATATATAACCAAATGTGGTATACTTATAAATGGAATATCATTTAGCCATAAGTATGAAGGACAGGTGCTATAATGCGGGTGAAGCTTGACAATAGTATGTTAGGCGGAAGAAGCCGGTTACAAAAGGCCACATAACATGTGAGTCAACTTATTTGAAGTGTGCAGAATTGGTGAGTCCACAGGGAAAGGAAATAGATTAGTGGTTGCCATGGGCAAGGAGGGAAAGAGTGGGGAGTGACTGCTAATGGGCATGGAGTTTCTTTTCGGGTGATGAAAATGTTCTGGAACTTACGTTGATGGTTTACCAACTCTGAATATAGCAAAACAATTGAGTTGGACACCTTAAAAGAGTTCATTTCCCTAAGGCAGCAGTTCCTATTAACACACTTTTAAAAAAAATTTGCCAATATAATGGTAGTATAAGAAATGATATATAAGAAATATATATATATTATATATAATATATAAGAAATATATAAGAAACATAAATAACAATATAAGAAATGGTAATGCCAATATAATGCCAACACAAGAAATCGTAATTCCCTTTAAGATAAGCTTAAAAACAAAAGAAAAATATAACGAGCATCAAGTGTTAATAGTGATTACTGCTGTGAGCACTGATTTTAGAGGATAATGTACTGTTTTTTGTTTTTCTGTATGATTTGAATATTTTTTTTAAGACTTTATTTATTTATTTGACAGAGAGAGAGAGAGATCACAAGTAGGCTGAGAGGCAGGCAGAGGGAGAGGAGGAAGCAGGCTCCCTGCCGAGCAGAGAGCCTGATGCGGGGCTCAATTCCAGAACCCTGAGATCATGACCTGAGCTGAAGGCAGAAGCTTTAACCCACTGAGCCACCCAGGCGCTCTATGATTTGAATCTTTTATTCACCTCTCATTTTAATGGAAATAGTAATACTCCAAAGCTCAAATAACTAAAACCCCCCCCAATTTAAAATTCATTCTGGAGACCGATCACTTGTATGGATCGTTACTGCTCCCCATGATTTCGGTCCTGTAGTGGTAATTCTCAGATGTTCCAGCTGCACACCGAAGGAGTGTGAAAACGCCGTATTACTAGCCTCTGAGTGCGTTTGCTGGGAGCTGCCTACTAGGGGCTTTTCCTTAGCCTTTCCCGTGACAGGAGCTTCACACGGAACATGGGTGTTTGGGATTAAGTATAAAAGCTGTGGACAGAGTGTCGGGGAGTCTTTTGTTTGTTTATTTTGTACATGGAAGTAGTAGAAGGACAGAATTATCTGATTTTACACGGAAAACACAAAAGTCTTTCATCCATCTTGTTTTAGCCTCGGGTTTCTCAGAGATCCAGGCTATTGGCTAGTCTGAACCGGACCTTTATCAGTGAAATATAAAGTGATAATTGGCCCTGAGAATCCAAGGAAAACACCTGTTAGTACCTTTTCCCTTTGTGTCTTTTTTAAAAATTGTTTTTCCAGTACCTCGATTCTGGAAAATACGATACATGTGTCTTATAAAAAATGTTAATCAGGGGCGCCTGGGTGGTTCTGTTGTTAAGCGTCTGCCTTTGGCTCAGGTCATGATCCCAGGGAGCTGGGATCAGCCCCACATCAGGCTCCCTGCTTGGTGGGGAGCCTGCTTCTCCCTCTCCTACTCCTCTGCTTATGTTCCCTCTCTCGCTGTGTCTCTCTGTCAAATAAATTAATAAAATCTTAAAAAAAATAATAAAGCCAGTGGTCTTATTTGGCATATATATATATATATATATATATATAAAACAGTTTTAGGAGGAAAAAAAACCAGTTTTCATTACCTAGCAATAGTGTCTGTTTACATAATTTTCTTAGTTCATTCCTAATTGGCATTTAGATTGTTTCTGTATTTTTTTTGCTATTATAGATAATGCTGTGATGAAATCCCTATTATTACATATTTCTGTAGTTATTCAATAACCTTTTAAGGTACACGGAGCAAAATTGGATTTCTGTGTCAAAGGTTATATGCATTTTATATTTTGATACATATTATCAGATTGGTCTATAAGAAGGTTTGACCAATTACACTTTTCCCCCCCTTTGATTTGTTATGTTCTTGTCCTCTCCCAAACACTCTCTTTAGATTTTTGATATATCAGGCCAATATTTATTGACACCTACCATATCAAGGTCAAAACCAGACCCTTCCCTGCAGTGTTTTAAAGCTGAGGTTAAATAACTTAACACACAGTGAGATGAAGTTGCCGAGCCAAGGGTGAGTCCAAGTATCATGGATGCCACCTTGAGCAAAGTGGTGAGGTAGGAGTATGGACACGAATAAAGGTTAGATTTATGTCAAACTGTAGAGTGCCTTGGATCCCAGGTTATGGAGGAGAGGTCTTGTCCTTTCAGCAGTCAGCAGCCTCATGAAGGTTTCTGAGCAGGGGATAATTTGACGAAAGCTCTGGTCCAGACTCTAGGAAACTTGTTTTCTTAGCTCTTGTCACAGATTTAAGCAGCGCATTTTAGGCAGACATTTGAAATGAGTATGTAGTCTTGGGGGGACATCAGGGAAAGGACATTGTTTCTTTCCCCTCCTTTCTCAGCAAATGTGATAACGATGGCTAGCCACTATACCCAGAAGATGAAATATGGACAACCTTTTTTTTTTTTTTAAGAGAAAGAGCTGTCACAGCTGTTGACTCTAAAATTAGACCCTCAAGCTGTGTGTTGGTTAGCAGGTGTAAGTATGTGATGGGAAACCAGATGTCATTCTGTCCCTATACATGGCCTGTCGGCTCAACTCAGAGATGGGCTCCAGAAGGGTTCCTTAGAATCTGACTAAGCCTTGATCTGTTTTTTTTTTTTTTTTTTTTTTTTTTTTACATAGATCCAGCTTTGGCTTCCCGCTGGTGTCTCTGTACTTGGGGCACCTTCTTGGGCAAGAGCTACATTATAATTTCTGTATGGGTTAATAACATTGGATGTATTGACCTAACATTTATAAAACATCAAAGAAATTTCTCTGGAATGTAGTAAAAGAAACCAAAAAGCCAAAATCAAACTTTACACTGGATTAAATTAATGGGATGGGCAGCTGTTTTTAGTTCAGTAAATTTTCATTATAATTGAAGTTACACGTATGAATATTCTTCATTCTGATTTTTTTATTTTTCAGTTTCTGGATTAAAATATCCCAAGCCTTGAGTCCTCATCTGATGAATCACAAATACTATAATTTGCATGTTTCGAGGGGCTGATGGTTGGGGATTTTGTGTGTGTGTGTGTATTCATTTTTTCCTTGCTTTGAAGTCCTTTTTTCTTTTCTCTAGTAGCAAATTTGATAGTTTGGTGACTTCCTTGTGTTGGGCTCCAGCCTTTTTGGTTGACCTTCAAACTTGCTATCACTGGAATATTAAAATATTCTGGCTTTGTTAGCTTTGCTTGGGAATTATTTCTAAGCCCCATTCCTGACAGTAAAGGGCTTGAGGGTGTAGTTATTAAATAGCCCAGATAAGTACCACTGTATTCATCCCGAAACATGATACCCTGTGCTTATATTCCCATTAATTTCCAGGACCCCCGGGGGTGATCAGTTAGCAGAATGCATTGCCAATTATAGAAAAATAAGTAAGAAAGCCTTTTCTGTGTAAATATGGTATCTGGGCAGGAGTCTTATTTGGTGCAGTAGGACTGCCCTCCAAAAGGTAATCATTTTCTTTTTATGTGTGTGTTCTGCAGTCAGAGTCTTCTCTGTTTTCTGATCCTGCTGTATCCTCAGTATGTAGCACAGTGCTCAGATGCTTGCAGGAGGGGCTCTGTGCTGTTGGATGACCGAATGGCAGATCATGCTGCTTATGGGCTAAAATGGGGATGAGGAAACAAAATGGGTGGAATTGGCAAGAGGGGCAAGTACAAACTGGGGAAAGTCTAAGATGATTTGGTAGGAAATTCAACGTAGTGGAAATCTCGAAATCACCAGTAATACGGAGACCTTGCTCCTGGTTTTTGCTGCTGGAACTTTGTGAAAAATGAGTTTTAAAGAGGAGCCGTCAGGATGTTTGACTCTGGGAAAAGGCACGAAGCTGGCCTGAACTCCCTCATAAAGTAACATGAAGATTTACTAAGATAACAAATCAGACTGCTCTATACTTGGAGAGTATAAGGCACTATACACGCATGGAAGTTGTTGTAACTAATGGTGAATAAATGGTGTTTTCAATTTAGTGGAGTAAGCTGTTTTATTGAAAATAGTCGTGATAATTGAACTGGAAACAAGGATGTTTAGTTAGGGGAGCATTCTGTGCCATTTAATGGCAGGAACTTTTGAAATACCTTACTCAATGCCTGTTGACTTTTTGTTTTCATCTTCTTTGCCCTTTGGTTTGGTTGTGTATTAGTGCAGGATTCAGGGGGAAGGTTAAACAGGGAGATTTGTTGTGTTGGCTCTAGTTTTGTAGGCCTGGGCTGGCTCTTGGGATTCAGTGTTTTGTAAGTTCTTGAGGTGAATCTGTTGAGCATATAGATTTGGGAGCCCCTGATATCTGGTCTGTATCCTGTGGTCCCAGTGGTGAGCAAACATCCTGACGGCTCCTCTTTGAAACTCATTTTTCACAAAGTTCCTGTTAATCTCATAAACCGTGACCAGTTGATAATCTGGCTCTTCAAGCAAACAGTAAATACTTCTGGCAGAAGCACCATCCTGAAAAGTTTAACAGAATTCAGTTGAGGGTCCTCATGAATTTATGTAAGAAAGGAATTTTCAGTGGAAGTAAAAGAGGAAGAAGGGAGACTTCACTGAGTCTGACTACTGTCAAAATTGGGTTGCAGTCTCTGCTCTTACGGATCAGAGATGCTGGTTAAATTTTCTTTTTCTTTTTTCTTTTTTTTGTTAGTTTCTTACATCTGTAGTAAGTAAATATGTTGAGTATTAAAAATTATAATACTGTATCACTATGCATTGATACCATGCAGAACAACTTACAGGTCTTAAGACAACCGACCAGGAATCTGATGTCCATCTGCTCATTTAAGGATCTGTCTTCTCCTTCAGGTTGAGAATTGACACCTGGCAGCTTGGTTGTCATCTTTCCAATCAAGGATAATATTGGAAATAAGCAAAAAGATGGAAAGTAAAAAAGCCAGGTGGACTTCAGTTTCCTGGTCTGCATTTAAAGCTTCATTTTGAGACAGTTCATGTGGAGGTGAAGGCAGCTCCATTTCTGTGTGTCTGACCTCAGGAGGTTTGCAGCATTGAGAGGAATTGAGGTGGTGATTCCTAGCTTGTTCTTCATTCTCCCCTCTGCTCAGGGATGACTCAACAGCCTTCTGTCTGAAGATAGGAAAACCTGACCCTCACATAGTTCTAGTTTGGACGAATCTTACTCCAAATATCCTTTGTTATCATATGTTCAAATAATCTTTCCTTTTTTTTTCCCCTCTAAGTATTGCCTATTTACTGTAGGACGGTTACAGTATACATATAAGAAAAAACAGAGTATGTTCATGCCCTCTTCCAGTATGTGCTCATTCTAGTCAGTGGCCCCCAAGGGAACGTGTATTCTGACCTCCATCCTTATAGATTAATTTTACCTATTGTTGATCTTCGTGTGGAACGGAATCAGCGTATGTACTCTGCTGTATCAGTTTCCTTTTGTTGAATATTGTACCTTGGAGCCTCCTGGGTGTATCTGTACTGGTTCCAGTGCTGTGCAGCATTCCATCCTAGGAGCATACTGCAGTTGCTACAGTTTATTTACTCATTCTGCAGAAAAATCATTCGTACAAACATGGAATCATACTGTACATGGTATTCTGACTTTTACATTAATTTAACATTACATTTGGGACTGTCTTTCCTTATTAAATACGTCATTTTAAAATGATTTTCTATGGCTGTTTAGATGTATTCATTGGATAAAATCATTCTAGTCTGTTTTATTAAATGCCCATATTTCTCATTATTTGCTCTTCTAAATAATGTGTGATGAATATCTTTATAGGCTGCTCTAAGCCGTCAACTAAGATTATTTGCTGAGGACACATTTTTAGAAGTAGATATATGAGTCTAAGGGCTCGCGTGTGTTTGAGGCTCTTATTGGGTTAGGTGTTGCTAAACTGAAGCACGCATTTCTACACGTCTCAGAAAATTCCCCAAGGGCATGGCAGTCGGCAGTGTTGTATAGACCGATGTTGGAAATGGGATGGGGAACAGCTACATAATTTGCAGGGCCCGGTGCAAAATGAAAATACAAAGTCCTCGGACGCCTGGGTGGCTCAGTCAGTTGAGTGTCTGCCTTTGGCTCAGGTCATGATCCCAGAGTCCTGGGATCGAGTCCCACATCAGGCTTCCTGCTTAGCGGGAAGCCTGCTTCTCCCTCTGCCTGCCGTTCTCTCTCTCTCTCTCTGACAAATGGATGGGTGAAATCTTTAAAAAAAAAAAAAAAGAAAGAAAAAGAAAAGAAAATACAAAGTCCCCTGTTCAGAGTGGTTGGGATTTCAGGAGCAGGGGCATCAGATCATTTAACCAAGTGTGCAGCAAACTGTGCAACAGCAGAGGTGGCATGTCCTCGACGTCAGTACCAAATGGGATGTGTGTTCCTGGAGGCCTGATGTCCTAAGGCGAGACTCCAAATGGACCAGTTCACAAACTGGTGTAGATTTTGAAACTTTGCCCACCACTCAGGATGTCAATAAAGCTAGCCTTAAATAGTCATTTTTTTTTTCTATGTGGTGGGATTAGGGGAAGGGATATGGGATCTGAGGTTAACCGTGTGGATTTAAATAGTAGCCCTGTCACTTACTTTTGTGAGACCTTAGCAAATTTGCCTCTTTGAACCTCAGTTTTTTAATCTGTAAAATGGGGTTAATATTACTTCATAAGATTGTTGTGAGAATTAACGGAAATGTATGTATACAGAGGACTTAATACAGTACCATGATAGGTTATTAAAAAGTGTTATCTGGGCACCTCGGTGGCTCAGTTGGTTAAGTATCTGACTGTTGATCTCAGCTCACGTCTTGATCTGAGGGTTGTGGGTTCATGCCCTGTGCTGGGTTCCACACTGGGTGTATTGTAATTGGTTATCAGTTCTTATCCATGTTTTAAGAGACTGAGCCACCTTGCCCTGTAATATGTACTGGGCTGTTGGGCTCCTGAGATTCCATCACTTGATAATTCCGTAGTTGTATGGAATTCCTGCTGCTGCTCACTATCAATAATTTAGGACTATGGTTAATAACCCATTCCTGGGACTTGTTAGAGGAGAGCAGCTCAGAGGGGGAGGGCCCTAGCAGTGGGGGCTAGAGAGGCTGGTGGGTGTTTGCTTTCACATGGCTGTTGTGCGGAGCGTGCGAGTGTGATGTGTGATAGCAGGGTGAGGAGGAGGCTGGTAAGGCGGGAGGGCTCGGGAGTGCCAAAGGCTATGAATGCCACAATGGGTCAGGAGGGATTCATTGCCAAGTGGTTTAGGGTGATTGAATGTCACCTAGAATTTACTGAGGTACAGAGGTTTGGGAGTTGACCAGAGTTGGATTTGTGCTGTGAGCATTTAATTTCCAAGACGCCGTGTTTGTCTTTGTGTAAATGGGAACACTAATGGTGGTAGTAGGTAGATGGCATTATTAGTGGCAGTAATAGTAGTAGGTTGGTGTTATTAACTAACATTTATTGACTGCTTACCTTGAGTGCTTTGCACACAGTACCTTATTCCTCCTTTGGAACAACCTATGTAATAGGTATTATTAATCCCATTTTACTGAGGAGACTGAACCTCACATAGCATTAGGTACATGCCTATGTTGGCAGGTCTCCATTTTGTGTTAGAGATGAGATGGGAATCCAAAAACTACATCCTTAATTATATTCTCTTTCTGTCTCCGTGCGTGTGTGTGTGTGTGTGTGTGTGTGAAGGCTAAGACTGCTTAGCACTTATTGAGAACTCTGTCAGTTGGATTGGTTCTCTGAGGAAGCATTATGGTATGAAAGGGTTTGGTAAGATGGGGTGGGAGAGCCCATGTCTTCTGCACGGTGGAGTCTACGCCGGAGCCCCGGAGTCCCTCCGGCACTGTTGGACCCATGGAACAGGAGCGGGCAGTCCGACCTGCAGACCCTGCCTGTCTTTTGGGCTGTCCCTCTATGTGGTCACAGGAGAATGTTAGAATCACCGTGATTAGAACTGAGATGTCATAATGACAGGAATATGTGTGGAAACTTTTTCCCTCCCTCAAAGACACTTTAATTAAATTCGCATCATGAAAACAATTAGGCAAGATTTGCCATACCTAACCAGTCAATAATTCAAGGACAGGATCTCATTAAGAGCTTTTGCTTTCCCGGAAACTGCCGTTTTGAGGATTCAGAGCTAGTGGCTGCGTGCTCTGGGAATTAATTTACCCATATTTCCCCTGAACTTTTTTATTTTCCCAAATCCAGAAGGAAACACATTTTTAAATGACCTAAAAGTAGGAGACTGGTTGTATAAACTGGCATTCACTTTCACAAAGACGTTCCTAGGTTTGAGGTGTGCATTTTCTGTCCCAACTCCGTTGTGTCCCGTGTGGTATTGAATTATGTCTGCCTGCAGGCGGAGCAAGAGGTGTGACTCTGCTACCGGCACCACAGGAGTGAGCGAGCCTCCTCTTCTACCATAATTTCCCAGATACTGTGGTGCCTTAGCTTTGAGCCAGGCGAAGGCTGCCCCCTACTGACCTTAGCAGGTGGGAATCTCGAGATAATTTAGTTGAATTGCCCTGACCAAAGTATTGACGTGTATTATAAATTCTCTCATTCTTTTGCGTCCTTCTCTTCTCTCCCTTCTCTCCTTCTCTCCATGCTTATGTTCCTCATGCATTATTGATTTTTCTACCATGTGCTAGTCATTGCAATTGATATTGAAGCAGTAAAGAAAAAAAACACAAATATAACCATTTAGAAAAACATTTGACATCATCTACTAAAGTTGAAACTGCACATGTCCTGTGATCCAGACATTCAGCTCATCTATATGTTAGAGACACTTGTGGACCTATGTACCTGGATGCATTATAATATGTTCCTCTTCAGTAGAATGGATAAATTGGAGTATTTTCATTTCTTTTCTTTTTTTTTTTTAAAGATTTATTTATTTATTTATTTATTTCACAGAGGGAGAGAGATCACAAGGAGGCAGAGAGGCAGGCAGAGAGAGAGGGGGAAGCAGGCTNGAGACACTTGTGGACCTATGTACCTGGATGCATTATAATATGTTCCTCTTCAGTAGAATGGATAAATTGGAGTATTTTCAAACAAGGGAACACTATGCACCAGTGAAAATGAACAGACAAGTTACATGAAGTGTGAAGTGATATGGATGAATCTCAGCTGAGCATTCAGGGTTTATTCTCTATGACTTCGTAAGCGGTCCGTGAGAATATCAGTGGATGCTTAGGAAACTGACTTTGGGCTGCATGGATTATAGAGAGCGCACGCTGGAGACCAGGATCCCCCTGAGAGGCAGCTGTGGTCCTGGAGAGAGAAAATTGCTGTGCTAACCCCAGGCAGTGGCCGTGGCAGTGGCAGGGAAGAGAATGACATGGGCTGTTGAGGGGCCGTTAGAAGTAAAATAAACACTGTCTGCTGACTGGCTGAATGTTTGGGTTGATTTGGAACGGAATAATATAACATGTTGCCGAGGTCTCTAGTATCACAGACTAGGACGATGGCTGTGTCATTAACTGAGACGGAAGCAGGACTGGGGTTTTGAAGCAGTAGATAATGAATGTACATCAACCAAACTGTATGATGCTGGGCAAGTTATTTAACTTCTTTTTACCACAATTTCCTCATGTGTAAAGAGAGAAAATATTTCAAGAGTAACCACCTCAGAAGATCATATGGTGTCGATCCATAATACACACTGTTGCTCTAGAGTTTTTGAAGAGTAAAAGTGACCCTGGGTATGTAACATCATAAATGTGATCAGTCCTTCCTTTAGGCTTCACAGAGATAAAAGATAGATGTAGGAAAACTTGAATCATCTTTATGTCTCTTGAGTGAGACATCAAACACTTCAAGCTTGGGGGCAGTAGAAAGTCTCAGGACAAAAGGCATAAAAAATGGAGGTTACATAGTGTGGGAAAAGGAAAGCCGAGAGGTGATTGAATGAGATTTTAAGTGAATGGTATGTCAGAAGTTAGCATGTGCCTCTACTGAGAATTGTTCTTGGGAGCGCAGAGCCTTTTGAAGAATAACTTTTTATTTATATAGAAATGATCCTGAGGTCCTTATTATTATTGGTTCTGGTGATTACCAAGTAATACATATTATTGAAAATCAGTAAGAGGGAGAAGATAAAAAGTAACACCTATAATTCTAACATCCAGGGATTCTTTCCGCATTTTAGCTCCGTCCATTCGTCTTTCCATCTATCAGTCCATCCTTTCTTTCGTGCTTCTTCTTCTTCTTCTAAGAGCTGAAATTAACTGTATGTTGTTGTGTAACCTGCTGTGTTTTGCCAAGAAACTTAAAAGAAGGCTTATCTAGCATGAGGGATTTAGGTTGGCTAGGTGTAGTAAGAAGAAAATGTCTGATGTGCTTTGTCAATGAATTATTGAGGGAAAATGCAACATTTCCTTCTCTAGCAGTCTTAAAATATACTAGGATAAACTCATTTCAATGATGGTGAGGGCATGACCCCGCTTTACTGCCCTGTTATTTTCTGATATGTGGGTAAGCCAGGAGAGTGCTTTTCTGAGCACTTACATCTCCCAAAAGTAGCAGAAAGAAATATTGGTTAGAATATGATGTAACAGAGACTTTTATTAATCCCTCACCTACACTTGCCTTGAGGACTGAAGAGTTTATCTCTCCCAAGAGTATAAGACTGCTCAACTTTTCATTTTTAAATATTAAAATCACTGTAAAATTCTACTCTGACTAATCTGGAATAAAGACAGGAAAGATTAGTGTCACTAGGATATAGTTTTACATGAACAAATCATTTTAAATAGGCTTAAATCTAAGAGGTGGAAGCTGCTTTGCCTAGACTGACTATTTGCTTAGACTATTTATGTCAGATTGGCTAGGATAATTCTGTGTGTGTGTGTGTGTGTGTGTGTGTGTGTGTGTGTGAGAGAGAGAGAGAGAGAGAGAGAGAGAGAGAGAGAGAAGCTTTCCTTTTATGGAATGCACAATCGGAATGTAGAGCCTACTGCTACTAGAGAATTAGAAGGTCTAGTAAGAGTTATGCTAACTATTTTTTTTTACCAAAATCGCAGCTTTTTGGATCCATAATTTTTCCAGAGTATCTTTCTTAGTGTGAGCAAATGTGCTCATATATATATGCACACCCCCCCCCATACACATTCAGGAGACATGGCTCCTGTTTCTTTTCCACAGAGATAGAAGGAACTAGAAGAAATATTTTCTTTGTTGAATATTTTTGTTATAAAGAAATTTAATATTAATGAATTTATTCACATAACAAATGCTTACGGAACTCACTGAGTGTGGGTACTTTGTTGCAAATGGGGGATAGGAGATGGTCTGAAAGCATTAAAGAGTGGCAACAAACTATTTAGTCAGTGGTGTGCATGTCACTGTTCATCTGTACCTGTTACTGGGTGGCCTCAGAAGGGGACTCCTTGCTGCCTGCAGGGTAAAGTCTGAACTCCTCAGCATGAGAAACCATTTGCAATCTGGTGGTCTCCATTTGTCCTCTAGCCTCCTTTCCTACTATCTCCCGTGCCCACCTTATGCTCTGGTCATTCCTGTGAACGGAATTTATAAAGCTCCTTACTAAGTACTGGGTATTTTCAGGTAACGTGTGGCTTCTCAGACATTCTCTGTTTCTTCATGTTCTCTTGCTTGGGTCCTTGTGGTTTTCCTTATGGGAATGCTGCGGCCCTATTATCTGGCCTGACACTTAGCCACTCTGGCCTGCGAGGTGTCTCTGAAAATCTCATTGAAGCTCCCTTGTATGTGATAAATTGCTTTTTTCTTGTTGCTTTCAAGATTCTTACTTGGGGATGGTTTGATTATAATGTGTCTCGATGTAGGTCTCTTTATATTTATTGTTTTTGGTATTCCTTCAGCTTCTTAAATTTGAATGTCCATTTCCTTTCTCAGGTTTGGCAAGTTTTCAGCCATTATTTCTTCAAATAGGCTACCTGCCCCTTTCCCTCCTTTGCTTTTGGCATTCCCATAATGTGTACAATTGATCCATTTGGTGATGTCCCATAAGTCCTTTAAGCTGTTTCACTTTTCTTCATTCTTTTTCTTTTCACTCCTCTTAATTCCATAATTTCACGTGAGTTGTGTTCAAGTTTGCTGATTCTTCTGCTTATTCACGTCTGCTGTTGAATCCCTCTAGGACATTTCTCAATTCAATTATTGTATACTTCACCTTCTGAATTTTTTTTTTAATGGTTACTGCTTGTTAATATTCTCATTTTGTTCATGCATCGTTTTCCTGATTTCATTTAGTTGTCTCTCTGTGTTCTTTTAGTTTACTGAGCATTTTTTAAAGATGATTGTTTTGCATTATTTGTCAGATAAGTCATAGATCTCTGTTTCTTTTAGGCTTGGTTTCTAGAGGTTTACTGTGGTCCTTTGAGTGGGCCATGTTTCTTTGTTTCTTTGTATACTTCACAATCTTTTCTTGAAACTCAGGCATTTGAAAAAACAGCCGCCTTCCCCAGTCTTAATTGGACTGACTTCATGCAGTGGAAGACCTTTACTAAACAGCCTGGGTAGAGATTCTGGAGGTCTTTCAAACCTTTCCTGAGGACAATTCTGAGGACTACGTGTGTAAAATTTTCTAGTTTAAGAGGTCTTCCCCTGTTCTCCAGTTGCCATGGTCTCTCGCTGTGCCTGGTGTCTGTCTGGGGCACTGCAGACTCCGATGCTCTAGGCCACCACACTTGTCTTTGCTCTCAGCAGCCCCCCAAGTATCCAGCCATTCAATTCAGCATTCTGAGTCAGGTGTGAGTCGGGCAGCCCCCTTCTAAAGCCAGAATATTGAATATTCCGTTCTTCTCCTTGCCTCCCGAGGGAGAAGCTAGAATTGGGGAGCTTTTCCCCAGTTGCACTGTGCTTTGCTCCGTGGATGGGAGCTAAGGTGGGTAAATGGAGCAAACTTTCTTTCTCACTTTGATGTGGCTTTTCTTGACTTTGTACTCACTCGTGGTGCTGCAAACTCTTAACTGGTTTCTGGAGTTCTCTCGAAGGCAAGTTGGTCCAGGTACTGTTAACTTGGGACCTCCATGGGGGAGTGAGGACCTGGAGGTTTCTGTTCTGCCATCTTTCTGGTGTCACTCTCAAGTGTTATCTAATCCATTTTATGAAATGGAGATAATTAATATTGGTAGAACTTTGTTTTTTAAAGATTTTATTTATTTGAGAGAGAGAGAGAGCGAGAGCGCACGAGTAGGGGCAGGGCAGAGGGGAAAGGAGACTCCCCACTGAGCTACGGAACTCCCTGGGGGGCTGGATCCCGGGACTCCAGGATCATGACCTGAGCCGCAGGCAGATGCTTAACTGACTGAGCCACCCAGGCGCCCCTATTGTGGAACTTTAAATAGCATAGTGGCCCATCTAATCACACCACCCTCTCCACTCAAGGATTAAAGAAGTCATCCCAGGCTTCTGTCTTTCCAGTCTGTCTCTACTGCCTGTCTCTCTTCTGTAGTAATAGCGGCTAACATTTAATGAATGTTCATTGTTTCTCAGGAACAGGTCATGTTCCCATTATGTGTGTTAACTTATTACTTCTCATAGTAGTTGTGGAAGGATAATACTATGATTATTCTCATTCTGCACATGAGGAAACTGAATTAAGAGAGTCTTAGTAATCTAATCAAAGTTATACATCTGATAATTATATCAGATTCAATTTTAAGAAGCCATTTTGCTACATGAGATGAATATATATAATCATAATAATATATATTAATGAGAATTAGTTAAGTTTATTTATTGTGGGTCAAGTAGAATAACATTTTAAAGATAGAGTACAGACCTCGACTATCATAATTTTATCATGGAATTATGTCTTAGGTATGACTAGAAATCCTATATTCTGCAGTTGCTATAATTAGAATAACGCAGCTATATATTTTCTTATTTCCCTGAGCTTTATTGAGATATAACTGACATATAGTGTAAGTTTAATGTATATGATATAATTTTACATATGTATGTATTATGAAATGATTACCATTATAAGGTTAGTTAACACATTCATCACCTCTCATAGTTAAAAATATTTTTGTGTGTGATGAGAACTTTTAAAATTTACTGTTTAATAATGTGAAACAAATACTCTCTAATTTGAATAAAATAATTGTCTATAAACCATAAGTCTCACTTTAACAAGAATTTTGTTGTAATAGGCAGTTATTGAATTGTTATGGACATTGTTTTGTGTTGATCATAAGTGGTAATTATGCTGTTGGAAATCTCTGTAGTTTAACATAGAAAGACATCAAAGATGCCTTCTTTTTGTTTTTTGTTGTTTTTTTTTTTTTTACAGGACAGAGTTTATTCAGAGAGGCAGGATTTCAGTCACAGGGGCTGGCTTTCTCAACTGCATTTTGGAAACTTTTGCCAGCACATTCTTAAGACAGGGTGCCCAGAAGGTAAGCTTGTTTCTGCTTTGAACCAACATTCATTTTAAGAAACCATGGAGATTCCCATTGGGTTATTGAATAAGGCTCATATGTATACATCATGAGAAAAAAAATACAGTTAATAAACAAAAATAAATAGATGCAAAAATAATTATGTTTGCTAATTATTACCTAAATCCAAATCAAAGTAAAATTTAAGTGCCATTTGTGACCCATTAAATTAAGAAATATGCCAGTGAAGAATATGTAATTACATGGAAAATACTTTGAGTCTCTATAGGAGATATAATCAGAATAAATAATTATATTTTCACTATATACAGTATGATGACAAGTATTCCTAAAAAAGATAATAGTTAATAATTATTGAGTACTTACTGTGTACCTCTTGCTGTAAAAAGAATTATTTATCATTTAATTTAATCCTCACAAACCCTTGAAGTAATTATTTTGGCAAGCTCCTGGTGGTCAATTCTTATGGTTTTCAAACTCCATGCTTGTGGGAGCTTAGCCTTCCATGAAGGTGATTCAGAGTCCTCCTGACAGTTCTAAGGTCTGTACCGTGTTTTAAGTAGTACTATTCTATTTTTACATCTGTCTTTATGTGGGGCTGTATATGTGCTATTTTCTTGTTTTCACAGCATTATTTTCAGAACTTTCTTAGGGTAAAGTCTGTTCCTTTTGCATGATTGTATACCTATTACAGATGTTTTGAAATACTGACAAATTCATTTTTATTAACTTGTTTTATTTATAATATTTTACTTTTTAACTGTTATTATTATTATTTTTTTTTTTTAAAGATTTTATTTATTCATTTGACACACAGAGAGAGATTACAAGTAAGCAGAGAGGCAGGCAGAGAGAGAGGAGAGAGGAGGAAGCAGGCTCCCTGCTGAGCAGAGAGCCCGATGTGGGCCTCGATCCCAGGACCCTGGGATCATGACCTGAGCCGAAGGCAGCGGCCTTAACCCACTGAGCCACCCAGGCGCCCCTGTTATTATTAATTGTGATGAGGAGCATATCACTTTCATGATTTACTCAGTATGTATGCTATGCTTTTGTTACCTTGTTTTGTTTTGTGGAATACTAGGTTTAATGGTGGTAGGCTTAATGGCTATTATTTGTGGAACAATAGGTTTAATAAGAGGTTTAATGTCTGGTCTGAAGGAATATTGTTATGACCCCAGAGATTTTCTGGGAAATGAACCTTTGTTCTCCCTTTTTGCAGATCTAGGTTCAAAAACGAACCTGGACCGTGTTGTGTCAGTCTCAAAGGCTGAGTGAGCTTTTGATACTGTACTGTACTCCGTAAACATACTGTCAAGATCAATGATGTGTTCCTGGCCTAGAGGTGCATAGACTGGCCTGGCCTATTTAAGCCAGGTGTGAAGTGGGTAGCTGAGCTTCTGGAAGGTCTAATGTGACCTTTATGCACTCAGATGTGACTGCAGGTTTTTCTCCTATATTACAAACTATGTATGTGTAAAAACCCCCATGTTCTGCAAAATTGATGGGGCTAAAATTAATGGGGCCGGTGAGAAGAATTATTTCATTGCCATATCCCTGAGTGAGTTTTCTTGTACGTTGTTTTGCTCAAGATCAACAAACCTTTTCTGTAAAGAACCAGATAGTAAATATGGACCAAAAGGCAAACTGGAGATATTGTGTTGGTACTTTATAACAAGAAAGAAGCAAATTTCCATAAATTTTGTATTGACCAAATATAATAATAATTGAATTTTATTTGTAGTACAGTTCTTCTAATCAGAAAAATGGGATTCTGTTTTGTGGGGGAACATAACAGTTAGCTAAATTGTGAGTCATAGTTAGCGTTCCCTACCATCAAATTGCAAATGTTCATTTGTAAAAGCCATTCTTATCTTGTGGACCATACAAACACAGGTGATGGATTGGATTTGGCCTGTGGGCTACCTACTTTGCCAACCCCCACTTTAGATACATAAATATTCTTTGATTAATTCAGGGGGGTCTATATTCGATCTGTCCATCAATCTGAACCTTTCAGTGACTTTTAACCATACACTGGTTGTGTATATTCTGATCCCATGAAATGCGTATAGTAGACATGATTAGTCCCATTGTATTGATGAGAAATGTCTAGAACAAATAAGTGCACCTAGTATGTGGGTGGCTGCTAGTCTGCCTTCCTTTTTCTAACACATACATGCTGAGCACCTGCTTCGTGCTAGGCACTGTGGTAAGCATAGGCTAAATGGATTTACCCGAGGTCATGGGACTAGCAAAGGGTGGAATCTGGACTCAGATCCCCATCTTTTACAATAAGTCTTGCTCTTTTCCCCTTTACTGTGCAAGATGCGTGCAGATAAATGAAGCAGAATGTTTGCCTCCTTAGCAGTGTGCTGTGTATTAGACGCGTTTATGTTGTGGTCTTACTCCCTTTGTAGTTATTACGACTCTTTGGTTGCAAATAACAGAAATTACCGTAGACTAGCTTACTGTAAGGGAACAAGGGTGGTGAGGCAGGCAGGTGTCAGAATGGTCTGCCTTGGGACAGAGAGCTGCCAGGAACCCATAGTACTCCTTCTTCAGCACTTGTCTACAAGAGGATGCATCTGTTTTATTTTCTTTCTCTGCTTCGCAGACTGTAGAGTATGATGTGGACCTCCACAGTCCAGGTGTGCATGTTATATAGAGCTCTGGCCAACAGAGACTGCTTATTTCATTCATTTTCAAAATCTTTGGAAGGGGGACTCTTGTCCTTTTGTAGGTTAAGCATGGCCAGGTGGGTGGAAGTCAACTTTTATGAATAAGGCTTGACTTGGGATGTAAGTGTGTCAGGGTTGGGATGTCACTTCCCAGGGAAGGGGGTGGTGGGATGTGCCAATATTCCCAAAGGTTTCTGGCACATAGATTCTGTGTTCTTGATGGCAGAGAGGTGGTTTTATTAATCTTAATCCCAGTTACCCTCAACCCATAGTAGCTTGGTCAGTGCTTCTACATTTACGTGGAAATGAGTAGAAAGGAGATAGAATGAACAGCTATATCTCAGTTGGTTTCTGATGAATATAATCTGGAAATCATCAAGTGACTAAACTTTTAAAGCGAGGAACCCAACTAATTTCTCTTTTTTTCTCACTTTTGCTCAAAAGTAAGCATATGTTTTTCCAGCTAGGTTTTGCCTTTTCTGACTTTCTTTCTTTCTTCCTTTTTTTTTTTTAAAAGAGGCTTAGTTTAATGAGTTAGCTTTTCAATTTTAGGAGCTACTAGTGCTAAGTTGTCTTATACCTTTTATCCAAGTGTTGATGTTTTCCGGTAGCAGCCTGACTTTGTGATAAACCTTCACAGCTGAGCCTGCATAAATGGCTTTTGTGGAAGTTACCATGAGAGTGTTTTAGGTGACTTTATTTTCACTTTAGGACTTTATCCTTGAGGCTGTTTAATGATGGTGAAGGTGGGATCTGATATCTATTTTTATCCAGAAAAAGCAGAGTGATGCACTCACAAAGTTTCTTTCTCTGTTTGTCAGTTAGAAGCTGGCCCTAGATACGGACCCCCAAGGTGAAGTCACTTGTGTTTCTGTGCCTCCAGAGGTTGTGTGATTGCTTTTCTCTCCTCCCTTCACCACTCAGAGGTGACTTACAATTCGGGGGGCCTTTCTGACACAAATGCTGACTTTTCATATATCACTCAGACCTCACTTTCCTCTTAGAGTGAATGAGTGAATAGAAGTGTACAGGCAGGCAAATGAGGATTGCCCCCTGGTAGCCAAGTCAACAGCTAGGTTTTTGAAATAGAAGCTGTTCTAATGTCTAGCCCACTAAAGCCCCTTGTTTTTGTAATGTGGCACAAATCACTTTATCCCTCTGATCCTAAATTTAACTATCTACAAGGTGGGAATTTAAGATTTTTTTTTTTTAGGATTTTATTTATTTGAGAGAGCGAGTGAGAGAGCAGGAACAGGAATAGAGGGAGAGGGAGAAGCAAGCTCCTCACTGAGCAGGGAGCCCGACATGGGGCTTGATCCCAGGACCCCGAGATCATGACCAGAGCTGAAGGCAGACGCTTAACCAACGGAGCCACCCAGGCACCCCACAAGGTGGGAATTTTAATGCATTCCACAAATAGGCGTGAAAACTGTGTTTGAAAGTTTTCAGTAGATTGAAAAACATAGGTTAAATATACATAGGTATTCTTCCTGTTTTAAGAATTTAAAAAAATCTAAGTCACGTGCTTTTTCATACTTTCTTTTTATGGTTACATGTTTGTTTCTCTTCAAACTCATATGAACACACAGTAGAGTTTAAACCCAGAAGTTTAGTTCCACAAACACTCTCATATCAGCTATGTGCCAGGCACCAGGTGGGTTGCTGGAGACACAAAGTAGGAAGGAGAATTCACAAGAGTAGAATCTATACCTTATACAGCTTTATTTCACAGGTATCTAAAAGCTTAGGGTGGACAGCTTGACAGGCAATGAATAAACATCTGCTGATAATGAGAATTTATTGAGCCCTACTTGGTGTTCAGTGCTTAGCACTATGATTAAAATAACAACTGTACTTAAAAGAGGTTACTAGATGACAAGCACTATTCATGGTATATAATACCTAAATTACTTCCCTCCCTCCCTCCCTCCCTCCTTCCTTCCTTCCTTCCTTCCTTCTTTCTTTCCTTCCGGATATATTTACTTATGGTGGCGGGGGGGGGGGCGGGGAGAGAATGAGGGTGAGCAGGGGGGGGGGGGCAGGGGGGAAGGGGGAAA
>LNAC01000481.1:484960-521847 GCA_002007465.1 Ailurus styani
GGGTAGAGAATGAGTGTGAGCAGGGGGGGAGAGGCAGAGGGAAAGAGAGAATCCAAGCAGACTCTGCTAAGCCCAGTTGTGGGGCTCCATCCCAGGATGCTGAGATCATGACCTGAGCCAAAATCGAGGGTCAGACTTTTTTTTTTTAATTATTATTATTATTTGCCCCAGGGGTACAGGTCTGTGAATCATCAGGCTTACACCTTTCACAGCACTCACCATGGCACAAACCCTCCCAATGTCCATAACCTATCCCTACCCTCCCACCCCCCAGTAACCCTCAGTTCGTTTCATGAAGGAGTCAGATGTTTTAACCAACTGAGACACCCAGGCCCCCGCTCCCCACCCCCAAATTACTTTTCTAAACAACTCTGTGACATAGGAACTCTTAGTCCTCTTTTATGCATCGGGAGACAGGTTCCAGGTGATAAAGCAGTTTTCTCATGGTCACAGAATTAGTGAGTGGGGAACTTGGGATTTGAACCCTAACCTCGCTGGCTCCAGAGTGTACTGTTAATGATTGCACCCCATTGCCACATCCACGTGCTGTGCACTCAAACAGCTTCTTGTGGTGGCTGATGTGGCATGTTTGCTAGAGCTAGAGCAAGGTGATGTAGTATTTAGGAGGGACGGAGGAATACATAAGCAAGGAATTCAGTTACAGTGGAAGAACTTGGAATGGGGCGGGGGAATGAGGGGCTCTGATATTGGTAGTTGAAAGGGTTTTGAATGGCTAGAGAGCATCCTCCCTTCTGGTCAGAGCCCCCTGCCTCCCTGGTTTTATCCATGCCTCTGGCCTAAATTCCAGAGTGCCAGGCGGGTTGAGGGTGTGTTCAGCTGTTAATGTTATATCCTTTTTTCTGCTTTCCTTTGGACTGTGGGTTTGTTTTTGTGCTGTTTGTCTTGAAAATATCTTTATATTACAAAATAAAATTTTGGTGGCATTTTTCACAGAAACAGAATAAACAGTCCTAAAGTCTTGTATGGAAGCAGAGAAGACCTCAAATAGCCAAAGCATTCTTGAGAAAGAAGCTGGAGGCATTGTGCTCCCTGATATCAAACTATATGACAAACCTGTCGTCATCAAACCATTGTGGTATTGGCTAAAAACAGACATGTAGATCAAAGGGACAGAATAGAGAGCCCAGAAATCAACCCATGCGTATTCAGTCAATTAATTTATAACGGAGTAACCGTGAATATACAGTAGGGAAAGGACAGTCTCTTCAACAAAGGGTGCTGGGAAAACTGGACCTCTACATGGGAAAGAAGGAAACTGAACCACTTTCTTACACCATACACAAGAAAAAAACCCAGCAAAACCCCTAAACAAATGTTAAAAAAAAAATGGGCAGAGGAACCGAATAGACATTTTTCCAAAGAATGCATACAGATGGCTCACAGGTACACGAAAAAATGTTGACCATCACAAATCATTAGGGAAATGCAAATCAAAACCACAATGAGATACCACCTCACACCTGTCAGAATACTGGTATCAATAAACAAGAAATAATCAGTGTTGGCAGTGGGAGAAAGGAGAACCCTCATGCACTGCTGGTGGGAATGTAAGTGGTGCAGCCACTGTGGAAACCAGTATGGAGGTTCCTCAAAACGTTAAAAATAGACCTATCCTATGATCTAGGAATTCCACTTCTGGGTATTTATCCAAAGGAAATGAAAACACTAACTCAAAAGATACATATACCTCCATGTAAATAATGAATTACTTCATTAGCCAAGATATGGAAACTACCTAAATTTCCATCGACGGATGAGTGGATAAAGAAGATGTGGCACGTGTGTGCATGCGTGCGCGCATGCGTGCGCACACACACACACAGAGGAATATTATTCAGCCATAAAAAAGAACGAAATCTTGCCATTTGCAACAGCATGGACGGGACCTTGAGGGTATCATGCTAAATAAATAAGTCAGAGAAATACAGATACCATATCATCTCAACTGATTGTGAAATCTAAAGCAAAAGCAAAAACCAAGTTCATAGATACAGAGAGCAAATTAGTGGTACCAGAGGTGGTTATAAAATAAATACAATGTGGGGAGGTAGAGTACAGCATAATGACTGTAGTTAATAATACTGTATTGCATATTTGCAAGTTGCTGATAGAGTAAATCTTAAAAGCTCTCATCACAAGAAAAATGAGTCCTGTAATTATGTATGGTGATGACTGCTAACTAGACTTACTGTGGTGACCATTTCTCAGTATATACAAATATATTATGTGGTATACCTGAGACCAGTATAATGTTGTATGTCAGTTACACCTCAATAAAAAGAAAACATACCCATGAAAGTGGTGTTGTGAATGGTGTGGTTGGTGACATACAAGATGAGACAGAAAATGTCATCCATCGGGACACCTGGGTGGCTCAGTTGGCTAAGCGTCAGCTCAGGTCATGATCCCAGCATCCTGGGATCGAGTCCCACATTGGGCTCCCCACTCAGCAAGGAGTCTGCTTCTCCCTCTGCCTTCTTCTCCCTCTATCTGCCACCCCTACTTGCTTGTGTGATCTCTCTCTCTCTCTCTGACAAGTAAATAAAATCTTAAAAAAAAAAAAAGAAAAGAAAATGTCATCCATCAGTTGGAAATTTCAGGGAATCATGGATTCTCAGGATGGAAGGACCTTCACTTCCTGAGCTGCTGATCAAATCCAGATTCAAGCATTGCACACAGACTTTCTTGCTCAGACTCCTGGGGGCACAACAGAGTACATGCTGTTGAGTACATGTGATGATCTGCAAGTTTGGGAAGTGGAGCGTTAGAGAAGAGGAAGCATGAGTTTTCCAGATGTTATTTGACTTGCCAAAATCATAAATCAAGAAGTAGAGGTAAACCTACAGTAAAGATTGCCTGATTCCCCCCAGTCTAAATATTAAAAGCTATATTAAAGATTTTTTAATTGTGATAAAGTATATGTTACATAAAATTTATCAGTTTGACTATTTTTAAATGCACGGTCTACTGTCATTAAGTACATTCAGTGTTGTGCAACTATCAGCACCACCCAAACCCAGAACTTTTTCATCTTCCTAAGAATAAATCGGTAGCCATTAAATGTTACCTCCTCCTTCTTTGCTTCTCCCAGCTCCTGGCAACCACCATTTTATTTTTTGTCTCTGTGAATTTGACTTCTTGAGGTATTCCATGTAAGCAGAATCATAGAATATTTGTGCTTCTTGTGTTTGGGTTATTTCACTTAGCATAATGTTTTCAGGGTTTATCAATGTCATAGTGTGTGTCAGTATTTCTTTTTAAGGCTGAGTGGTATTCCATTATGTATTTGTACCACATCTTATTTATTCATCAGTCAGTGGACACTTGGGTTTCTTCTACCTTTTGGCTGTTGTGAATAATGCTGCCATGAATATGGGTCTGTAAATATCTGTTCAAGTCTTTGCTCTCAGTTTCTTTTTCTGGATTCTGTGGTAATCTATTTAAATTTTTGAGGAACTGCTTAAAAGTTTGTTTTTGAGATAGCTAGCTATCTTTGTCCATGGCAGCAACGGACTGTACCATTACTCTGTATTTTTCTCAAGTCCGCCCAGAAGAGTGGTGCTATCTATATATACTCTAGTCTTGGCCGGTGACACCAGTGAGCATGCCATATGGTGCTCTCCTCAGTCTGAGAGGCATTCAGTTGTCTCTTGACTCCATCATAGTCTCTGTCTCTCTGTTGTAATTTCAAGTTCTTGTGAACAGTTTTGATCCGTGATGGGTTTGGCAGTGTTGAAAAGTGCCGTCGACAAGTAGCACACTGGATACCACTTAGGTACATATTTTAACTTGCCTTGAGGTAAGCAAGCACATTCAAAAAACAGATCAAGAAAACAGAAATATCTGACAGGAAATAGGGACTGAGGGAAGTCTGAGACACTTGAAAGGCATCGTATACATTTCTGCAGCCTGGGGGAATGGCCAACAGCTGTGAAGCAGGGCTGGTGGACCCCAGGCCGGCCAGTCAAGTCCCACCTCAGGGATCCTAGGAGAAGGACACAACAGAGAGATCAGGATGTTCCCTGGGTACGTGTGGCTCTGCAGGTGTCTCCAGTTCTGGGAAGGTAGCCCTTGGGTCTTCATTTTCAACCTTTTCTTCATTATCACCCACCCATACCCAGTGAATCTTTTTACTTTTTTTTTCTATTTGTCCCCCTCCCCATGAAATATTAATACCATGGATATACTGATTATCTGTTTATACACAATATTATGCCTTTGCTTTATACATAGAAAGTGTAAGATATTTTTCAGTCCCCAAAATAAATTGTCACCTTGTGTTGATATGGTTCCCACTGAGACAGTATGCTTCATACCGCACTGGTTGTAACTGTCTCCATCTCTCCCTAATTCAGTCACAAGTCCCCCAGCCCCCAACCCAAATTCCAAACCAAAATCAAAAGTACTTTTTGGTGAACTCCCACGTGGTTCTTGCAGATTTCCGGTTTTCCTCTTTGGGAGAGGCTTAGGAGGTAAAATGGGTGAGAACACTCTTGTCATGCAAGTGTGCTTTTTTAGCCCCATTGTCTCTGTGCTTGGAGACACTGCAAAAGCTGTGGAAATGCAGAGCTCTCATGATGCACTCGGGGAGAGATTTTTTTTCCTTTTTTTTTTTAAGTTTGTGGAATATATTTTCAATGTGTAATAAAATAATTTGTGATCCTAGCCACACTCCTGGCAAGGCCCCATTATTCGTCCCGTCATTATTCTTGTGTTGATCGTGAGGCTGAAGCGGAGAGAGGCTGAATTCAACAGCATGTGAAATATTTGTCACTGAAACAATGTGGGCAAGTCAAACAGTTTGAACATCACTTTAAAGAAGGTCTGGCCTACACATGCTACAGCTAAAGATAGCTGAACAGGCTGTTTCCTTAGGGTGTTTATAAAAATGCATTTTAATGGTGGAATATAATTCTCTGAGACAGAAGATACTATTCTTGTGTACATACCCGTATATATAAATGTGTGTATATGTGTACACACACGCTGTACACAATACACACACACACATGCACACATACCCTGAGACACGGTGTTTGTAGTAGTCCAAATGGGCATTTGAAAAACCTGGCTACTATTTGGTTGCATCATTTTCATAAACTATATTAGTCATCTGTGGCTGTTTAGCACATTATCCCAGTACTCCACACCTTACAACAACACACATTTATTGTCTCTCAGGTTCTGTGGGTCTGGAGTCTGGGCATGGCTTAGTTGGGGCTTCTGCTTCAGGGTCTTACAAAGATATAGCCAAGGTGTTGGCTGGGGCTGTGATCTCATTGGAAGGCTCTATGGGGAAGATTCAGTTCCAAATGCATTCACATGGTTGCTGGTAGGATTCTACCAGCCGCCCTTGGCTCCTTGCCATATGGGGCTCTCCCAACATGGCAGCAAGCAAGAGAGGGGGCAGGAGATTGCTAGCAAAGGAAAAGCCACAGTTTTGCTTGCCTAATCATAGAAGTGGCATCCATTTCTTTTTTTCTGTACTGTGTGCATTAGATGTAGCCCACCCTCAAGGGAAGGGGATTGCACAGGACATAAATACCGAGAGGCAGGAATCCCTAGGAGCAGTGTCAGCACTGCCTACCACTCTGACCTCAGCTGATTGGTGTTCCAAGTTGCATGCGCAACTGTTAAATTCCTTTTGACACCTCTTGGGAATTGATGATAATTAGTAGTTGGTGAGGGTAGCAGCGCCCTCACAACCTTACTACCAGCTTATAAAAAAGTTCTGCAACACATACAGAAATTTTGTTAACCCTTTGTTTATAAGTAGGCACAAAATAGTTCACCTGTTTTATCAGTGTGATTAAATCTCTGTCCTTTTGGGTGCTCTGCCCGGGAATTGCATAAGCAGCTAGCTCACTGAAAGCAGAGCTGACACTTTCCCAAAGGCAGGATTCCGCCGTTTTAAGGATAGCCTCAGGCAGCCAAATCTTCCGATCCAGTGGGTGGTCATAGGACCATCTAGGCATAAACTTTGGGTGCCATCCCTAAAATTGGCTGGTGTAGGACTTGCTGGATAGAATCTTAGACCTTCATTGTGCAAGGATGGTGTCTATCTCTGGAATTTTGAATTGATCCCTGTATCTTAAGTTCCACTAATGAAGTTATTGAGAGTCCATGTGGCACACTCACTAGGCAGTCACTAACTTTACCAGTGAAAATTCACAATTTTAACATTCCTTATTCCAATTATCAAAGCCCCTGCTGTTTTCAAGGATAGAGGTAACTGAAGTTTCTGGGGAGTAGGTTTGCTGATTAGAATAATGCTTACAGCCCAACCAACCCATAGAGCCTGTAGCCTGCACTGGGACAACTGACACAGGCACCCTAATAGGATGGTTTATGTGCTGAGATATGTGTGTGTGTGTGTGTGTGTGTGTGTATTTTAAAGGGATTGTTTTCTTTTTTCTCTTTTTTTAAAGATTTTTATTTATTTATTTGACACAAAGAGAGAGATCACAAGTAGGCAGAGAGGCAGACAGAGAGAGAGGAGGAAGCAGGCTCCCTGCTGAGCAGAGAGCCCGATGCAGGGCTCGATCTATGGACCCTGAGATCATGACCTGAGCCCAAGGCAGAGGCTTAACTGACTGAGCCACCCAGGCGCCCCTGTGCTGATATATTTTGAAGCAAATTATAGACATCCTAATCATCATGTACCGGATGTCAATTCCTGAACCTAATATATTCTGCCTTTAGAAAGATCATTCAGCATGAAACAAGGTTTTGGCTGTGTGTTTAACATAGGAGTGAATGTGAAGCTTTAGGGAAGTGCTCTTTGGTCCATGCTCTGGTTTTTTCATTTCTAAACATCACATTTCACATCTTGGACCCTCAATTTTCTCATCTCTAAAATGGAGTGATGGTGGTCGTACTTCACAGGGTTATTTCAAAGATTAAGTGAGGGTACTGATATAAAATACAGCTGGCACATAGAGAAGTTTCAAGAATTATTAGCATTAAGAGAAGTTCTCTGATAAGAAAGGTATTTTTATATGTAAATACCCTCTTAAGTACTTAACTGAACAAAAATTTTAGATTGCATAACTTACGGTGTTTTAAACACTATCATTTGTTTAAATCTGTAATTTTAAGACCGTATCCACATTCAACATTTTGATTTAGTTCCTTCTATGTGTCCTTTGTGTATGTTGGCATATGTATGTATGTATGGTATTTTTTGGGAAGACAAAATTGGGATTACTCTGTTTATTTAGCCCATCTTTTTCATTTGTGGACACACTGGTAACATTTTCCTTGAAAACATGAGTTTTGACGCCTTCATAATATTCCATTGGCAGAATTGCTCCTGTTGTTGGTTTCCATTTTTTCACCATTATAGATAATATTGTGGTAAATCCATGAATACAAGTACTTCTGTATATTTCTCATCACTTCCTGGGTTAAAGAGTGTGCACATATTTAAGACCTTGGATGCAAATTGCTAGACTTCTTTACAAAAGAATTTTTGCCAGTCTGTAGCTTCCATCAGAAACCAACAGGGTGGGGATGCCTGGGTGGCTCAGAGGGTTAAAGCCTCTGCCTTCAGCTCAGGTCAGGATCTCAGGGTCCTGGGATCGAGCTCTGCACTGAGCAGGGAGCCTACTTCCTCCTCCTCTCTCTCTGCCTGCCTCTCTGCCTACTTGTGATCTCTCTCTCAGTCAAATAAATAAATAAAAAATCTTAAAAAAAAAAANACAGGGTATTACCAGTTTTCTTGCTGTATGACTTGAAGGACCTAACCTCTGAGAACTTCATTTGTCATTAGGAAAGCAGTGTTCATTATATACCCTCATAGGATTATTGTGAAGAGGAAGTGAAATTGTGAGCTCCAGTCTTCTGATTCCTACAACAAAGACATTGCAAGTTAATGCTTTTGTCATTAACTAATTGTTTGATCTCAGTCGTCCTCCAAGCTAATGGTGTTACCTTGGACTGGTTGCCCTGAGCTGCCCAGTTCCTTATCTGTGAAATGAATGCCTAGTAGACACACGTGCATGGTAGTCATAACCCTAAAAAAGAGTGGGATTTCAAAACCCAGTAATAGAGGAAGATAGCAAATAAACCTTTCATTCGGAAGAATAAATAAAAGTCACAGCAAGTATGACATATGAACATCAGTATAATAATCTGCTGACTGCATGTTGGAGGCTTATATTTCCTTGGTTATGTGAATCTTTTCATTTTTTTACATTACTTGAACCACTTGCAAGATCTAATGAAATATGTTCTATCCGTAGTTCGAGGGTTTATTTCCCCCACTCTCAATTTACCTCTATTGATAATACTTTTTAATCCCACTCTTGAGTGCTCAAATAGATTGATTTATTCCGTATTTATTCATTAGATGCTGTGAGAACATTACCAGGAGTTCCGATTTTTAACGACTCACTGCTAGATCAGTTGAATGATAGTAACGGACTCTGCTTACCTATCCCCTCCCCGTCAGCTCAGCTTGTCCTGCTAGCTCTAGAGTTTTAGTCCCAAGCAATGTAGCCTTTGTAGTGAAATCCTCTAGGTGAAAATGAGTATGCTGTGAGTGATAACAGTCTTTGGTCCTTTCCCTGAGTTTAAGTCAATGCTTTTACCTTGACTGTGAGACTTGGGAATCCAGAATTCCTTGATGGCTCATTTGAATTCATCAGGGTTGTAACAGACTGCTCAGTGGTAAAGCTTTGGGGGAAACCCTGCAGTCAGCCAGCTGCAACTGTGGGGGATTGCCTTCTATGAAACTCGATGAACCTGAGAAGTTAGGCTCTTGGCTGAAATGGCAATTTCTTGAGCTCTAGATGTGTCAGACATTATTTGCGTAGTGATCGGAAGTCACGTCTCTGTACATCATGCAGCATTTAACGCAGGGACCAAGAATCAGGAAATCCAGGTGGTGGCCCTGCCTTGGCCGCACTCAGTGGCTATGCTGCTTGGATTGGTTGCTCTGAACTTCAATATCATCTTTTGTAAATCAGGGATTGGACTAGGAAAATTGGTTTTAATTCTGACATGATATGATTTTTTGTTGTTGTTTTTGTTTTGTTTTGTTTTTGGAGCTGTCCCTCCTTTCCCTCAACGTGTAAATACCAAGATTTAATTTTTTTTTCTGACAAATAGGTTTTAGGCCTGCATAAAAATTCAGGAGTTTAAGCTAAGTGGGGATCTAGGACTGTCAGAGATAATTCATGTAACAAGTAGGTAGTCAAGGGTTGAGGTGTTGGCAATAAATTATTTAAAAATAATAAATATGCTTTCATAAAATGCTAGTTGGCAAGGGGGGTGGTAAGCATGCGGTAGGGATGTTACAGTTTCACTTTATAGTCCTACTCAGGTGAGCTAAATAAAGTGCTTATTACAAAGATTTGTAGGTGTTGCAGGGGTCTTCGAGCTTTGGTACCCCACTATAGGTATGTTGCCTTATTTTTAAT
This sequence comes from Ailurus styani, assembly GCA_002007465.1. Taxonomy (NCBI): domain Eukaryota; kingdom Metazoa; phylum Chordata; class Mammalia; order Carnivora; family Ailuridae; genus Ailurus; species Ailurus styani. The sequence goes on from LNAC01000481.1 coordinate 494,404, forward strand.
CCATGCTTTCTGAAAACACAGACAGTTCTGGAAATTTGGAGAAAACCGGATACAATATTGATATTAGCTATAATCTATTGAGTGTTTACCATGAGCCAGGCACTGCACTATTTTATGAGCTGTTCGTTCTCCCAATGACTCAGAGAGAGAGAGAGAGAGAGAGAGACTATTACCACCGCTCCATTTTACAGATGAGGGAGTGGAGGCACAAAGGTTATTTTACTTGCACAGGGTCATCAGCTAGCAGGTGGCAGAGCTGGAATTCTAGGGGGTCTGACCTCAGAGCCCATCCTCTTAGCTGCCACACTCTTTGACTCCCTGACCTGGAGGGCGGAATCCTTTCCCCCAAAGAGCTTGGCTGAGGAGACAGGACAAATGCATGACGGGTCTCCATCAGCATGGGGTATGACCTTGGCGTCTGATGACCTTGAAGTCAACACTTGTCAGAACATAGAGAAAATGTTGTTGTCTCTGTAACACTAACTGTGATATTTGTTTTCCTGATGCTCCTTTACTCTCACACCCACCCAGGAATCTTTGGAGGTTTGGGAGTCATGTTCTCCCCACTGTTCTGGATAGAATTTGCAGCCCACCTATTACTTCTCGAGCTCACTCTCCCACTCTGTTGTGCTAAATTCAAAAACTGAGACAATGAAAAAATAGGTATTTGTGGCCACCATAAATCTTCACAACCTCATATAAACCTAGGGCAGACACAGAATTGAAAACTGAAACAGCTCCGGCCAGGTGGCATTGAAATACTGGAAAAATTGGGGCTGTGTCTGCAGATTGTGTGGATTAAGTGCATTTGAGACACAGGTCTTTTGTGGATCAAATCTGTTTGGACTGGACTTGAATTCAGCTGGGTTCTTTGTGCTAAATTAAGATTCTTAGTTTGATCAACAAGGCCAAGAAAATGTCATTGAGGCTTCTCAGATCAGGAATTAGTACAGAATTCTGGGTAGAGCAACTTGAATTGCAAAGGTAATTTAATTTCTTAAAGGTACATCCAATAGTTAAACCTCTGTTGTGTGCTTAAGCCCTGCAGCATACTAATTAAATGCTCTGTGGGTTCTCTGGGGTGTCCAGCTGTTCCCCTTGATCATTCTTCCTCTTCTGTAGGTGGTGATTTCTTAGTCTGTCTCCCCACTCTGTGGGAGAATTTCATCTCTTGCTGAATGACCCGTTTGGTTTGTGCCCACCCTTTGTGGGACTTGTGGTTCCAGGCAGGGCCCCAGCAGGAGAGGGGCAAAAGGCTGGAGTGCTGCCTGCTAAGGAGGGAAGAAGCCCGTGGCTTGTGAACCTAGGTTTGTTGGAGTGATATTTGTCACTTTCCATTTCTTCAGAATCACACGTGCTGCCTGGGATTTGTCCCCCTTCCTCCCTTCCTCTCTTCCTCCTCCCCAAGCCTCCCTTCCTTGAGAGCGGGGGAGGGAGGGGCAGGGTGGGAGAGGGTGAGAGAGAGAGAGAGAGAGAGAGAATCTTAAACAGGCTCCAGGCTCATGGTGGAGCCCAACACAGGCCTTGATCTCCTGACCCTGAGATCATAATCAAGAGCTGAGTCACCTTGACTCCTTATTTCTTGTTTAGCTTTCTCCCTTAGATCCTAGCTAAACTATTTTTCTGTTTTTTTTTCTGAATTTCCTTAATAAAGGAAAATGGTGGGTTTTTGAGAGTTAACTCCTTTCATATTGACACCAATTTAAGAAGAATTTAAAGGCTATAATTAAAAATGTTCTCAATCAGTGGCCTCTGGTGGGCATGTAGCTGTTTTACTTTTCAAGGTACTAACATTTTTTAAAGCTTACTGTTTTTTCTATTCTCTTTGCTTCTTTATAAGTTTAAATATTTCATAATTTTAAAAATGGCTGCACTTCTCCCAAAAAGACTCTTGCAGTCTGTAAACAAACAAACAAACAAAATTAAGGTTTTGTTTAAAATATTTTTGAATAGGTGCTGCCTGCACATAAATATTTTAAAATATATATTTTCAGCAGAGCCATATAGGTTCTTTTGCCCTAGATCTCTTTGAAAACCAGCAGAATGTCCTGTACTGATCAGCTGTGTGACCTTGAGTAAGCCACTTAATTTTCTGAGTCTCGTTTTCCTCATCTGTAAAGTGAGGATAATATTGGAACCTACTCCATCAAGTACTTAGGAGAAATAAATGAGTTATATGCATGAAATGCTCAGGACAGGACTTGGCACACAGCAAATTTTCAGTTATTATTTAAAAAGAAAAATGCAAGGAAGTTCTAAGCAAAAACTTATTTTTCCTATGAAGGCTACAGACAGTTGTTTAGAGGTTATGATGAGCCTGTCTTTGGGAGTCACTGGAACCCGAACTTAAATCTCTGGGCCGTCCCTCATAGGGTGTGTACAAATTGAGCTTCTGGTGAAATGTGAATGAAAGTACTTACCTTCTGAGCAGGAGAATAAAAGGGAATAGTATAAAGAAGTGCTTAAAATATCTTGGCATATATTAAATACTCCAGAAATGATAACTGTTATCTTGCTATTATAGCTCAGATTGGCATATTCCTTCAAGTCTTTTATATGCGGATTTTAAACAGCCATAATTATAGTATAAGTACAATTTCATGTCTTGCTCTTTTCAAGTAATATTATATCACAAATGCCTACCACAGCCACCATAGAAACCTCAAAGCCAACATTTTAATGACCACATAATATTTCGTTAAGTTGTCATAAAATAATTGATTTCCCTGTTTATTTAGGCTTGAGCACTGAAGTTGTTTCCAAGCTTCCCATTAGCTGCGAGACCATGTGAAACATCTTTATACATAGAATCTTTCATATTTTGTGTCATCACCTTAGAAAAGGTTCCCTGAAGTACTGTAATCAGTATGTGACTGTTGTCGTGATTCTTTGTCTGTCGTAGTGAACAGGAGGCTTCAGTGTGGGGCTTAGCACTTCATCCTCAGCACCTCTGTGCATAGTCTGTGCTCAGTCAGTAGTTACTCAGTTAGTGAACATGTGTGCATGTTATTGTATGATTTTTCCGAATGTATGAAGACTTTACATTTCTATCCTAGTTTTATAAGAGATTTTTTATTTATTAGGGAGAGAGAGAGTGTGCATGAGCGGTGCAGGGGAGAGGGGGAAGCAGACTCCCCACTGAGCAGGGAGCCTTACCTGGGGTTCCATCCCAGGACCCCGGGATCATGACCTGAGCCGAAGGCAGGTGCTTCACCGACTGAGCCACCCAGGGGCCTCTGTTTCTATCTTATTTTATTTATTTATTTATTAAATAGTTTATTAATAATTTATTAAAACGGTCTTAAAAACAGTTAAGGAAAGGTAATAACAGGTTGTATTTGTTGAGCACTTTCTATGCCCCAGGTGTCATCCTCAGTACTTACGTGTGTTACCTCCTTCAGTTTGCTTAACACTGCTCTGCAGTAAGGACTGTTATGACTATTTTATAGCTGAGGAGTCAGAGTGGGGAGACTTGGGCCAAATCCTACAGGTAGTGGGTGGTAGAACCCATGTTCACAGGAGCCGTCAGGCCCTTAGTCTCTGCACGTGACAACTAGGCTACAGATCCCTCCTACTTGACTTTTACAGCAGCTCGCCCTTTTCCACGTCAGCCGGGCTAACACATGATTTCTCAGGGAAGCTGAGTTTCTTGGCCAAATTCGGAATAAAGTGTGAATCAGGTGTCCCTGAACCTGGAGGGTTTTGCTTCAGTCTCAGAACGAGAGCCAGAATCGCTTATAGGGGCTTGTTCTTTAAAAGGAATCCCACCTTTGCAGTTCACCAAGTGTAGGGTGTGCAAATGTTTTTGTTGTTGTTGTTGTTTTAATAAACCTTAGCTTTTTTTATTGAAGGGAAGAATTTTATTACACTGTTAAACATTCAAGGCAGCTGGTAGATTTAGAATATCATCCATGTGGGAGTTATAATTCATGAAGGAATATCTGGGACCAAACAATACAAAGGATAAGATCCTGGGGATTAACCATTAATGCTTCCATTTAGTTAGCAATTGAAACAGAGCAATTTTTAAAGAGTATCAGCTGTGTTATTACAACCATTTCTTCACTCTTTCTCCTTATCAGTTTATTATCTGATAATAATGGCAATAATGGGGATAATGACTGGGGATTTTAAAGGATATTTGCATCTGTGAGCGCTACATGGTATTTTTTCTCCCTTTGCAAATAAATGACTCTTAAAAACAGCACGTAGTTTATCTTTAGACTATTATTTGCAGGTAGTGATTTTATGATTTAGTCATTTATTTGTAGCTTTTGTTCTGGTTGTTTGCGTTAATTTGTAATATTAAGTGCTTACACTTGCCACGGACGTCATGGTTCTGCGGTTGCACAGATAATGTGAAAGATGGGGAGTGAAGGTGAGCCCTCCTATTTATATAGCTAACGGTCATTACGATGGCCCTCCGGCTTAAAGCTGTAACTTCATACCTCCTTCAACCTCCCCGGGGTTTTATCCCCAAGAAATGATGAAAGGCTTTCTGTGGGAAGTAACAGCCTCACTAGTTGGCTTTCGGTAAAACCAAGGAATTCTGATTGGCAGATACTGGATCAAAATAGAAATGTTTCCTGTGCGCGTGCCTGTCCTCCAGCTTCTTCCTAGTGCATGAGGGAGCTTCAGTTGGTATCGACAGAAAACGAAGTGCATTTGGAGATGAGGTGAGGTGCTTTTATCCTCAGGGCAGTTTCAAGAATTACATGTGGCTTCATCTTAGCCTGCCTCCCGTAAGTGGATAAATTAAAATCACCCAGATGTAGATGGAAATAACTTTGGGAGGGCAGGAAGGACTGTGCCTAAGGCAACGTGTCACTTTTTAGTGATTTGAGAAAAGAACCTTGCAGATGTACATTTTTAAGGAGGTGGTATATTGTGGGCTCAGTCACAAAAACCTGAATGTGAATCTGGATTCTTCGCTTACGTAGCTGGGAGCTGTTGGTCAAGTTTCTGAACCTCTCTGAGTCTCATTTTCTTCATGTCACTGACTCGTATGTTGAGTGTGAGGATTAAATGAGACCAGCCTATATAATATGCTCGGCACAGCCTAGTAGACCGTAGCCTTTCTACAAGCAGTTCTTTCCTGTGACCTAGATTCTAGTTGTTTCTTTTGCTGAAGACCCTGTGACCTAGAGGAAAGCTGGTTTACCGCGAGGGGCTCAGTGATGTCAAACGGAAGGTTTAGTAACTCTTAGAGGTGATGTGAAGATCAAGTAAAATGTGCTTGGAGAAATCTGATCCAGGCATGAGGTGAGCCCTTGCTGACGTTTCCTCTGGGTCACTGACCATCCACTGAAGGGGTTGCCTGGTTGTGGGAGTCCCATTGTGAGGGGCCCTTAGTCAGAGTTGGGTCTGCTAAGAAATCAGTAGCCGCTTTTCAGGCCCCAGGGAGAATGGGTGGGAATGCCTGACAAAAGTCTGTCACGTGTCAGGAGCTTTATATGTTGCCTCGGTGAATCCTCAACAGCAATCCTGCAAGGAAGCATGCTTCCTCACTTCCTTCCGCCCATTGTATGGGTCCAGAGACAAACTCACTGAGGTAAATACTCATTGTGGAAAGAGTTGGAGAAATGCAAGTTTAAATTTCAGGTTGAGGGCGCCTGGGTGGCTCAGTGGGTTAAAGCCTCTGCCTTCGGCTCAGGTCATGATCTCAGGGTCCTGGGATCGAGGCCCGCATCGGGCTCCCTGCTCAGCGGGGAGCCTGCCTCCTCCTCTCTCTCTGCCTGCCTCTCTGCCTACTTGTGATCTCTGTCAAATAAATAAAAGAAAAAAAATTTTTCAGGTTGATCACTTGCTTGCTCTGTGACCCGGAGCAAGTTACTCTCCACTTTGAGGCCCAAATTTCCTTACCTGGAAATGGTGAGAGTACACTTATCTTAGCTCAGGGGAGTGTTGAGAAGATTAACTGAGATAATGTAGCTCATGCTGCTGGCTGGTAGTTAGCCCACTATCCTCAGTATTGGTGAGAATTGGTGTGATGGATTTTTGACTAAAATATGGCTTTGGAAAATTCTATTTTCTTCAAAGGACACACGAGATTTGATGACACAGTAGGCTGGCCTCTCATGTAAAGAAAATTGTTGACGTATAGAAATTAATGTGAATGTGGTTGAAGAGAAGGGGAGAGATCAAAGATAAAAGGAGAATTATCTGGGCATCTAGTGGATTTCTTGTTAGAGACAATAAGCTTGCTGGTAATCATTTTATCTCAGAACAGGGAAGAAGCAGGGCGGAATTCTGACTGCGCTTAAATTTGATGAATAGTGAATAAATGCCAGTAAAGGGAATTGACAGGAGCCTTGTTGTGTTTTAGTTTGTTAAAAGAGTCGGTACTAGACCCCTCAGTGTGCCAGGCACTGAGGCAGTGCCGCCTCAGTGTTGGGAAGACTGTCTCATAATGAGGACTGACAGATGGAATAGGGTTAGAAAGCCTCGGCTCAGTGGAGGTTTCTAAGCAGGTAACAGGAGACCATTTGTCAGAAATGTCATGGATGGCATGTGGCACTAGGTAGGCTGGTCTGTCAATTAGTTAGTGGTGAAAAAGCCATATAGTCCAAGTCAGGAAAAATAAAATTATATATAGGCTGTTTTTAAAAAAATTAAAAATGAAAATAGACTAGTGGGGTTACACTGGGGGATTGGGGAAGAAACTTCATAAAATAGGCAAACCAATCCCTAAGTCCCTTTTAGCCACTAAAAGGCTCATGCCAAGTCAGAGTTTGAGAACTGGCAAGATGGAAACGGCTTCCTCCTCTTTCATCCTGATATTTGATCCTGGGACACCACTCTAAGTCAGGCGGGCCACCTTTGGTTCCTTGCAAAGACTTTCCTCTCTGGACTAGATAATATAATGTCCTTTCCAATTTGTAGATTTTATTATTTGGGGGCATATTCTTTTCCATAGCCAACTGTGAGATTAAATATTCTCTATAAGGAGAGAGGGAGTTTTATAATGTGAAGCACAGACATCTGAATTATTATATCTGTTAATGTTCTGCAGTTACACCTAAAGATTTTGGGTTACTTATCAAAATAAAAATTAATCTTACTCAAGAGTTTATTAGCTACTATGGGAAAATTATATTGAGGTCATACATTCTATCTGATAGGCCTACTTGAAAAGCATTGTATTTAAAATAATTTGTAGAGGTGATTAAATATTGATTCATATATTAAGAGTCATGTCATTTAGTTTGGGAGCAGCGCTGTAATGTCTGATTTATTTATCAGGCTTTTTAAACATAGTAAATAGGGAAGGGAAGAATAAGCCCCTGCTGTGTACACCGCATTATAATAGGCGGTCTCACATTTGCAGTCTCATTGACGCCTTCCACCCCCTTGTGCTGAAACACTGGATCCTGATTGCTTTGGGTCAAATCAAGACTCAGCTTCTTAGTTACTGTGTGATTTTGGTCTGGATGCTTAATTTTTCTGAACCTCAGAACTCATCCAAAAAAAAAAAAAAAAGAAGATAATCCTCTAAGGCAGATAGGAGAATAAACTAAGCCAGTGGCAGGTAAAGCACTCAGCACCGGGATTGGCATACAGTATGTGCCACTAATTTTGACTATTATTACTGTTTGGCGTTATCCCAGTTTTATGGATGAGGAGGACCTAAAGACCTAAAGAATTAACCTATGTCAGATTAAAAGATGTTTTGTTGGGCAAAAGATGTCTTCCCTTGGGCAAAAAAAACCTTCCTGGAGAAGCGTTGAGCAGTGTTTCTCTTACCTTAAATGGGAAAACTGGATGCGGGTTCCTCCCTCTTTCCCACCGATGATGCCCACTGGCCAGGTGTTTCTCCCATCTCCTGGAGCTTACTGTCTGTTGGGGGGAGGGGATGGCTGACCGTATAAAATATTTGAAAAAGAAAATTTTATTTTCTATCGTGACGAGTGCTGTGAGGAGGAGCAGGACCCAGCTGTGTGATCCAGACTGTGGCCAGGCTGTTTTCGGTAGGGCTGTCGGGAGTATCTGAGGAGGTGCTGGGTGAGTTGAGACCCCAGTACCGCAGCGAGGCAGCCGGCCACTGGTAGATCTAGGGAGGTTCCTGCTGGCGGGAGCAGTGCGTGAGAGGGAAAGGAGCTGTGCATGTTGCCTGAATGGAAAGCAGGCCTGTGTCTGGGCAGGGCCCTGAGTGGCACAGGAAATCCTGTGAGCCATGATAGTGAGCCATGATAGTGAGTATGCGTGTGTTATAAGAGCAGTGGAACACTCTGGAAGGGTTGAAGCAGGGAGTGACATATTCTCATCCTTTTGTTCATACTGTTATTGTACCCAGAGGAAAAGATTCGAAGAAAGTTTTATGTAAACCAACTAAATGAAAAAAAAAAAAAAAACAGAAAAAGAACTGAGGTCAACTTGATGTAAAAAAATTTTTTTTTAAGATTTCATTTATTAGAGTGTGCCCACAAGCAGGGGGGAAGGGCAGAGGGAGAGAGAGAAGCAAACTCCCCAGTGAGCAGGGAGCCCAGTGTGGGCTCCATTCCAGGACCCCGGCATCATGACCTGAGCTGAAGGCAGATGCTTAGCTTAACCGTTTAACCAACTGAGCCACCCAGGCGCCCTGATGTAAATGTTTTTATATAAGGGTGAGTGGCTTTATAATGCGAACTTAAGCATTTGACTTCAGTGCCCTTTGTGAACCCCTCAAGGCTAATCCAGATTCTTCAGGACCCATTTTAAGTCCTACTTCTGCTGTCAAATTCTTTTCACATCATTCTTTCCTACTTTTTTTCCCCTTTTTTTATTCACTTTCATTCTTTATTCTTAACTTGTTTTGTTCTTTCATCTCCTGAGCCATCCTTGTTATCCTGGCCTTTTCGACTGCACTTTGAAGAATGCTAACAACTACTGGGCAGAACGCTACTGTAATGCTGAAATTCAGCTCTTTCAGCCTGGCGTTCGAAAGTAATCAGTTTATCAGTCTTGTAATCAGTCCATCAACATCGAGTACCTTTTGTGTACAAAGTTCTGCACCCATCTTTTATCGTTGTGATAATTAAGTGAGCAGTTCTTGTTTTGTTAAGAGTGCCCCATAGATGTGTCTTTTGAGAACTGCTTGAGAAGTTTGCAGTTTTTATACGGTCTAATATCTCTCTCTTTGGGACCTCCTAGGTCAGTCAGGGCTTCTTAAAGAAGCATCCATTGGAGAACAGAATAAACATACCATCTGGATTGAGCGACCTGTAGTTCCATTTTTTCCCAGCTCCCCCTTCAGACAAGCTTTTTGTTTCCCACAATGATCAGCTGTTTCTCAGAGACTCTTAGCGTGGGGGATCTGTGAAGTGTTTTCAATCTCTGAGACTCTGGGACGCCTTTGTGGGGATGCGCTTGGCCAGCCCAGAGTTGGTATTAAGGAAATGAGACCGTGAGAGGGCTCACTTATCTGTGCATTGGTAAATAGAGAGCGATAGCCTTGTAATAGAAAAAAATCTCAGAGGGGAAAGGAATAATAAAATCATGCTGGTTTATGGTTTGTCAGTCCAAAAAGCTTTTAAGCCGTATCTATAAAGGTGGATTCACTTAATGTTTGCTCTGCATTTCTGGCATCATTGTGTGATAAGTGGTGTAAATTTAGCCTCTTTAAGGCTGATCTCCTAGGGGTTGAGTTTTAAGCATTGGAACTTTATTTGAAAGGACTCTATCGATTGGGCTTTTATTTGGTCCCTCCATACTGTAGAGTGGTACTAAATAATGGTTTGGCCTCCTTGTTAGGTTTTTTTTTTTTTTAATTCATTTTATAGGTCTCTCTCTCTGCCCCCATTCTCCACCTTCTATTTCTAACTCTTCTCCTTAAAAAGACTAAAGTGGTATGAGAGAGGGGGGAAAAAAGGGAAAGAAAAATCAACTGTCACATTGTGAACATAATTGATTCAATAAATAATGTCTTTCAATTCCCAAGGCAAACCTCAAAGTCTTCACTTATGTCAATTAGTGTTCAGCTCCGTAAGTGGTGGCATTCTTAATTTAGACGGATGGGGAGAGTTCACCAGTGCTCGCTTCCTCAGGAGGGAGTATACTTTCCTGTTTTTAAAGACATACCACCGGATTTATGCTAAGAGAAGGTTGCAGCGGAATCAACATAGCCATTTTTATTCTTCCTGAAGATAGAAGGAGGGCATTTAATTATTGTTCAGGGTTTTGTTGAAACAAACAAATGGAAACCAGGGAAATGAAAACTACTAGATTGTAAGCTCCACGTGGGCAGGGTCTGTCTTGTTTGTTCACCATTTAGTCTCCAGTGCACACAGTAGATGCATCATATTTATTGAGTGGGTCTGTTGATGAGTGAATGAGAGCAGAAATGAGTGCAGTTAGATCTTAGGGTGAGAATTAGGTTAAATTTCATTGCACTGGTGGTTTCGTCCCCACTCTTCTCCTTCCCGCCTAACTCTTTGCAAGAAGAGTCGCTCTGAGAGTATCAGAGGGCAGTGTGCCCTGTGTCTTCCGAAATGCATTCTCAGACTGGCGGGGCTGGGAGGGGTTTTCGAGGTGGTGTCAGGCTGCATTCACAGATTCTAGTAAATGAGCCAGTTTGGCTTCAGAACCACATGAGGTAATTACAGATCTGCAGGTTCCAGGCCCCAGCCGCAGAAATGCTGACAGCGTGGGTCCCAGGAGGGCGTGGGCATCCCCAGCCGCTTGTGCGGGCTCCCCTCCCCGTTGTGCTGTGCAGCCGCACCTCCCCTTTGGCCTTGCTGTCCTGCCAGCTCTCCAGTCTCAGTTACTCCTTGGCGAAAAGTGACGCAGCTGAAGTTCCCCAGAATAAGTTGCCCGTACTGTGACGAGAACCCGGGTCTCGTGACTCTGACAGCAATGCTCCTGGTCTTAGAGTTTGCAGCTTTAGTTCCCCCCTACCCCCCCTGCTGCTCAGCATTCTGTCAGGAGTGAGGCTTCTTCCCTGTAGGACGGGGCAGTATTTGTTGTGATGGCTAGCCACAATCTGAAGGAGCATCTAAAACCTCAAGGATTATTACATTTGGTTTGGTGTACTTTGGTACTAAATATATTTTATGGTCTTCTCTAGAGGTTCACCCACTTGCTGTGGCACAGAATAAACCCCTAGTAGGAAGCCCCAGTCTTTCTCTTGAAGCTCCTTCAGTGTTTGTTTTTTTTTTAAATATAGACAGATGGTAACACTTTTTATTTATTTTTTTAAAGATTTTATTTATTTGGCAGAGAGAGATTACAAGTAGGCAGAGAGGCAGGCAGAGAAGAGGAGGAAGAAGGCTCCCCGCTGAGCGGGGAGCCCGATGCAGGGCTCGATCCCAGGACCCTGAGATCATGACCTGAGCCGAAGGCAGAGGCTTTTACCCCCTGAGCCACCCAGGCGCTCTGAAGCTCCTTCAGTGTTTACCAGACTTGCCTGATCATGGGAATCACCCGAGTGCTTGCTAAAGGTGCACAACTCTGGGGCCTGCTTGAGTCCTATTAAATCAAAGGCTTCCTGTGCACCATCTGGGGACCTGTGTTTTAAGTTAGCTTAGATCATTCCTGTTCCCTGGAGACTGCTTTCTAGTCCCTGAGAACAGTGTCTCCCATCCCCCCACCCAGATCCAGCTCTGACTTCCTTAAAACTCTAGTTCATAATTACGTCATCATGTTGTCTTTCTCTGGGAAGGTTTATATCCTGGTCTGCAGAACTTGTTCTTTTTTTCTTTCTTTTCTTTTCTTTTTTTTTTTTAAAGATTTTATTTATTCATTTGAGAGAGAGAGACAGAGATCTCAAGCAGGGGGAGGGGCAAAGGAAGAGGGAGAAGCAGGCTCCCCGCTGAGCAAGGAGCCTGATGTGGGGCTGGATGCCTGGACCTTGAGATCATGACCAGAGCCTAAGGCAGATCCTTAACCATCTGAGCCCCCCAGGCGCCCCTGCAGAACTTGTTCTTGACAAGGAAAGAGGGAGTATCTGGTTTCCTCTTTCCTCCAGGGCAGATTTTGACTGGCAGGGTGGGTACATGGAAGGTCGGGATGTGCGGCCATGGAGTAAGCATGTGAGAAGGGTCAGGGAACCTCTGAAGCCGGAACAGAATGGCTTTGTTCTTTCCCTGCTTTAGTACTCAATCTGGGACAATTGCTTACACCCCTTGGAGTTGCTGTCTCCTCATCTGTAAAACTGCGAGTAAGAATTGTACTTTTTCGGGGGTTTTGTGTGTATCAAACCAGGTGTCCTGGGCTGGCTCTTGAGACACAGACTCAGAGAGGGAGACTTTTGTGCAGAGGGTGACTGGGGAGGGCCTTTGGGAACAGCCCGTGCAAGGGACTGGGCGAAACAGGGTCAGGCAGGAGGGGACTTTAAACGGGGGTAATGTTGCTGAGGAGGTTTCAGCTGATTCCATGAGGACCTCTAGACACGGGGTGTCCTTCACAGTTGTCTGGAGTTGAGGGAAGGGGGCTGGGCCTGTAGACCCCTGTAGCCACTGGTCCTTGCATGTGGGCTGGCCCTGGAGAGGGCTGGATGATCCCAGGGAAGGCAGCTCCCTTTGGCGGAGGGCGACCGTGCCTCCAGTGCTGGCAGGTGGGGAAGGCATGCTCAGGTGCTGGAGGGCTCTCACTGCCCAGGACCATGCTCAGGAAAACCTGGGCAGCCGGTGTAGCACATTTGTAAGTGCTCGAGAAATACTCGTTATTGCCGTTATGATTCTGGCTCCGGGAATGCCACTTAGCGGGCCACTTTTCGAGAAGTGACTTACCTTCTCTTGGCCTGTTTCCTTATGTTTAAAATGGAGATCCTAAACTCCCATACATGATTAATTCTGACCCCATGTAGAGAAAATGTATGTGGCATTGGTGAGAAAAATATAAAAGTGTAAGGTATGACTGTGAGCTTGCTTTTCTGAAATGAGTATAGGGCCACGACTTGGATACCTTGAAGGGAAAGGGTCGCGATGAATATAAAAGTGCTTGTCCACAAACTGTGGTGTTCTCATGGTTTTTTCTTCTCTTTCTAGGGAATTAGAATAATGGAGATGCTGCTGAAGGAGCAGTGTGGTGCCCCCTTAGCCGAGTAAAGAATCGTCAGTGAGTACCACAAGCAGAATCAGGATTATTTACTCCAGCCGTGTTTTCATTCCTTTAAGCCCTGTATAATGCATCAACTTCCCTGGGCTGCTCACCTGCTACACGTCCCAGTTACTGGTGGAGGACATGGTCTCACAGGTGTTTCCTTATCTCTTCAGTACCTTCATTTACTTAGTTCTTTGATTTTCAGAGCAGTTTGTTGCCACGTGCTGGGTTACAACTGCATTCAAATTGTTTAAACTGCTCAACACAATCCAGCAGGATTGCAACCCTCAAGGTGCCGAAGATTTGTAGACTGTGGTTCAGGATTAACTGAAGCTTAATTGTTTTGTTCTGGGAACAATGAAAGGAGGGGTTTAAAAGCATTTGAAAGTATTTGAAGCAGGAAGAGAAACAAGAAAGGGGCATGTTTTGATTGGTCAGTGAAATAAATCTATTTTATTGGTTATAAATGTTTCCACTGGTTAGGAGTGGCTGCCTGAAATGCTACAGAGAATTCTGACATTTTGAGAACACTGTTGGCTCTGGGGGAGGGTGTCATGCGTGATGAGCACCGTGCCGTGCGTGGAGGATGATGGAACGGCACTTGTCATGTCTAGTTGAGGACAAATGCTGTCGAGGTCTCAGGGAGCAGGGGGGTTTTAGAATTACTTGATTTTTTTTCCTTAAGTTTTTATTGTCTACGTGAAGGAGAATGGTCTCCATAAAGGAAAGGACAGAACAAAGTTATTTAAGAGCGAGCCAGAGCCTAAAATAAATGATTATAATGGATTTGCATCTGGCCAAATTTATTGGACTTGGATTTTTAACACGCGAGAGAAGTTAAAACCTTGGAGTAAAGCAGACATTGTTGTGGGTAATTCATCATTACCTCAGATTTCCTTATATTGGCTTAAAACTGTAGTACACATGGTTTCATATAAGCAACCTTGGACTCGTGATACACAATGAAGTTTGAGGACAGTTAACCGAAGAAGCAGCAAAATGAACATTTCGGCATTGAATGCATGCTAGCCTGGCTTGTGAATAGATATTTATTCGTGACTGGGGAGGCCCAATAAGATCATTTCATTTAGCACAAGCACAGCTCATGGCAGGCGCTCAGAAACTTTGAAATGGAATCTAAAAATGCTGTGTTCCTACATCTACTCTGTTCTTTGAAAAAAAATTTTTTTGAGGTATTTTTGTGAGACTCATCAAGTAGCTCTAGAGCTCACGCACTTGAGCATGGATCCCATCTTATTCCAAAGGGTGAGATCTAAGGTCAGCACCAAGTTAAATGAGAGAATGTGATGGGACTCCACTTAGAAGTATACACTGGTTTTCAAACTACAAATTGGTGGTTTGGAATGTCCTTGAGTATCACAATCATCTAGAGGATTTGTTCAACGTAGATTGGTGGGCTCCACTCTCAGAGTTGCTGAGTCAGTAGGTCTGGGGTGCTGTCTGAGGATTTGTATTTCTAGCCGGTTCCCAGGTGCTGCTGCTGCTGCTGGTGGTCCAGGGCCCTCACTTTGAGAACAATGGCTTTAAATGCGATCTTGTCCCTGAGTGGAGACAGATGAAGTACAAGGGCCCTGAGGAAGCCAATAGGTGGGGTTTTCAAATTGTCATCATGTATTTTGTTCTTAGACTAATCAGAGGAGTTATTTTCTTGTGTGGCTTTTCCCCGATTTTAGCATCTCAGCCACGTCCTGTTTGACTTTTTTTTTTTTCATGTTTAAATGGTGACATGCTCCACCCTGGAGGAGAGACAACTGAAAAGAACAGAGATGACACTCACACAAACTTGTGTTTTTGATTTTAAGTGAAATGGGGAAATTCAACAAGCCTTACCTATTGTCATAAATTACTCATGTTCTTGTTTTTTGTTTGTTTGTTTTGTTTTTACTGTGGTTGAAAGCTAAGCCATGAACTTGGGGCTTTGCATTGTTTCTAAAAGCAACTTACTCTCCTCTTTCAGGTGAAGTGGTTGAGGTGTGGGGACTACCAGGAGTGTAGTGTGGGACAGTTGTATTCAGGGCATTTAATGCAACAGAGGTTTTGAAGGATTTACATAATTCAGGCTCTCTTAATTCATGACCCGGGGGGCCAATGTGTGGTAAGGGGAATATATATATACACACTCTTACCACATAAATCTAATCCAAATTAGAGCCTGTAGCTGAGGCTTTAAGCTTTTTTTCAATACCCACTTTATTGAAGTATTATTTATGTACAATTAAATTGACCAATTTTAAGTGTACAGTTTGTTGAGTTTTGACAAATACATAGTTATGTAAGCATCGCAAAAAACATGATATAGAACATTTTAAGGCTTTGATGTTGCTGCCGTGTTTTCGCCAGGTTATTGCTTCCCTTTTCTTTTCTTGACTATTATTACGAAGTTTTTGCAAGCTTGAAATATGCCTGTTTTAATGGAATTTCTTTTCTCAAAGTTGGCTCTATGGAAAATGGAATAATAGTTGTTTCTATGACCAATAAAATGTCACCTTTAAAGGAAGTGGGTAGGTATCAGGTCTAGACTCAGGCTGGAGTCTAGGTGCTGTGTACAGTGGACTCAATTTGCCAGTTTGGGAATTTTGTAGTTCTTACTTACAAAAAAAAAAAAAAGAAAGAAAAATATTCTGTGGGATTTGGATGAATGTGCATAAGGAGGCATTATTTACTATTTTTATATCCACCACATTTCAAATTTGCATTAACTTAAACTCACCAGGACCACCTTGTACATGGTGCCCAGTCCTCAGGATCCTCCCCAGAACTCCCTGGCCTGTGTATCTACGTGGGCATTTGAAAATTAGAAAGCTTAGAAGGTGATTTTGTCATGAGCCAAAATGGAGGTGCATAAATCTCACTAACCAATATGCTTGTAGTGTTGCTGCTGACACGTCCATTTGATAGATTTTTGATTTCCTGTCATTTTTGAATAAAACAAATAGCCCTGACATCTGTTTGTTCTTGCCGCTAGCAGCTGGGAGACCAGGCTTGGTGAGGTTTGATAACACAGCAGAGTTCTTTCACACTGGAATGATTAAGCCCTCAGTTTTAGCTCTACCTTAACTCCCCTTTGAACCAGCTCCTCTGGGTCACTGGACTTAATAAAATAAGGAGCTGGCTTTGTTCGAAGATCATTAGGAGGCAGAAATGCAGTTTCTTCAAGAATTATCCATAGTGATAGCATTCAAGTGACTTATTTTAAGAGTGGCTTCAGAAAAGAGGCAAGTAAGTATTGATTGGTGAGACATGTTTATTAGGTGATAAAGCCTTTTTGCTTTCTCTTGCAGGGGAGCTGTGTTGTGCTGCTTTGGCTCGAGAATCACTTCTTGGCTGTAACACGTCACTGATGCAGTTTTCCAAATACAAGCTTAAGGAGACCGTGTCGGCAGCTTACAGAAGAGGAGACCTTCCTGCCAGGATGTGAAGCGATCCCCTCCCCTAGGAGCCTGCCTCAGAGAGTGGCCCTCTGGGACATGAGACCTTCTAGATGGATTTTTATGGCACAGTGTCTTTATGATTTACAAATAAAGGAAAAAACCCATAGAAGGTGACGTCTGCCCTTCTTCAGGATGTCCTGCTGATTGCCTGATGATGGTGTCAGGGAAGCCAAGGACAGGCCAGAGGCCTAGTGAGGGCACTTGTGCCCATGTTTTTCAGCATCATTGCTCATAGGATTCATGAGAAGATTTGGGGACAGATGAAGGAGTTGAACCTGATACCTGATGTGTAGGTGACCTACAACAGAAAGGAATGTACCAGGCCTGTGTTGAAGCTAAGCTGTATTTAGTACTTCCACCCATAAGTACTACCTAAGGGCCATCAGTATAGCGTCTGTAATGTAACACGTCAGCTGTGTGATTTGGTCTTCTGGAAGAACATGGCGTGGAGAGCGGGGAGGCAGGGTGTAGCTTTGGCATTGTGAGGTGTGGAGCAGACCGTTATCTTCTCTGTGTTTCACTGGCAAGTGGGGAGAACTGGGCACAGATGTCTCTGTCTCATGATGATGGAACACGGAAGGGGGGGGTAGTTCAGTGCGAAGAGCACAGGTGTGGGAATTTGACAGACGTGTGTTTTGAGTGCAGGTGTTGCCGCCCATTAGCTCAGTGATTGATCATGTACATATTTCCAATCTTTCTGAAGCTCTTTCTTTTTAATTATGTAACGGGGTTATAGGATTAACTCTGTGAGGTTGTTGGACTGATCTGAGGTCACGTCTATCAAGTGCAGTATGCTGCCTCTTGCAGAGGAGAAGTCTTGTAAACAGAAGTTGTTATTATGTGAAACCATTTTGAAAATGTACTTTTCAGATGTATTGTAAGGTAGCATTACTGTTTGAAAATTAGGAGGCAGTAGTTTGCATTTCCCGTGATTGGAAGCCAAAATATAAATGCACACTACCTAACAGAAAGCTTGAAGAGAGGCAATAATTTGGAATTTATCTGCTTAAGATAAAAATTGGGCCATTACCGGGAAGACCTGGGGAAATTGTTCTTTTTTTTTTTTAATTTTTGAAAATTTTTCTACTTAGTGCAATGATGAATCTCAAAGCAATTTTATTATTTCATGCAAGCCTGCCAGTGTGAGTTTCTTCTTATCGTGTGTGAACTGTTTGTGCTGCTTGAGTTTTGTCCCTTAGGATAATTCTCCTCATTTTTTTCATTCTTCAGGTGTGTTGGAGGGACAAGGAATGGTAGGTACCGGAAAACACTTTGACTGCCTTTTCCAGTTTGTAAATGGCCTTTGGTAGGCTTTGGGGATAATAGCCCATTTCAAAAATTAAAAGATGCTGTAAATTATCACAAAGGTAAGAGATTAGAAGTCCGTATTTGGAGGGTGACGTTGGAATGAACTTAATGCTTCGTACTCAACAACATGCATTCTCTGAAGGCAGGAGTTCTCAGCCTTGAGCGTTCATTAGAACCACCTGGGGAGTTTTACGCACACCCCGCTCTCCCCCCACCCCCGTCCCAGTTACGCCCCAGAGCAATACAGTAGAATCTGGGGTGGGGGGGTGGAACTGGTGTCTGAATTTTTTAAGCTCCCTAGATGGTTCCAGTAGGCCACTAGGGATGAGAATGCTATAGTGAATTCTCGGTGATTTTCAGACGTTACCTGGTTTCTTTCCCAACACTTCTAAAGTAGGGAAGGATCTTTATAGCAGGAATTTTTGTTAGAGCTAGAAAGAGTGAAGCACGGAGAAGCTGAACTTTTCCCTAATTGTCTGGAGCTGGGGTGGCCAGTGCAAATGGCTTTGGGCACCTGGCAGGTGATGTGATGCGTCCCACAGGCAGGTGGCCACTGGGAGACCGTGGGGAGGCAGACCTGTGTCAAGGTGGGCAGCTGCTGCCTGGCTCCCCCACACTGCGGCCGTGGGGCTGGCTTTTCTAGTGATTCCAGTTTCCGGTTTAGTAGGAGACATGTTTTTTAAAGAAAAGAATTCTCCCAGTTTTTACAGGTTGGCAGTAGATCAGAATTGTTTAAAACGTCGCGCTAGCCATACAGAACGTGTTTGCCAGTAGTTTTCAGCTTCTGCCTCAAGAGCGTTAAGGCCTAGCTTAAACACCACAGCCAATTTTAATAGATTTGCATGTCCCCATTCTGGATGTAAGCTGCATTCTGCCTCTTCTGCAAGACTGCTTTGAGATGTATTTTCTTCCCATTCCCAAGAAACCCTCTGGTCACTCAGTACTTTTTAAAAACACTCTGCAGGCATCCATTGCTTTGAGCTTCACATATATGGCTTCAAAATCTTAATGGTTTTTGAAAATTGAACTAGAGTTTGTTTATTTTTATTATATGTCAGAATCCTTTTCCTGTGATAAGACTAAGTAGAAGTGTCAAAACCAGGAGTAGTACCGCCTTACCAGGCATGTTAGGAACAGGTGTGGGAAGGGGTTAGGTAACTCATAGGCCTGGCCAGTTGCCTCCTGACCGGGTGGCTGAGCCTACACTTCACTTTTTTTCTAAAGTAGGCTCCACACCCAGTGTGGAGACCAACGTGGGGCTTGAACTCACAGCCCTGAGATCAAGACCTGAGCTGAGATTAAGAGTCAGACCCTTAACCAGCTGAGCTACCCAGGCGCCCCCGAGCCTGCACTTCAAGGCGATGATTTTGTAGAGTGATTCCCACACTTCTGCTTGTACCAGAAATCCTCGGGGGAGAGTGCTCAACTGTAGGTTCTCAGGCCCTCCCCCAGAAATGATGATTCATGAAACTTCATTTGGGGCTGGGGGATCTACGTTTTAAAGTGAATTCTCCAGGGGATTCAGTCATGCTGTTCCACAGACCATATTTTGAGAAACACTGATTTCGGGGGCCGTGTTGTTGCCCTCTGTGTAAAAGGTGCATGTAAAAGGTTTTTGTGGTCATTTGGGCCCACTGATCAATAGAATTGACCGCTCAGGACACAATATAAAGTTCTTAATGCAGATAAGCTAACTAAGGCTATCCTTATGTGATTGAGGTGCTTTTACCAAGAAGGGGCTTTTATGGTTTCAATCACATGTGGATAAAAAAGGTGCTGTATTCTTTTTATATAAATCGTTTTGTGTATTTTATAAGCAGTATATGTGTGGTAATGGTATCCCATTTGTCCGACATTGTAGGGTACGTAGCGCAGACAAGTCAAGACTGTTCTTTTAAGTTACATGTCTTTTTTGCTTTATTTGAACCACTAGACGTTGTAACTCTCAGTATACATTTACCTGCTTTTGGGAACAATCTACTAAAAATAATGAAAAAATTTTAAGGCCATTCTTTATGTTTTCCATTGTTTCAGGCCCTCTTTGGGTTTGTTGAAGCCCCTCCACTGGATGGCTCTGCTCTTTGAGCTCCGCAGTGGTAGCTTTGCGCAGTGGCAGTATCATAGCCAATGAGGTTTATCTGAGGCGCGATTATTGCTCTTTGAGCTCCGCAGTGGTTACTCTCACCTGCCTCTAGGAAACTTCCTCTCGTTCTGTCTGGGGTTGGGAACTCACGTTCCTGCATACTGTACACCTCAAGTAACACTAAACAGGCTTCGAGGGGCTTTCCTGAGAACAGTAAAATGAACGAACCTTGCTGCATTGACCTGGTGACGGTATTTTACTATTTTCCTATCACTTCCTGATTCCTCAAGTACTCTTGTCAAATCTTTGACCTCAAGGTAAGTGAGGTGTTGCTACAAATGATGTCTTTTGATCTAGAAGACAGTGTCTCCCCCCGCTGGGTTCGTGTTTTTATATGTACCGTTGCATAATGTGAAACGTCAGGAAATTAAATTCAAACAAACATTTCTCAGGCCACGTTTTTGTGCAGGGTAAAAGTATTTTTGATTCAGTGTTACTGTGATTTGGAGCTATCCATTAGTTGTGCAGCTATGGAATTCAGTCCAGTGGACATTCTGAAATAAAGGTGTTCTGACTGATACGCATGACCTTTAGTTTCTTGGGGGTATCATGTCACCCAGCAGAGCTTGTGTTTATCATTGGTAGTGATGGTCCCTGTCCTTTACCAGTGCCCCAGATGTGGGTGTTACACCGACCATATGGTGTTACGCCCACCCCCCTTCCCCCAGGTGAGCGGGCAAACTTTCTCCCAGAAGTAAGCAGACGCTCCTTTTATTGGGTGATCTGAGGGGGCCATGTGCTCATGGAGAACGGTCCAGGGTGGGCCGAGAGAGGAGAAATGGAGCACTGCACAGACACACAGCAGCCGGAATTCACGTGATCCCCAGAGGGAGGGAGACCTGGCCGCTGCTTGTTGAGTTGGGGCTCAGCCTGCTTTCTGTGCTGTTTCCATGAGACTTCCATGAGATCCTTTCACTTGTCTGCTTTTCACTTGGATGAATTGGAGTGACTTTCTGTGTCTTGCTTCTAAAATGCCCTGCCCCAGCCCCGTTGATGCTTTTTTTTTATTAGAGCCTGGCTGCCTTTACGGGTAGAGTCCTTAGTTGAGACAGCATTTATGGAGCACCTACTGTGTTTAAGAAAAAAGCAGCTTTTATCTTCTGTTTTGACTTGATCCAGGGGTTTCTAGGATGCCTGCACTGACTTTTCTACCGACAGATGGCAGCAGGGGGCACCAGTTGATGGTAAGACCAGAGGCATGGACCTCCTGAGTAAATCAAACAATGGTTGCTCATTTAAAGGATGCTGAAAAAAATCAGCCCAGGACGTGGAGTGGAAAGATCAACACATAAATATATAGCTTGGTGGCCCTGAAGCCTCACCGGCAGATCGCACGGTTGTGGACGATCCCATCTGATTTAGAGGCACACATCATACCTTTTGGAAGATAACCAGTTCTCTCTAGGATCGGCCTTATGTGCAGGAGGGTGGAGCCGCCCTGCATGAGACCACCTCCTCATCTGAGCCATGTAGCATATGCACATTGCATAGTGCTTGCCGGGTACAGGATATTCAGGCATAAACATCATTTATGTTCAGTCTGTTCTATTACAGCCTGGTCCAAGGGCATTCCTGAAATCACGGCTGCAGGGTGGTATTTCCCTGATGTCTGGGTGAGGCATGCTGGCTAGTGTGGATTAATCCTGCGAATTCCACAGAGAATCTTCACCCAAGTGTTGGAGAGATTGGGGCAGGTAGAGGGGTGGAATCCTAACAATGACAAGCCCGGTGTCATGGGGGCTCAGAATAGAAATTTTGTTAACTTACTGCAACAATTCCTAGAATTGTAAAGTGACAATATTTAAAATTTTAAATGCAGTATTTCTTGCATACCTTGATGGCTGATCGTAACCCCCTGGGTAGCTTTAAGACACACTGATGTTTGCGTCCCAGCCCCAGAAATTCTAGGTGGTGGCCCGGCACCAGGATTGTGTAAAGCTCCCTAGCTGATCCTGAAGCCATGGGTGGAAATTCCTGCCACCTTCAGAAATAATGTCTGTTCTTCCATAAGCAGGAACCCTTATGTTAGCTAGCTAGAGGAGGGAGTTGGCAATATGAGACCTCTCCCTTCTGGTGAATATTGCCTCTAGGCCTTCAGAAAAATGTAATTTACTGTCCAAGAAGAAAGTGCTCCGGTGTCTCTTAAATG
Source organism: Ailurus styani (assembly GCA_002007465.1). Taxonomy (NCBI): domain Eukaryota; kingdom Metazoa; phylum Chordata; class Mammalia; order Carnivora; family Ailuridae; genus Ailurus; species Ailurus styani. The sequence goes on from LNAC01000481.1 coordinate 516,473, forward strand.
CTAGTAGAAGAAAAGCGATCCTAAAAATACTCTATCTACCATGTGCAGTTGGCTTTGTTATGATCAAAAGTTTGAGTTGCATTTGTTGGAACAGGATCCAGTGCAGAAGAAGGATGCCGTAGTAACTCAAGACCCTTGCTTGTCTCGAAGGGTTAACCTGGGATCTTGCACTGCTGGACCCTAAGATGCAGCTCTCCAAGCTGTGGCCAGGCCTGCTGTGCAGGAGGCGCCAGGCAGAAAATAGCAGCCCCCATCCTGGTAAATTAAACTCTGTGGAGCTATTCGCCAGCATTCTCGGAGAAGGTTACAGCCATTTCGTGCCTGCCATCTGTTAGGCTGCTGATGGAATCATTCCTTCTTTGTGTTGGTGCCAGGCTGAACTTTTAGATCCGACGACGAAGGAGAAAATGTGAACTGTTCACTTGTATGCTTTTGTTTTCTTGTTGTGCGTTTAGATGTCCCCCTAAATTCACAGGTCCATCAATTGCGCCAACTTGGAAATGACTGTGTTGTCGATTTTCTTTAGAGGTTTAGGGGAAATTACTTTCCGGACTGAAGCTCCTCTGTTATTTGTGTTTAGGGATGTAGTAATTAATCTCGTCAAAACCGAAGTCATTCTTGTCAATCTGTCAAAAAAAAAAATTTCCCTGGTCTCCAGGATAGGAGGCTTATGTAAAGCAAAGAAAGAATTTAATGAATGAATTATCCCAGAGTCCAGTCTTTGTTGCTGGAAACAGGATATGGGGCCAGGAGAGGGAGAGAGAAGGGGAGAAAACCTATGAAGGTTATACCTGTCATTGAGTAAGTTAGGGTGACCTTGAGGAAATCTTGGTGATCTGATACTTTCTAGCACAAATGACGTTTCAGAGAATTGGAGGATATAGCATGGAGGTTTAGAGCCTCAGTTCATGTCTTCCTTTCTCTGTACGTACTCATAGACACAGAAGAAAAAGTTTATTGCAGCTCTCTCCTGGTCTTCATGATTGGATCTAAAGACTTCGGAAAACTTGGAGGCACATTTGAGACATGACTTGGCTACAATTTTTAATTACAGTTTTAAATTGGATTAAACGAAGCATCAGATTACAATTGGAACTATTCCAGTATGGAAAGTAGTCTTTTTGTATGTGCGAAGTCAGGAGCTAGCTTTATAACTTGTTTCCTTAGGTGTTAATTGTTCTGTCAAGTGCTATGAGAACTATGTCTCCTGGAAAAAATAAGTGCTAACAATGTTTTGGGGACTTAATAAGGCAAGGATTTTGCAGAGAAGAATTGGGGAAGAGTAGAATGTCAGCCAGGCATTTACACCCCCCCCACCCCCCGATCTGCTTTGGAAACCTCTTCCTAAGGAGTGTCACCTGCAGTTTTCAAAACATGGTATTTGTACCCTTGGGAATATATAGTCATCTCTGGGAGGGATGTATGAATCCACCTACTATGGAAGTAGATGAACAGAATGCTCCTCTTAAAGCATTCCTTTTCCTCAAAGATTTCTAGGAAATATTGTTTTTATATTAGACATATAACTTTGTAGACTATAAAAATTGGAATGGAACCTTAATTTAGAAAAAAGTAGAAGCTATAAAGTCCTTTTGCTTGGAGTGCTATTTAGCTTGCTGCCTAGAATATGGCAGGTGTGATACGAGGTTGAATCTATTGGAAATACCAAAGAGTGGCCATCACATATGCTTCAGCTTGCTGCAAGCACTTGGCAGTTAGCACATCCCAAATGTTCCAGGTCTCTCTTCTGCTAGTGGGAGTCAGGTTCCTCTCTGGAGAAGTTTGGGAAACCCTGACGTAGGCCGCCCCAGTCCCCGGAACTCCCAGAATTCCCATGTCCCTCAGAGGCGGCCTTGCATCCCAGCAGCATGGCCCTCCCCGGCCAGTATCTTGTGATACAAAATGGGGCAAATATCCTGTAAACTTGGGCAAACCTTGCCATCAGGGCATCATGGATTCTTTTGAGGGTTGAGTTAATGCACAACTCTTCATTGTTGAGAAGGAGGTACCTAAGTATGAAGAGTATTTGTTAAATGTTTAAGTTATTTTTCTCTCATTTATTGAGAGGTAGTCATATTTTTTCTTTTGTTAAGAGAAAACACTAGTTGGGCAAATTTTGTTTGTCAGTATAATGTTTTTGACATACCGTTTTTTCCTAAATGGAGGCAGTTCAGATCACCTATATACCGCAGCTTTTCTAAGCACTCTGTCTACAGTGCTCGTTAAAATCCATGGGAAGGGGTATCATTAGTCTTGATGGGGTAAAATAACAAACACAAGGTAAAAAATTAATGAAGCGGTGTTTTGATTCTTGATTCTTGTAATTATAGTGGTGCGGCTGGTTCTCCTATAATGAAGCTTTTATCATTTCCAATAATAAACCTCTTTTCTGGTTGTATTCTCTCAGATATGTTTTAACTGTCATCTAGATGGAAATTGTATGGCAGTTGCCAGCCGGAGTAACCTTTACTTTTATTTACAAAACACATATTTCTATTGAGAATGCCAACTATGATAGTATCCCAACTTTTTTGTTGAAAGAAAGTGTCCTGGCCAGATCCAAGTTTCCCTTCGAAAAAGTGAAATTTGACTATGTATTGGGTGATAGATTAGGATTAATATACAAGAAATCTGAGTATTGATTTGTTCAGATATATCCCAGAAACCTGAATTGGAGTCCTGGTTATGTCATACCCTAGGTGTGTATGTAAATCCTTAGGGCTTTGTTTTGTTCATATGGGAGGGAGTAGTAATAGGGCCTCATTTTAGGGTTGTTGAAAGGATTAAATGAGCTCAAGACATGTAAAAACTGTTGGAACAGTGCCTAGCATGTAGTAAACACTCCACAGTCTCTGGAAGAGATTGTGTTGAGTTGGTGTTCTTTAAATGTTTGGTAGAATTCTCCAGTGAAACCATCTAGAGCTTAAGATTTCTGTTTGAGGGAGATTTTTAATCATAAATGTGGTATTTCTTTAATAGTTGGAGGGAATTCAAATGTTCTGTTTCATTTTGGGTGAGTTGTGGTAGTTCGTGTTTTTGAGGAATTGGTCCATTTTATCTGAATTGTCAAGTTTACATGTGTAGGGTTGTTCACAGTATTTTCATATTACCCTTTTGATATCTACTTGGTCTTAAATGATAGGCTCTGTTTTATTCCTGATAATAGTAATTAGTGTCTTCTCTTTTCTTTGTCAGTTGCTAGGTGTTTGTCAGTTTTATTCATCTTTTCAAAGAACCAGCTTTTCATTTCATTGATTTTCTCTATTGCTTTACTGGTGTGTTTTATGGATTTCTGCTTTTTATTATTTCTGTCTTCTGCTTGATTTGGGCTTATTTTTCTGTTCTTTTTCTAGGTCTTCAGATGGGGGTTTAGATTATTGTTTTGAGACATTTTCACTTTTTTAATGTATACGTTTAGTGCTATAAATTTCCCTCCTAGCACTGCTTTAACTGTGTTCCACAAAATTTGATATGGTGTATTTTCATTTTTCTTCCATTCAATGTATTATTAAAATATCCGCGGGGACTTTATCTCTTACCCATGGATTAATTCAGAGTATGTTGTTTATTTTCCAATTGTTTGGAGGTTTTCCAGCTATCTTTCTGCTGTTGATTTCAGTTTGACTCCACTCTGCTTGGAGAACACACCGGTATAATTTCATTTCTTTAAATATGGGGAGGCTTGTTTTCCAGCCCAGGATGTATAATCTATCTTGGTATATGTTTCATGGGCACTTGAAAAAGAATGGATATTCTGCTCTTGGGTACAGCATTCTAAAATGCTGATTGGATCCTGTTGGTTGATGGTAGTTTCAAATTCTTCTATATACACATTGTCTGTCTTGTGTTATAAATTGTTGAGAGGAAGATGTTGAGGTCTCCATCTACAATTGTAGATTTGTCTGTCTCTCCTTTTATTTCTATTGATTTTTGCTTCACATATTTTGCAGTTCTGTTGTTTAGTATGTACACATTTAGGTTTGAGATATCTTCATTTTGGCTTAACCCTTTTATCATTTTTTATATATAATATCACCCTCCATCCCTGGTAATTTTAATTGCCCTGAAGTTTCCTTTGGTTGGAGTGCCTTTAATAGGAATTCCTATATTTCTTTTTATTAATATTTGTATGATATATCTTTTCAATTATTTTTCTTTTAATTTGACTCTATGGTTACATTTGAAGTGAGTTTCTTGCATACAGTTTGGCCATGTTTTTCAAAGCACTATGCCAATCTCTGGCTTTTAAATAGTGACTGAGACCATCTACATTTATGTAGTTATTGATATGTTAGGGCTTAAGTCTTCCATTTTATTTTTTTATTTCCATTCTGTTTTTTCTTCCTTTGTTCTTTTCTTTCCACCCTTCCTTGGGTGTGTGTGTGTGTGTGTGTGTGTGTGTGTGTGTGTGTGTGTTTAGGAATGTATGTATCTTATGACAGTTTACTGGTGTCATCATTTTACCAGTTTGAGTGAAGTGTAGAAACCTTATCTCCGTTATATTCTTGTTTCTTCATGTTTATAATTAATTGCCTGACTGAAATATTTCTTCTACATGTGGTGAGAACCATATCAGACAGAGTTACAACTTTTTGCTTAACCATCAAATATAATTTAAAAGACTCAATAGGAGAAGGAAGGCTTACTGCATTTACCCATATTTTATTTAGTGTGTTCTTTTTTCCTTCCTGAAATTCTGAATTTTCTTCTTTATCATTGTTTTTCTGTTTAGAGAACTACTTTAGCTCTTCTTTTAGGATAGAATTGCTAGAAACGAAAGTTCTTCAGGTTTTCATTATCTGAAAATGTCTTGATTTCCACTTAATTCCTTAAGGATATTTTCATCAGACAGATAGGATTCAGGATTTACAGTTCTTTTCTTCTAACACTTGAAATATGTTTGTGCCACTTCCTGTGGCATCTGTGGCTTTTGATGGGAGAAAATCACTATTTTTCCCTTATGGGTAAGTTGTCATTTCCCTCCTACTATTTTCAAGATTTTTTTTCTTTTTGCCTTTAATTTTTTAAAGTTTGGCTGCATTGTGTTTTGATATGGATTTTTTTGGGTTTAACCTGTTTGGTGTTTGCTTAATTTCTTCAGCCTGTCGATTTATGTCTTTTGCCACATTTGTAAAGTTTTCAGTCATTTCTTCAAGTCTTTTTAGTACTTCCCAGTCTCTCTCTCCTCTCCTCTAGAACTACAATGACATGAATGTTACATGTTTTGTTATTGCCACATGGGTCCCTTAGGCTCTGTTTATTATTGTTTCTTCACTTTTTCTCTGTTGTTCAGATAGAGTAATTTCTATGACTGTGTCTTTCCTCCTCCCCTCCTCCCCCTCCTCCCCCTCCCTCCTCCCTTCTCCCCCTTCCTC
>LNAC01000481.1:522328-536322 GCA_002007465.1 Ailurus styani
TCCCCCTCCCCCCCTCCTTCTTCTTGTCTCCTCCATTCTCCTTTTGACCTCATCCATGGAGCTTTCTACTTTATTATGTTTTACAGTTCTAAGATTTCTAATTGGTTCTTCTTTCTAGTCTTTCTTTTTGTAGACTATTTTGTTGTGTCATACATGTTTGTAGCTGTTCACTAAAGCACTTTTATGATTACTTAAAAATATTTGCCAGATTATTCTAATGTCTCATATTGATGTTGGCATCTGTCGATTATCTTTTGCTTTTGTTTGGAGATCTTTCTGGTTTGTGATATGATGAATGATTTTTTTATTGAATTTTGGGCATTTGGGGTATTATGAGATACTGGATCTTGTTTAGACAGTCTATTTTAGCTCATTGGATTATTGTGATACCATTCTAGCAGGGGAAAGGGTGGGTACTGCCTTATTAACTGGAATATGGGGAAGAAGTTCCCTGCTTAGTCTCCATAGACATCTGTGGGAGGGGAGACCTTCCCTGTTACAGTGTGGTGGGTTTAGGGATTCTGGCTCTCTACTAGTCCCCACTGATATCTTCCTAGCTAGGAGGGATGAGTACCTCATTACTGCTCCCCGCCTGGTCTCCGCTAATACTGTGGTATTGCTGAAAACCCTGACTCTCCACCCGGTCTTCCCTGACACCACCTCCACAGAGAGGGAGGGGAGGAGCTCCTTTCTGCCAGATGGAGGTAGAAGTTCAGGCCCCTCACGTAGTCTCCACTGAGGGGATGGAGGGGGTGTTCATTATCACTTGGTGGGGATGAAAATCCCAGCTCCCTACTCCGTCTTCTCTCACATCACCCTGGCAGGGGAATTGGGAACCTCTGTTAAAGTCCAGTGAGAGTGGAAATCTGGGCTCCTCACTTGGCCTTTGCTGGCATGGGTTGAGGTAGCAGCCGTAGTATTTTTTATGGCATGGAGTACAGTGACTGTCTCTTAAATGTTTTCTATCTTGCTGGATGGCTGCTTTCCTGGTTCTTTGTCTAGAGAGAGCAAGATGTATTTTTCTCAAAAAAAAAAAAAAAAAAAAAAGGACATTTCTAGGTTGCTGGCTTCTCCAGCACTCAGTCTACATATGTGAAGCAAAACGAAACCCAGCAAATTCATTGCAGTGTTATTCTTTGGATCTCAAGTTCCTTAGATAGGCTGCCTTCTTTGCTCCACTTTTCTTAGTCATCTTATTTTGTTTCAAATGTAATGTCTAGGACTTTTAGTTGTACCACCACTGACTTTTTAAAGTCCAGAGTTTTGGGGCTCCTTTCTCTACTTAAGTTCTTATTTCTTTTAAGCCTTCGCTGAAGTGTCACTTATAGGAAGCTCTTCTCACTCTGTATACTAGCCTGGGTGTCTCATTATACTCCTCCATAGCACTTTGCATTTCTCCTTGCAGTGACTTTGTTCAGTGTCTGTCTCCTCCATTTGACTGTAAGCATCTTGAGGGCAGGAGCTGGTCCCGTCTTGACCAAATGAGTGACAGTTGTCATTTGCAAAATGTGGCAGCTGGAATAGATGAATTTAGAGACCCTCAGTCTCTACCTTTTTCCCCCTTCTTTCTTCCTCATTCATTCTCTTTTCTCTCCCTCCACCTCCCAAATAATTTCCAAAATAGAGTCATACTGACATTTGCTCTTTCTGTGCCCTGTCAACATCATGAAAAACAAATTAAATTTGGGTTATCTCTTAGATAAATAATGACAATTTAACTACAGTTTTATTTTGTACTTATTTGAATATGAGGAAAGTTCATTTATCCTGTCGGTAAATATTGAATATCTACTATGTTCCAACTTCTGTGGGAGTTTGTGGAGATAGAACAGTTCACCAAACAAAGCCCAAGTTCTCATGGAGATCATAGCTGAAGTTGGTTTTTTTTTTTAATTTTTTTATTTATTTTTTTTAATTTTTTTATTTTTTTTAAAGATTTTATTTATTTATTTCACAGCGGGAGAGAGATCACAAGGAGGCAGAGAGGCAGGCAGAGAGAGAGAGGGGGAAGCAGGCTCCCTNGGTAAATATTGAATATCTACTATGTTCCAACTTCTGTGGGAGTTTGTGGAGATAGAAGAGTTCACCAAACAAAGCCCAAGTTCTCATGGAGATCATAGCTGAAGTTGTTTTTTTTTTAATATGATTGATTGTTTACTTATATTTTGCGAATTGCCTCTTTGTATCAGTTGCTCGTCCACCTGCCACCCTCTCCTTTCTAGTGCTTATTTAGCAAATACTTTGCTCAGGAGTATGAGAGATATAAAATTAAGACAATCCTTTTCACAGTTCACTTAGTATCTATTCTGAGTCATCAGTTTGTACATTCAAACAAAAACACTTTGCTCAGAAAAGAGGTCGAGGCAGCCCAGTCATCACTATATTGTTTATACTTTAAAGAACTTGAGTAAAACTTAAAAAACAAAAGCCAAAGTGCCTGTGATAGTGGCATATTAATTTTTTTTAAAAGATTTTACTTATTTATTTGACACAGAGAGATCACATGTAGGCAGAGAGGCAGGCGAGAGAGAGAGGGGAAGCAGAATCCCCGCTGAGCAGAGAGCCCAATGTGGGGCTCGAGCCCAATGTGGGGCTCGATCCCAGGACCCTGAGATCATGACCTGAGCCAAAGTCAGAGGCTCAACCCACTGAGCCACCCAGGCACCCTGTGGCATATTAATTTTATAATGCATGTGTGGCCTGACTGTATAGCAACAGTTAAATACTATACATTGCAAAAGGGAATTGAACAGTTGGATTTAATGGAACCATTTAAACAAGAACCAGTTGCAGTGTTAGGTTGTAATTGCAAAGGAGCCTGTCTGGACTTTAATTTGTCATCTTGTTTTATTTTAAAATGATACTTAATTTGCATTTCTCAGACATCAGAGGCAGTGATGAGAGGTCCTGGGTGACAAGCCTGTAACATCAACACGGTTTTAAACAAAACCCAGCATTTTTCTGATGAGCTAAAATTTTACTCACTTCAGAGGGAGCCCTTAGTAGACTGCTTTCATCTCATGGCATAGCTGGTTATGCTGATCTTCATCTCTCTTATTTCTAGGGGACATTTTGGTTTATTTACTAAGCACTTCCATACCCATTATCTCATTTAATTTTTGAAGCTACCTTGTGAAGACAGTAGAAGACGATTTACAGATGAGGAATCAAAGGTTCACTGTGGGTTAAGTGACTCAGGGAGTAAGAGGCAGGACTGTAGTCCTTGTGTGGCCACATATTTATCAAACCTCAAATGAAATTTCAAAATAATGCTATATAATGCTAGATACATTGAATAAAATGTCTATATAGCTCTTGATTTATATTTCCTGATTACAAACTGTATTACTTACACCACGTCAAATCCTTGTCATGCGATCTTATTTGCCCTCTTTCCTTGAGATGGAGTATACTCCATTTTGATTCTTTCTCCCTCCCTCCCTTCCTTTCTTGAAAAAGCTGGGGAAGGGGTGGCAGGGAGCATGGGAGGGGTGTGGGCAGAGGGAGTGGAAATCTCAGGCAGATTCCCTGCTGAGTGCACAGCCTAACACCGGGTTTGATTCCACGACCCTGAGATCATGACCTGAGCCAAAAGCAAGAGTCACGCTTAACTGACTGAGGCACCCAGGAGCCCCTCACTTGATGTGTTTCTGAATGTGTGTAAAACATGTTTTGTGAAAAGTCCTTTATATACCTCCTTTCATATTATCATGTTTGGTTATTCCGTTTCTTGCTGTGACCTTGACTACTATGGTGATAGAGCGTGCTCGCTTCGGCAGCACATATACTATGGTGATAGAGCTAGAATTAGACTACTTGCGATTTTTTCATCTATAAAATGGGGTGTTTGAGTTAGCATCTGGGAATTGTAGACACTCAGGTTTGGAAGGGGCTTTAAGAGCCTATGCTTTTGAATCCGATGGATTACAGAGCAAGTGTTGGCTAGTAAGTCTGCCATATACTAGCTATGATATCTGAGGCAAGTCATTTCAAGTCTGAATTTAAGCTTCCTCATTGGTGATAAATAATCAAAATTAGTGTATATTTATAGAATGGTTATAAAGTGATAAGCACAGTGCCTGACATATAATGACCACTTCAAAAGGAGCCAGTAAAATAGATACTCTCCTTGAGTATAAAGAGCTTGGTTGGCTGGATTGCCGAATGCTCACCGTTTTCCCATAGAACATGCTAATTGATGCCCACATCATCTTGAATAATCATTGCTGTACCTCACTCATGTTTGTACACTTCTGGTCTCACTCATTGAATTATATGTTTTGCAAGGGTTGTTTGCATCCTAAATCAGTTTATGCTCATTTATAATCATTTAATTAACTGTTCTGTAAACTGTGTATTGGTGTCTTATTGCTGCTTTAATAAGTAAGTACAAACCTGGTAGCTTAGAACAATACAAATTTATTATCTTACTGGGGGTCACTCTGAAATGGGTTTCACTGGACTAGAGTCAAGATGCTGTGTTTCTTCCTGAGGCTCTAGGGGGGAATCTGTTCCCTTTCTTTTCTAGCTTTTGATGCCATCTACATTCCTTGACTTGTGGCTGACTCCTTTCTCCATCTTCAGCCAGTAGCTTCAGGCTGGCATCATTCAGCCTGAACCATCAGCAAACCAATTTCTGTCTGGTTGTCCATCTCTTTCTTTCACAAGGACCTTTATGCTTACATTGGGCTCACCAAATAATGTAGCATAATCCCCCCATTTCAAGATTGCTAATTTAATCAGATTTCCAAAGTTCCTTTTGTCCTGCAAAGTCAGGTATTCATAGAGTCTGAGGATTAGGGTATGAACATCTTTGGGTAGCAATTATTTTGCCTACCACATCAGTTGACATTTGAGAGAAGAGAGAGAGGATATTTTTATGAAATCCAGTTTCTTTCTTTGGAAAGAATCATTAAGTTACAGTAAAAGTAATTGTTTTGAATTACATGTGGGTTAGATAGCTATAACATTTTGGCAAAATTGCGAAAGTCTAGAAGGATTCCACACTTAGATTGCTTCAGAAGTGTCTTTATGTTCTTGCTCCACTTAGAGTAACTCACTGGAAACCAGAAAATGCTTTATGGTTTCAATTTATGGAAGACATATAATGTAGAAATCTAGACAGTGCCCTCATTCACGAAGAAAAGTCCTTGGCTCCACACCAGAAGACTGGTAAAGGCAAATACATGTATTTTCATTTATTATAAATTGAAATAAAATATTTTACAAGTACTATTTTTTCACGTCTTCTCACTTTAAGATAAAATTTCTCGCTTTCTTGGTTAACTAGCCAACTGCCAATCCCAACTGTGTCAGATAAAGATTGTCTATTATATTATCTAACCAACCCACATTCTATTTCCATCCCTCTGTTCTGAGGTTTTTCACCCTTAGCTCTGAGATTCTTGACATATTGGTGGAGTCTTGCACCTCTTTGAGAATTTGATGAAAGCTAAGTCTGACCTTGAAAAATACCCATACAGACAATTTTTTCTTTCTTTTTTGTATCTTGGGCACAAAGAGTTGAGTTATTATACTCTTCAGTTCTTGCTCCATTATCATTTTTATTCTGTGCAGATCCAAGTTCTTATTTTTATTTTATTTTATTTTATGTTATTTTATTTTCACCTTCACCTTTTATCCTCACCCCTGTAGATACACACCCTAATTTCTTTAATACTTAATCTTGAATAACTAAGTATTATTGGAAGATAAATAGTATTGTTTTGCATACTCGACATTTCACATACAGTTTTAGGTCAATTTGTGTGTCTTCTGAAGGCTATTCTTGGAAAGTAGGAGGTCTGTGGGTCAAAAACCTTCTCTTTAATCTATTAAAAATCTATTTAATCTATTAATCTATTTAATACAGTAGCCCCTAGCCTCATGTGATTATTTAAATTCAAATTTAAGTTAAGATTATATAAAATTGAAAGGTAGATTTCTCAGTCACATTAACCACATTTCAGGTGCTCAACAGCCATCTGTAGCTGTTGGCTGTTTACTGTGTAGCACAGCATGGATATAGATCACGCCCATCATCCCAGAAAGTTCTGTTGGGCAACACTTCCCCAAGTGATCCAGAAGAACTCTCCCAGCTCTAAGGATTATTTTAGGTGGAAACGTTTCCTCTAACTGACATGACTGCTTGTGTGAATAACATTCCTCAAAACTGAGAGAGTCCTCAATAAAACAGATGGGAAGAGGGTCAGGGCATGAAAACTCTATGTAATGGTTCTTGATCCAGCAAATTAAAGGACTTCAAATATGCCCCTACCCAGATGGTCTATGCTGACATACACTATAATTCTTAAGGTCATAACTCTAATCCCTCCATTGTATATAACATTTTATAATTTGAAAACCAGTTGATTTCAGCTGCCTTTGGTGATAAGAGTTTTTATTGTAACCATTGGTTGTTCATTAAATGTCCAAGACTGGGATTCAGGTATGAAAATACAGAAGGTGATGTATGAGAGGTTTTTACTTTCCTCACTGTACCCCCTTTTGGTCTACGTTAAGGGATCATTCAGAGGCCTCTAGTTTCTTTGATCTCCTTCTGTGGAGATCAGGGTTCCGGTTCCCTTCTGGTATCAGGCCATGAGTCCTCTGTTCTGGTCCCTGCTGAAAGGTGAAAAGTAGCTCGTTATGACCTGGTCTCTTTTCAAAGAAGGACACTTGGGGGCGCCTGGGTGGCTCAGTGGGTTAAAGCCTCTGCCTTCGGCTCAGGTCATGATCTCAGGGTCCTGGGATCGAGGCCCACATCGGGCTCTCTGCTCTGCGGAGAGCCTGCTTCCTCCTCTCTCTCTGCCTGCCTCTGCCTACTTGTGATCTCTCTCTCTCTCTCTCTCTCTGTCAAATAAATAAATAAATAAATAATCTTAAAAAAAATAAATAAAAATAAAGAAGGACACTTGGGTGTTTAGATTCTTCAGAATGGAGACAAACTTCTCTCTTTCCTAATTTCAATTTCTCATAGCATTATCTTATTTTATTATTTTTTTATTTTGTTTTTTCAGGGATCCAAGATTCATTGTTTATGCACCACAGCCAGTGCTCCATGCAATACGTGCCCTCCTTGGTACCCACCACCAGGCTCACCCATAGCATAATTTTAATAGGAGTGAGGAGTACAAGAACAAAATGAGGCAAGGAAGAGGGAAATGATCTCCTGGAGTATAGCCTCATTTTCTGGTAATGATGCTGAGGCTAAGAATGGGTCAGTGTCATGCCTGAGATTATTCAGCTAGTGAGTCTCTGCTCCACATCTGTTGCTCTTTCCTATGTCACACTAATAGTTTGGGGTAAAGAAGTCCACAGTTCCCAAACTGCTTTGATGTATGACTGTGTCTGATACATGGGACTCATTGAATTCCAGTCGGTATACATCTCAGTTACTGTGAGTCTTATGAACTGAGAGGTGCTGTGACTGAGAACAGTAGTTGATATGATCATTTGCCATGATCAATAGATACGATTGATGAATCAGTGAATGGACCCTGATGTTCAAAACTAAATGTTCCAAGAACTCTGATAGCCTGCAAATTTATAGCAGATAATTTCCCCATGGAACTTGTTTACTTTATAAGCATGAGTGCATTTACAACAACAGAGAACAGTGAAGTTGCAGTGTGATAGGATGTGACGTGGATGTTGGACAGTTAACTTGGTTCATTCTTAGAGAAGAAGCTTGCTTTGGTGCTTTCTCCAACCATCTTCATCCTGATTACCATGCAGGATTCAAATTCATGCCTCAGTAAAAGCACCAGTGTTTCCTTGCCATGGATCTTTATGTCTCTCATGAACAGTCAAAACCATCTTTTAAGTCTGGCATTTTGACAGCATGCTAGTATTAGTGTGGCTTATTAAATATTACCTGCTCTCTACCTTTCGTGCACATGGTAGGATTGAATTTTTCTTTCATGCTTGCAACTGGGCATGACAAAGTGAGTGAGTTTGGCCAGTAGAATGCTACTCGCAGAGACATGAGTCACATGCAGAGAAAAGTCTTAAGAGCCAGTGTACAATCTGTATGGGAAGACCAAGCTCCCACTGTCTGGGAGAAAGCCTAAATTTGAAAAGTTGATAGATACATAGTAGGGTAGGAACCTGTCAGGGTGAAAATCTATAGCCGATGCAAAAATCAGGCCAAATGAATATGGTGAGGAATTACATATCATCTGCATAATGTGTACCCACAACATCTGACCTATCCAGGGACTCCAACTCCCTGGTCCTAAAGACATCTATAGTGGACATACTAGTATATATCTACTTGCCTGCCCTTCTTTCTCTCCCTCTTTCTATGTCTCTCATATTTCCATGCTTCCATCATCAGGAATGAAGTTGCCGGTGAATGTTGACTAAGACTGCCTTAATATCCCCTTCAGCTTTAGTAAACTTTAGAAAAGTTTCCTCCTGATTATAGGTCCCTGGCTTTTCTTTTCTTTGTATATTTACTTCAGAGAGCTTACAGTTGTATTACAAGTGTCTACACACCAGAAATGTATTTCTTAAGGAACTACAAAATGTAATCAAGGAAGGGGTTAGTCTCCATATCACAGTCTCTATGGGAGGAGAGGAGCCTAACTCCGAAAAGTGACAGTTATCAGACCAGATGTTTTGGTCACATGGACCGACCTTACTGTGAATGTTCTCCAGCAGTTTTCCGTCAGCTTACCCCCCAGCATTTAAATATCCTCCCACCTTTCATTTCAGAAGTGTTGAGTTCAGTCTGTCTCCCCTACTGTAATAGTTTTATAGTCTTCCTTGACATTCTTAATGAGTGTCCAGTGGAGTTTTTCTTTAACAGTGTACATATGTTTAATTTGATTAAGTAGTGCCAGATTGTTATATGGAATGGCTATACTGGTGTGAAATATAGTTCCACAAATATATATATGATATATATATATGATTGATATATATGTGTATATATACATATATATGTGTGTTTATGTATATATATCTGTTAGCAAGGCATAAGGATTCCTACATCCCCATATTTCTACCAAGCNTGATATATATATGTGTATATATACATATATATGTGTGTTATGTATATATATCTGTTAGCAAGGCATAAGGATTCCTACATCCCCATATTTCTACCAAGCCTTAGACTTACTTAGAGTACTAATGTTTATAAGCGAGTTAAGTGATATTTCATTGTTTTTTTAAATTTGCATTTCTCAAATTACCAATGATTCTGAGAACTTTTTTTTTATACATTTGGTTGCTTTTGGGGTTTCCACCTGTATAAATTGTTCATAGCCTTTGTCTTTTATTCTATCGGGATAGCTGTTTTTTGTGGGGTTTTTTTGTTTTTTTTGTGGGGTTTTTTTGGTGGTTGTTCCTTTGCAGGAATTTCTTTTCTCCTACTTTCAACCACTGGTGAATGTTGTCTACGTTGTGACTTGTTAAATGGAAATGCACATTTAAAAACCTATTTTGAACTTCAAACTTGTACAAAAGCTGCAAAACTAATACATAAGAATACCAATATATTAATTATTCAGGCTCACTAATTTTAACATTTTATTCCATGTACTTAAACCATTCTCTTTCTCCCCCCTCCACACATACACACCCATAATTTATATTTTTTAAAGAACCATTCACAAATAAATTGCAAACATTGTATTTTTTTGCTCCTAGTTATTTCAGTGTGCATTTCCTACGAACAGGAACAACCTATAACCAGAGTACAAACATGGAATCAGGGAATCTAACATTGATTCAGTATTATTATCTCATCCACTATGCAAGTTCGAATTTTCCCAATTCTCTTGATACTGAGTTTTATAGTTATTTTTCTCTCTCCAATCCAGGATTTTATCTGTCACATCTCTATTTCCTTCCTTCCTTCCTTCCTTCCCTCCTTCCTTCCTTCCTTCCTTCCTTCCTTCCTTCCTNTAACATTGATTCAGTATTATTATCTCATCCACTATGCAAGTTCAAATTTTCCCAATTGTCTTGATATTGAGTTTTATAGTTATTTTTCTCTCTCCAATCCAGGATTTTATCTGTCACATCTCTATTTCTTTCCTTCCTTCCTTCCTTCCTTCCCTTCTTCCTTCCTTCCTTCTTTCCTTCCTTCCTGTCTCTCAGGAGTCTTTATTTTTCATACCCTTACCATTTTATTCTGTACATTGGTCTGAAGTGTGTGTTTGTGTGATGCTTTTCATGATTGTGATTTTTTTTCAAAGCCAATATTGTGGTCTCAGGGCATCATGTCAGGAGGCACATGATATCAATTTATAACATTGCTGACAGTGATAACTTTGGTCACTTAATTAAGCTGAGTCTGCCAATGACCATTTTTTTCCTTTGTAACTAGCTACTTTAACGTCAACACTTTGTGTCTCTGGGAAAATAAGGGAATATAAATGTATCTGCATTTTGCATTTGTCACATCAATATGTGCCAAGCTCACTTCACATTAACTTACTTAGATTAACTTAGATTTTTTATTCTTTATTATAAAGCACCCCATTGTGTATATGCTTCATAATTGATTTTACCAATCCCCTATGTATAGAGATTTAGGTCATTACCAATAGTTTGCATTTACAAATGATGTTCCATTGGCGAACCTAATGCACATGTATTTTCTTACTGTTAGAGGCGTATCTTCAGGGTAAAATCCAAGAACTGGGATTGTTAAATGAAAAGGAAACACATATGTAATTTTGTTAGAGATTACTGAATTGGCCTTAGAGATTGCTGAATTCCCCACTGCAAGGGCTCTATCATCCGCCTTCCCACCAGCAAGGAAAGAGAGTGCCTCAGTCTTGCCAGCACAATGTGGTGCCAAGCTATTAAAGTTTTTGCCAACCTGAGAAAAGAGAAATGGTATCTCAGTGTAATTTTATTTGCTTTTTTCTTATTATGAGTAAAATCAAAATAGTTTCATGTGACTAAGGACCATTGTACATTTTTCTTATTACTTGTTTGTGCCTTTAATTCATCATTCTATTGAGGTTTTGGTCATTTTTCCCCTTTATAAGTTTTCAAGAATATTAAGGATAATACCTTTTTATCTGTGATCTATTGTGATGCAAATATTCTTCCCCAGCTGTCATTTGTCATGTTACTTCGGCTGTGGTTTTTTCCATGAAAAAATTTTTTTGATTTTTATATAGTCACATTTATCTTTTAAGAACTTTTTCAGCTGGATTTTAAGTCTTCATTAGAAAGTTTTCTTATATTCATGTTATAGATAAATTCAACTGTGTTGTCTTCTAGGACTTGTACAGTTTAATTTTTTACCTGTATATCTGCATAAGTAGATCTTACTTTACATTTTATATCTCTGGACCCATGGGGAGTTTATTTTTATGTATCATGTGAAGAATACATTTACTTGAATCTTTTCCAAAAGACCCTCTGGTGGTCTCAGTACCATTTTTAAAAAAAAGTTCACCTTTGCCCAGGTGTTCGAGAGCCATCTTTGTCATATGTAAGATTTCCACAGGCGCTTGGGTCCTTCTGTGGGCATTCTACTCTATGCTTTTGCACCAGTCTGCCTGCTTGTTCATGTGCCACTACTATTACACCGTTTTAATGATAGAACCTTTATAGACTTTTAAAAAAAATTTATTTGAGAGAGAGAGAGACAGAGAGAGTATAAGTAGGGAGGAGAGGGAGAAGCAGACTCCCCGCTGAGCAAGGAGCCTGACACGGGGCTCGATCCTAGGATCCTGGTATCATGACCTGAGCTGAAGGCAGATGCTTAGCTGACTAAACCACCGGGTGCCCCCCCTCTTATAGACTGTTTTAATATCTGATAGGACTAGTCCCTGTTCATAGCTGTGCAATAGCTAGCTATTCATGCCTATTTGTTCTTCCTTGTGAACTTTTGTTGTAACTCACCTAGCTTCATAAAAATATTATTGGTATTTTTATTGTGATTGCTCTAAGTTTATAAGTTAATGTAGGGAGAAGTCATCGTTTTATGATGTTGAGGTGTCCTGTCCAAGAACAAGGGCCACCTTTCCATTTGTTCACATCTGATTTTGCATCTTTCAGTGGTGTTTTAAGGTTTTCTTATACAGGTTGTACATATTCTCTCTTGCTGCATAACAGATAACCTCTACACTTGGTGTCTGAACATGATAATAACCATTTATTAGCTCACACATTTTCTGTGGGACACAATTCAGAAGTGGCCTACCTGGGTGAGTCTGGCTTTCAGGAGTGTCATGAAGGGGTCGTCAGGATAGTGGTTGGGGCTATGGGTAGCTGAGACTAAGCTGTTGCTTCTAAGGAGGCTCACTCACGAGGCTGGCAGGTTGGTGCACGCAGGTTTTCACCATGTGGTCCTCTCCATAGTGCCTCTTCAGAGTGTTCTCGAAACACGGCAACTGGCTTTCACTGGACAAATGATCCGAGAGAGAACAAGCTGGACACTACAATTGTTTTTCATAACTTAGCCTCCAATGTCATGCAACATCATTTCTGTGGTTTATGTACTGGGTCCACAGATGGGCACTATTCAGCATGGGAGAGGTCTATACAAAGAGGAAAATTCATGGGTGTGGTGGTCATTATGGTCATCTTGGAGGTATACACCTTACACATATCTGTAGTGTTTTTACGCTGAGGAAGATGTAGTTTTGGTATCATGGTATACATGTGTTTATTGGAAATGGGTGTTGAATTTTTAAAAAAGTTTTCATCATTTATGAGGGTAATAATATGATTTTTCTCCTTAGATTTATGATACTTTCTGCTAATAGAATTCACATATTGAGTGTACTTTGAGTGCCTAGGACAAATCCTGCCTCGTTATTGCATATTATTTTCGCAGTGTGGGGATTGATTCTGTTTGCTAATAAATACTGAATATTTTTGAATCAATAGTCACAAATTATATTAGTTGGTAATTTTATTTTTAAAAATTTGGACTATATTGAGACACCTGGGTGGCTCAGTCTGTTAAGATCTGCCTTCGGCTCAAGTGATGGTCCTGGGGTTCTGGATGGGGCCCTACTCGCTGCTCCCTGCTCGGCAGAAGTCTGTTTCTCCCTCTCCCTCNCCCCCCCCCCGGCTCATATGTGCGTGCTGTCTCTCTCTCAATTAGACAAATCTTTAAAAAATTTGGACTATGCCATATTTGGCTATCAACATTATATTTGCTTCATCAAATGATTTCAAAAGTCCTTTATGTTCTATGCTTAGGGACAAGTTTTGTTACATTGGGACTATCTGGTTATTGATTGGTAAATGTTCATTGTGAAACCTTCTGAGCCTGGTGCTCTTTTGTGGGGTATATAGACTTGATACATTTCTCTTATTTTTTTTCTATGAAAATTAGCCCATTTAAGCTTTCTAACTGTACTTAAAGGATTTCAGTAAACGGTATTTCTTTAACAGTTATTCATTTGAGCGGCGCCTGGGTGGCTCAGTCAGTTTAACGGCTGCCTTGGGCTCAGGTCATGATCCCAGGGTCCTGGGATCAAGCCTCCTCACATTGTGTGAGTCTGCTTCTCCCTCTCCCTCTGTGATCTCTCTCGCTTTCTCTCTCTCAAAGAAATAGATAAAATCTTAAAACAATTATTCATTTGATATGGGTTTTTAAATTTATTTGCCTAGAGATAGGCAGTGATCTCATGATTTTAGTTTTCTTTTATCTCGTGGCCATTTCTTATTATTGCTTTATTTANTTATTCATTTGATATGGGTTTTTAAATTTATTTGCCTAGAGATAGGCAAAGTGATCTCATGATTTTAGTTTTCTTTTATCTCGTGGCCATTTCTTATTATTGCTTTATTTATTTGTGCTTTCTTTTCTTTTTTTCTTGATTAAGCTAACTAGTGATATGCCCACTTCGTTAATACTCTTCAAAGAACCAGGATTTAGATTTATTAATTAAATTTCATGTATTTCTCTTCTCTACTGTATTAATTTTCGCTTTTAACTATTATTTTTTTATGCTTCATCTTAGTGAACTTGGTTGTTCTTTTAAAAAACATTTTCTTTCTGCCCATTT